>CM026194.1:7798642-7906559 GCA_014825925.1 Bombus breviceps | reverse complement strand
TATATATATATATATATATATATATATATACAACGGGAGAGATACATACAACGGGACCGATCTCCGTTAGTTCAAAGTTGTGCTAGTATAATTTCGTATAATTAGTATAAATGCAAGCATAGTGTCCACTTGCGACAAACATAATGCTCCTGATAACAATTTACGATTGTTTTTCTCTTAAATCAACACTCACGTTTACACAGCACTGTATTATTACATGTGTAGTCCATTTACGACAAAAGCTGTCGTGAGTTACCCTAAAGAATACATTCGAGAATTCGGAGTCTGAGGGTCACTGTCCATGCGGGTCATTCACCTGGCGGAGAGCACTCGCGCTGTAGCTTCCTCTCAAGTAGCTACAAAGGAATGCTGCTGTTGGAGAGTTGCTTTCGAAACACGAACCAGTTTCGAACCTTGAGCGAATGTGCTTCTGGATTAGATAAACATGACATCACCACTTCGCTAATTGGATCAACACTCTCGTGTAATACGATTTATATGTTACGTCGCGTAACACATCTGCGAAACATCCTTCGTTGCCTGGCAGCCAGCGGCCCATCGACAGTATTCCCGACCCTCAATAAACTCAAGGACCCACCAGAAACCTTAACTTTAGCTTCATTGTCTATACACATGCTTGACAGTCTGCTTGTCCAGAAAGAATTCCCAATTCTATAAGAGTTTCGGTTTACGTCTGGGTTTTGGAAAAGTCCTTGAGTTTGTTAGACGCTCTTAAAAATCACGGAGAAAGCGGGTAGGCGCCGAGTAAGAAAAACCAACATCTGTCTAAAGGGAAAGTTGGAATTTTCCATAAACAATGTCACTCATGAGCCACTCGGATAGGAGGCTTCTTCCTCCTATCTTCTTTTCTAACGTTAGACTTAACCAATCGTCATCGCGGATCGTTACCCTCACTTTCCTGATGAAAAGTGTAAGTAACGAATCCGCGATCTTCGTTCAAAGAGCACACCCATACCGAGCATTCCTCCGTGATCACATAAGAACAAAACGACTACTTCCTCTACAACCTTCGGGGAGTCAATTACTTCCTCTGCAACCTTCGGGGAGTCAACCACTTCCTCTGCAACCTTCGGGGAGTCAACAACGAATAATTCTTGTATATCAGTTAGTCGACTCAAATATCGTCATACGCAACACGCGAACTAAGTCTCAAATCGTGCTCATACGTCGTATCATTAAACATTCTTTATTGTATTACTTCTAAGTTGTTGGATCGCAAAAATATATAATAACCTGTCAACAGCAGCGTTATATTTAATTAACTACCCTTGTTATCCCACAAGAAATAAGGGATCGAACGATTCGCGGCGTCGATTAGTCAATCGTAACGGGAATTTACGACTCCCGTTGGCGCGCTTTTTAGTGATCGCATCTCCCCACGAACGTGCGAATTTATATTATAAAAGCGAAAAAAGTTAGAAACGGAGACATATTTTTAACGACGCTTTCAAATCAAAGTTACTCGCATTATCGAAATGTCGTCGGGTAAAGAATGGTCAAAGGATAGCACTTTCAAATTAATTAATTTGTATCAGCAACAGCCGGTATTGTGGGATAAAAAGCACGTGGATTACAGAAATCGAGAAAAAAAATTATTGTCTGAAATTGGGTTGAAGTACGAGTGTACCGCAGAAGAAATTCAGCGGGAGATTCATAACTTACGAAACCAGGTAAAGTATACTAAAGCAAACAACGCTGATTAAACATATTATTTTAACTATCAGTTATTTGTTACTTCTAAATAACATTATTTATTATTATTTAATCATAAATCATAAAATGTCAGAAGAATTGAGAAAAATTAAGAAAAGAAGAAGAAGCAAGAGCGGTACCAAAAAGCGGTACTAGCCCTATTTTAATGCATTCGAATGTTTAATTCCAGTGCTCATCCCGACCATGATCCAATCCTCCTTCACACGAACATCGATGTCAATTGTAAGTTTAAAATTATAATTATTGCACTCATTTATTGAATATAAAGACATGTAATGTAATTACTTATATTTATACTGCCACAAAACTTTACTAGATGGTGCCATTTTGAAATCATTACTTATTTCTTTTTGAAAAATTATATAGTTATTTCGGTTTCTACGATTCAATGGGAAGAAAGAATTTTTTATAAATGTTTTCATTCAGCTAGTAAGATCAGTATAACAGCCTACGCGTTTGCATAGATTACCAACCGTCTATCTGTTGTTCATAGTATGTAGAAATGAGAATTGGGCGAACTTAATCCTCCGTGCGGAACTCCATATACGAGATAGTAAAAGATGTCTGCTATAACTCAATAAAAGATGAATATTATAGATATATTGGGTTTGAGTCTGACGCTTTCTCGATTTGGTCCATGCTAAATGGTCGGTGACCCATAATAATCGACACAATGATTGGTTGGTCAACATTTTTTTTTAGACACTCGCAAAAAACAGTATATATAGTTACTGCTTATGATTGTGCGTTTGCGGCAGGCTTTACGCCTGTATTAGTTGCTAGCGGTTGGATAGAATGATCTCGTCGTGAACAATTACTTTTCTTCTGTTTATGCAACAAACGAGGGTAGGGCTAGCTTTCTCTGAATCAACAACAATTTAGATGTAAAAATTATGTTTTTATGAAAACCATTTTAATTATAAAAATAGTAAGCGAGTGAATAATTGGTATTATTTTACGTAAGCGTTGCTGGCCGCCTCGTAGTGACGAAATTAAAAAAACTAACAGCTAACTCCAACCCATATGCGTTGTGCTTTACCCAAGCTTGCCTATGTCTCATTTATATATATGTACTTATAAACAAAAGATAAGAATTAAATTTTAGTTATATCATTATATCTGTCCGCCACAAGGCTACTGGTAACCAATACTGACGCGTACGCTATGATGAGCGCACAATATAAGCAGAATTCACTGTAACGATATCAATAATTTTTTGCGAATATCTCGAAAACTATGCCCGACGGATAGTTACAGATAAAAGAAAAGTGATTCAAAAAGCTTTCTGTACATAAAGTGCATCATACGATTCGTTTTGACGTCCTGAATACGAATGTTGCGTTCTTTTTTGACAGAACAGACGAAACCTTATCAGAAATGCACAAAATCACAGATGTGGAAAACCAATCTTAAAATACACTTTATAAGGTATTCAAATTAGTCTATGTTGAACTTTTTGCTCTCACGATGCCATTGATATTCAACCGAACGTTAGATAAACATTTCTCTCGGTACATTTAGCTGGGCGCCATGTTGATCCTATTTTCTATGTATGTATCTCATCTTCTTGTTTACTGCTGTATGAGTGAATTCATTTCTTGAAAAAGCATTATATGCTTTCTTCTCGTTGTGTATTTCTATGCTCTGAACCTTTTCTTTGATAATAGAAATCAATGTTTCGGTATCTCTGAATTTCCTGGGCATTCTACAACTGGGAAATCTTCAAAATCATTTTCAATCATCCTTATTACCCAATGTCCGTCAATGTCTTGCGTGATTATATGTTCTTCTTCCAAACTTGCTCTCATCAATTTGGATAATTTTACTGAGGATATCAATTCTTCCACAAGATTTTTGACGATACACATAATCGTCAAGAAGCATGTTTCGATACAAATTGTACCTGTCATAAATGTTTCCATCATTAAGCATCTCTTTTTTATCAGTAAGTTCCAATGCTTTAAGCCGACGTTTATCGTAGCTTTCCGCGTGACAAAAGCTGTACGTAATACTGTACATTTTTAACAGCGATAACTTTATGTTTTCAAATCAGGTGCCCTTGGTGAAAACAATTTCTTGTTGACTTCCCTTCGCTTTACATGGAAAAGTTCCGAGCCCGGGACGATTGAAGTATATGCCAATGTACTATACAATTTCTATACGACGCTTTCCACAGTACTTGCTTTTGAGAAGAAGGTTGGGATCTTGAAACCAACGTATGGCATCTTCGCTATCTTTTATTTCAAACATTAAACGTTGACGGTTCTATTTTCATATTCTTAAGCTGTATAAAAGACTCTTACATAAATATCATAAAAATAAAAGAGTATCGATCACTGGGATCCTCTCGAAGGCTCCGCTCGAATCCCTTCCTATGATGCTGTCTTATCTTTTCAAAATTTGAGTTTGGTTTCGAGGAAAACGCGTTCAAGATTGGAGCTATTTCTAAAAAAAATTTTAGTCAATATGTCATTTTCACAAAAAATGGACGTCAAAACAAGTAGAATAATACATAATATATGCCAAAAGTTTGGGGGAAAAGGACTACGGGTAAAATTTTAACGTATGTAAGCAATGAAAATATTATCATCATGATTTTATTCTGTTATATTTCTTAAACTAGAATATAATCAGATATTGAACTAAGTGAGAATACTGTAATAAATAATTGTATTTTGTTATAAATTATCTGCGTGAAAATGTTATTGTTTTTTTTTTTTGGATAAAAACATTACTGGAACAGAAGAAGAAATAGAAAGATATGCAAAAATTAAAGAAATATCAAAGAAACCAACGAATCCGCCAAAAGCGCAAATGTTCAAAAAACGCAAATGCCTGAATGATGTCGATGAAGAATTATGTCAAGCAGTTTTGCAAAAATTGCAAAAAGAATCAGATAATTATGATAAATTTGGACAATATGTTGCATTAGAGCTACGATCTTTGGAATCAGACTTCAACAAGGTAAGGATGAGAAGCGAAATAAGATTTATATTCAAGTATACCATCTACATCTACACCTATCTTGTCTTCTGTACTACAGACAGATGATTTAGACCAGCAAATACAAAGTCACGCCGCGACTTTATAAACTCTGCTACCTACATATATGTATATATTAATATTTAATTTTTGAATTTATATAATGCATATAATATCTATTTAGTAATGGGTCCTTTATAATAAAATTTATATTGTTACGATCTGGTCTTGATCTTCGGTGTTCGTAACCGTTATTTTGTTATTCTAGATATCTTAGATTTCTCGAATCAAAACGGTAGTTGCCGCCACCAGAAATAGTTATCAACTATTTCGATTAATATTATTCGAAACGAGGCGAATGACTGAATGGAATAGGTTCAGGAATTTATCGCGCCTTTCTAAAGCGCAGCACTATTCTGAATATCCCAAAAGGTCGTGCTCCCGATACTTTTCCGACAACTGAATGGATTCAAAACTTGTCGCATCTTTCTAAAGTGCGATACTATCTTTAATTTCCAAGTTGTTGTGTCTTTGATATTCTAATTCATAACCGTATGAGTAGCGTTGACTAGCGTATTAGGTAAGTAGATTCCACGTTTCGGCCCACCCGTTATGTGCAGGAGTACTAGCACGGGAAGGATTAAAGCCTTTTCAATGTCTTCTTGATTGTTGAATAATTTTATTCGAGTACTTATGGTACAGGTTCGAAATTGAAGAAGAGAATGTTACAATGTATAGATTCTCACCTTGTTTATGTGTATAATCGATCGCACTCTTGGAATATTGCAATAAGTTAGTATAATTGTTTGAAGACTGACTATATAATTTGTTTACAAATAACAAGTCAGTTCCGCCCGAGCAGCCGAGCTAGACGGACGTGTAAATCAGTGCTTCCGTGAGTGCGACAAGTGGGAAAACAAAGTGACAAACGACGGCGCCCATCGCCAGGTGGTGGAGGGCCCAAGATGCGACAAGTACCACCAATAAAGATTACAAATAAAGGTGAAACATATTATATAAACAAAACTGAAGATACAGCAAAACAAAATCAACCAACGAACGAAGAGCATGACTGCCCAAATACAAACGAAATAGAAATGGAAATCAACGAACTGTCACACCAGGATGAAAGCTGGAAGGTAGTAACTTGCAACAAAAAGCGCAAAATTTCAACAAACACAAATACTAGGATGGCTGGAGAAGCAGAAAAACAACTATGGCTACAGGAAATTACCCTCCTTCAGCGCACTGCCAGAAGAGATAGAAACAGACCCAGCCGAAAAACCAATAACCCACATCGCCAACCCACCACTAATTTACATTGATGCCCAAATAATAGACCCCCTTATTGAACTACTAAATAACACAGCAGGAAAAGAAAATTACAGCATTAAACAAATAAAACTGGACCAAGTAAAAGTTCAACTTAACACTCCAGAAACCTTTAGAAAAGTANACAAAAGCACTAAAAGAAAAAAACGCCGGGTATCACACTTACCAGCTCAAAACCGATAAAAGTTACAAAGTAGTAATCAGAGGATTACACCCTAGGACAAATACAAGTAGCATATGCGAGGAACTAGCAAAAATCGGACACCAGGTAAGAACCATAAATAACATAATCAAATTTGACACTAAACAACCATTACCGCCATTCCTAATAGAACTTGAACCCCAAAATAATAACAAAGAAATATTCGAAATTAAAAAAGTTCTAAACACAATAATAACAGTAGAGCGACCTAGACATAAAAAAGGCATACCGCAATGTATACGGTGCCAACAATATGGGCACACAAAAAATTACTGCAACAGAAATCCGGCGTGTGTCAAATGCGCAGAAAGGCATCTAACAACGAACTGCCCATACATGGGAAAAATAAATGAGGTAAAATGCTATAATTGTAAAGGAAACCACCCAGCTAGCTACAAAGGCTGTGTAGTCAGAAAACAGCTGCAACGCAAACTGTTTCCGCCGCTTCGAAACAGGACATACAATAACCATCACACACAACAGGACAGCATAGTAAATGAGACAACACCAAATGTACAGCACGCAACGTACATTCACCACAACAACACCAACACCTTAGTTAGCCGAAGCTACGCACAAGTAACCAGCCAATCAACACCCTTTGACAACCAAAACCAGAACAAAAACAACAACGACACTGCAGAAATCGAGGAACTGCTAAAACAAACCATCAAAAACTCAGAATTAATGATAAAAATGATAAGTGAACAAAACGAAGTCCTTAGACAGCAAGCTCAACAAACCACAGTCATGATACAACTGCTTACAAACATGCTAAGCAAAAAATAAAAACGGACACGCTGAAAATAGCAGCCTGGAACTCCAATGGCTTGCAACAACGAACCCTCGAAACTAAAACGTTCTTGTATAAAAATAATATTGATATATTACTCGTCTCAGAGACACATTTCACTGAAAAAAATTACATAAAAATACCTCACTACACCGTCTACGACACCAAACACCCCTCAGGTAAAGCACATGGAGGAACTGCAGTAATAATAAAAAATGACATCAAGCATCANCCTACATAGCCAAACAAATCAAGAACACTTACAAGCAACCACTGTCACAATACAAACCAATGACAATTATTTCCAGATATCAGCAGTATATGCACCACAGAGATATAAAATGACACTTAAAAATGGGAAGGATACTTCCAATTCTTAGGCGACAAATATATCGCAGCAGGAGACTTTAATGCAAAGCACACGTTATGGGGCTCGAGAACTAACACACCGAGAGGCAGAACGCTTGAAAAATACATTAGGAACAATAACCTCAAAGTACTATCGACAGGAAGACCAACCTACTGCCCGATAGACCTCAATAAAATACCTGACCTGCTGGACTTCGCAGTAATAAAAGGAATAAACTTAAACAAATTAAAAATAGCAACCAGCCTTGAGCTTAACTTAACGATAATATTCAACGCAATTCTAAGAATACAGTACTTTCCTGCACTATGGAAACTAGCACAGATAATCATGTTACCTAAATCAGGGAAAGACCCACACCAAACAGCATCTTACAGACCAATTTCACTACTTCCCGTTCTTTCCAAAATACTGGAATAAATAAATTACGCCCGCCTAAAAACAATAATAGAAAAAGAAAAATTGATACCAGATCTCCAATTTGGATTCAGGAACAAACACTCTACAATTGAACAAATGCACAGACTCGTCAACAAAATCTTACAGGCGCTGGAAACAAAACAATATTGCACGGCACTCTTTATGGACATCGAAAAAGTTTTCGATAAAATTGACCATGAAAAACTACTCCAAACTATCAAAAAGAAATTTCCAGGTCAAATTTACAATTTACTCAGATCCTATTTAAGTAGCAGAACCTTCGCAATAAAAAACAAGGACACCTACTCTGAAGTCAAAGACATCAAGGCAAGAGTCCCGCAAGGAAGCGTCCTAGGACCCATATTATACACGATATACACGGCAGACATATCAACAGCTGTTAACAGTAAAATATTAACGTTCGCGGACGACACGGCTGTACTAGTCAGGCACTCTAACCCGGAAATTACACAGTCACATTATTACAAGAACATATCACAAAAATAAAAAAGTGGCTCCAAGATGAACAAATTAAAGCAAACCCCAACAAATGCAACCACGTTACATTCACACTGCGAAAACAGAATTCACCAAGCATCCTACTGAACGGCACGCACATAACACAAACAAGGCAATTTAAATACCTAGGACTCCACATAGATACACAACTTACATGGAAACAGCATATTAAATCAATAGTAGACAAAATTCAGGCTAGAAAGAGACGAATGTACTGGCTAACAAGCCGAAAATCCAAACTAAGTCTAGAAAACAAAGTAAAAATATACAAAACAATCTTAAAACCAATATGGACATACGGAATACCATTATGGGGAACAGCAGCAATGAGCCATATATACAAAATAGAAACAAGTCAAGCAAAAATTGTAAGAACAATAGTAAATGCCCCATGGTACGTCAGAAACGAGGAAATTCGGAAGGACCTGGAAATATCAACGGTCAAGGAGGAAATTAGCAGGTACGCAGGAAGATACAGAGAAAGAATAGCAACACACCCGAAGCGACTGGCCGTGGAAACGACCATCACAGTAAACATGGATAGATGACTGAAAAGGAAACACCCAACAGATCTCACAAAGGATATAACCTAATAAAGACGAATCCACATGCTATATTCTATTCACTAAGTTAAAACATTTTACCAAATGTCCTACTGGACAAATTGTAACATTTAAAATAAAAAAATTAAAAAAAAGAAAAATAACAAGTGTCCGGTTTTAATTCTTGATGTTACTCAAAGACTAAGCAAAACAATTCTTCGCTTCGCAAAGACTACTGACTGACTGATATCTGAAAACTCTCAACTCAGAAGAACTTAACAAAATTTAAAACTTAAAACTGCAAACTCTCGACTGTTAATTCTTGACTGCTTGAACTGCTTGATAACTAGTTTTTAACAACTTGAACTCTTGAACTGCTTGACAACTTGATAACTTGAACTCTAACTTTTCTTAACTTTAACTTAAACTAAACTTGATTTTGAACTCTGACTGAAAACTTTAAGTAGCTACGCTTATTTATACTAAAAAATATCATGGAATAATTGTCACGTGACGATTTATTCCATAAATACACGGAGTTTCGGCACGTGATTACTTCCGTAGACACCGTAAACTTCATTTTTTCTGGTGTCCTTCTACAAAGCGTTAAAATTTCCTTTCTTCGCTGATCTGGTTTCCGTGCAACTGTTTTGGAACTTTTCCTTTTTGAAGTCCTTGCTATTGCATTCCTCTTAGCAATTTAATTTCCGCCAATGATGAATCGTACTTTCCTTGACCTGATGTTACCTTTTGCTGATGCCGATCTTTGATATTTTGGCGCGTGACAGTTACTAGGTGGGGAGAGTGTGCGCCAGGCGGCGCGTGTCAGCGGACGTCTTACTGTTTCTTGTTCCGATTTCGATATTCTTCGGTCAGGTTTTAACAATATTATAATTGTGTGTTTATACGTTTATTGTTTTATTGTGATATTAAAGTGTTTGTACGTGCCGTCTCTTTTATTTCTCTTAAATTTTCTGTTTTTAATTCTATTTGTCTAAAGTTGTAGCTCACGCTATTTGCGAGTGATGACGTGTTCCTTTCTATCTCATGTTATGGCTCGTGTGGAGTGCGAGACGTGACAATATTAAAGTTTATATTCCGTTATTTATAAATCTTTAACAAATGATAATGGAAATGTCTTTCCTTAGTGTATGTACTGTAGATCATTGTATTCGTCATAAAACATTCTATCAGCGGATAAGCAAGAAACAAGCCATTAAAATTTAACAAAATAAAGTCGATGAATTATGATTTACTTCAATGAATTTATAATGTAATCTTTAATGATTTCTACTAATAACGATTACAGCAGCTTACGCAAACACGAGCAAAAGCCAGACTCGATTAATCAAGTATTACGTAATCACGTACGTAAGAATTCATTTGTTTGATTATTCCTGGATATACATCCAAATCTGTAAGTGTTAAAACATTGCAGTGTAGATTGATTTGCTTAAAATTTCTTTGAAATATCTGTTTTTTCGACCACTCGCGGGGAGACGCGGTCACGAGAATACGCGTCAACGGGAGGCGTAAATTCCCGTTACGATTGCAAGAATCGACACCACGAGATAGATCGATCCCCTGATTTCGGTTAGGAGAATAGGGGTAGTTGAGTGAGTATAACACTGCGGTTTACAGGGTTATAGATTTTATATTTTTCAACAAGTAATACACTCCGAACTTAACACGATATCTAGAGGTGACTGCTCGGAGGATAAGAGCACAAGTCAGGTGTTGACTGTAAGAGGATTTTAAGAACAGTAACAGTGCGTTCTCGTAGCATTTTGGAAGAAAGCTCGGGTGTGTGAAAGAAAGTGTGGGTGTTCCTTTTGAACTAAGGACACGGATTCGTTGTTTACATCTTTCTTTAGGAAAGTGAGGGTAACGATCCGCGATGTCCATTGGTAATAGCCAGCGTTAATACATGACGATTGGAGGAGGAGACCTCCGACCGACGTGGCTCGGGATTGACCTTGTTCGTGGGGAAAACCGGCTTTCCCGTTAGGGAAATATTCGCTGTTTCCGTTATTTGTGCGAACGCATAATAAACCTAAGGACTGTTCCAGGGACCATCCATAAACCAATAACACTTACGAGAGCAACGATTCCTTCAAGGTTAATAGAAGTTAGATAGGAATATCGAAACAAAAGGTAAACTGAAAGCCTAGGTTTATGGTGGGTCCTTAGGTTTATTGGGGGTTTGCACAGCGGTATAGACCCTTGGCGGACAGGTAATTAGAGACGTCGCGCGGACCGTTTCACGCGACGTAACAATATCAATGATACGTTGTTTGATATATTATCTATACATGGCTCAATTTTTAAACTGTCTAGCCCCACTGAAATAGAAATATTCATCTTTAAATATAATAGTTTTAACATGTAATGTCTATAATAATTCGCTGCATACTGACTTTTTGATTAATCACAGTAGGACCGTTCTTAAAAAGTTGTTAAAAAACTAATAGGCTGTGTATAATGCCAAGAAAAACCTTTTTGTAAAAAGAAATTCAAATATAAGTATTTTGAAATATTTAATATCGCTAATTACGGCGTGCAAAATGTGGCATATTATAATGTAAAATTGCTGTCCTGTCCATTTCTGAATTGTTTATTAGTATGTGCGCGTAGAATGTACGAGTAGTCAAGAAATTTCTTTCTAGAGGGAGAATCTAAGATATGTGCGAAGAATATGGCTTTCGAGATTCGTGTATCTTACTTTTGAGGGGTATTGTCGCGCTACAAATACTTTGAAGTCATTAGAAAATTATTAAAATTTTTAAGGATTATTAATAAGAATAATACATATAATAATTTCGTATAATGAAATTAATCTCTATTCTTGTATATATCTATTAAATTTTTCGATCTTCATTTTAATCAAATTTTTAAATAGAATTCATGTTAAAAGATTGCAGCCAATAAATAAATAATAATAATATAATTAATAATATAATTATTATAATTTATTATACATTATACACTGCAATTCTTACAAATAGTTTTAATAATTTTTCTTATATGTAGGATAGAAAAAAGTAAGTGTAGAAACCATTATAATGCCATACCATCATTGGATCGGTGGCGATTTGTAAAAACAAGTCCGTGCAAAATTTCTTTGCACCTTGAAATTCAAGATCGAATTTTTCTATCGCATCGTGTCGTACCCATCATAGGGAACAAAAGTTTTAAAGGAACGATAGATCGTAACTCAACCATTCTCTTAGGACAGAGTGTTACAGTTTTATTAATGCTATACAGGTTGTTTGGCTATAGATGTAACACGTTTTTGACAGCCGATTCTTGAAGCTACAATAAGATGAAACGCGAGTAAATCATTTTATACGAACGAAAGTAAACAGCGGGATGTACATACATATATTAGATTAATTTTACATGAATATAGAATACTGATTCATTACTCGTCTTTTTCATCATGTAAATTAATCGTCACGTTTCGTATGAAATCAGCAGCTACCTTAATATTTGCTTACAAGGATGGACACTTTTTTCTGAAGATAATTTCGCGCATGGTTGGCGTCATTGCGTGAATTTGCGTCTACTATAACGATAGCCTAATTATTATTTTGCGTCATCAGCGCGATATGATTATTGGCTGGCTACTTTTTCGTATATAATAAATATCGGTAAATTCTAAATCAAAATGATAAAAAAACAGATGAATTTCTTGTCGCAAAAGGGCATCACGTAAATAATTATATTTCGACTTTATACGGAAAGGCTTCGCTATTGTATATAGCGTTCTTAACACAAAAAGTATTAAACAGTTCTACATACCAGACCAAAGAATAGTATGGATCACGATATAGCGAAGTCATAACAGTTGGGCAAAAAACTACAAATGTTTCGACGGGACAGCTACTTTACTTATTACTTTAGGACAATGAGGTAGCGGTATCAAGCGGTGTTGCCGTGTCCGTGTAAATACATGTTCGCTATATCTAGATTACTTATGCAATTGATTCTTGAACTTTGATTATTATGACACCTGTTAATCGTAGTGCATATTGAAGTGGATATACTTTTTATTTTATATAGTTTCATCAATTTTCTCTACTTTTTCTTTCGTAGAGTTAACCGATTTGGCAAGATATCAAATTGCTTAAAAGTTGCTCAGAAAATTTTATTAATCTGAACTAAAATGCTAAATTGATTGTTAGCTAGCTTAATACATTTATCATGAAATCTGAAAAACGGGTGTTTAAAAAATTTAATATGATAGTACAGTTCTTTTCCGATATAGTGTTCCGAATAGTGTTTGGGACGAGACACTATGAGGATCACGTAATGAATATTACAAATCAGAAGAAAATGTAGGGGCGATGACCCGCCCCCCTCCACCTAGCGCCAAATTCAACAGTCAGGGAATTTTTAGGATTGGCTCGAACAAGAGGACACGGGAGGGGGATGCAACGGAAAGATAATTCATAAGAGGTTCCTGGAGTACACCTGTCATACGCGTAGGATGGTCATCGTGGAGTTTTAGTCGATAAGAGTCCGACACTACTCTGCTGCTGCCGATTATTAGCAGCAGCGGACTGTCCATGAGGATTTCTTCACGTGCAAAAAAAAAAAAAAAAAAAAAAAAAATATAGAAAAGGTCAAAAGAAAGCGTTTCTTATGTTACATAACATCAATGGTATCAATGTCGCTTAATGTCGTATTTTGAAAGGCACTTCCGCATGAATAATGCTAATGTATGTTAATATGACAATGATATATGTATGTAAATACGAAGGAAATGTTAATCATCCAATGAAATTATGATATAAACTAGAAGTGGGTTCGATTCTAAGTTTTCAATTCTCGAAACTTACGAAACGTACAAAATTCAAAATTTGAGATGCTAATTTTGTTTTGTAAGAAGATTATCTTGCTTTAAGAACTGAGGTAAATATTTTTGCATAAATCTTTATTTAAAAAAACACAGACAAAACATCACAGTATACAAAAATATCTAATGCATATTCTTGTTCAAGAACACTAACATTTGAAAAGTGTTTCAAAGAACACCATTTTTTTTATACTTTTTAAAAATTTGAATACTTTGTATTATCATTCCAGAACTTAAAGATAATGTTAGTAGCGAGCAGGAGTAAATTTTCTGTTCACGCTGCAAACGATTCTTTATTTATTTTATACCTTTTCTTATTCAGGGTTTGAGAGTTTTGAATTCACGTAACTCGAAACTTTAAACTTTGCGGGGTTTCGAGGCTGTGACGCGTTTCAAGAAACTCTTCCCTAATATAAGAGCATACATAGCATTGTTTTCGTTGTAATAAATGAAATATTATGTGCAACCTATACGTGGAGATCTATATGTGTGTTCACTAGAAAAGAAATAAGGTCACCGTATCCGGAGACGAAGTCACGTATCTTGATTAACGTAATACATTAACAATAAATACGTCAGTACCCCACTATTTATATCAATTGCGAAAGTAGACATCTACTCGCTCAGTTTATCGGTTCTAGTAGTACAGAATATCGGTCCTAGTGCTTCGGTTAATTCTAGTCGTAATAAATTATTTAAATCAAGACCATCGTTACTGACTTAATCCGTAACATTGCTGTTCTGAATCACCAAAAATATATTATAATTATCTATTATTACACCCTATGTTGCAATTTTTCCACCTCTAACGGGATAAATATTAGTTATAAGTCTTCATTAGCAAATCGTTTCTTTTGAAGCTTGCAGATATCAATTTTCTTTCTTTTTTAAATTAAGCATGATACGTAGTATAGCTAATTATTGAAAATATTTTCACCATAATTCTGTAACTATGTAGAATTATTGTATAGTAGCTACGATAATACGTCCTTGTTGCCTGTTTTATTTCTTGTAATTCATACATGTTTTTAGAGTTGCTTCATGTGGCCATATATATCGCAATAAGAGTATCATAGACATCGATTGGTCATTTTCATCTATGGAAACATTCAGACTGCGATTATTATAAAATACAATATCGCGATATTGATCTTTGGCATTCCCGGTTGGTCAGCCGTCGATGATATTTTTGTACCCATATAATTTAGAAAACATAGAAAGAACGCACTAGTATTCACACGGCAACTGCAGTGCCATTTACTTCGTTCGTTGCTAGATTGCGGATTTTTATGCAGTTTTATATCTTTTGAACATGATTAAAGGAACGGAATTTAAGTAAAAATTGGTTTCATCTAACAAATATTAAAACAAATATTTTATTTTGGTTATTTTCTGTACTTTTGCATATTCTATGAATTGTGTGAATATTTGTATCATCAAATTTCCGCAATCTACTCATCAAAGTACCGCATAAAATTATTCAGTATGTAGAGTAACAATTTGGCAATAAAGAATTTACTAAAATCGCATTGTTCAGATAGTATTTGGAAAGATTATCCCTTTTTTCTTGGATACTATTAATTGGGCGAGCCCAATACTTCTTATTTACTTTCTTTTTTTTATAGTAGCTCTTTTGTATATAATCTGAATGTATGGAGCTGACTTCATCTATTTTTCTAAAACAGTTTTCGTTAAAAATCATGTTTCATAGACAAGGTGTTACTAATAGAAAAACAAATGAACGATACTTTGCGGAATTAATCAGATAGAAGATTAATCAGATTGCATGAGCATCTTACTGATGGACACGATGTATAAGGTTCAATGTTATCTCAGGTTCGAATCCTAAGTCACTTCAGTTCTTTCATCAATAAAACTTTTATTCTAACAATACACTGAAAGCCTATACGGCGTACGAACTGTTTTATTTAAACTGACAGATAAATAGATGAAACTGAACAGTAGATAACTATACACATTGCGAAAACAGAATCTTGTTACGTATTATTTTGCGAGTTCCTCGAAAACGAGTTATAACTGCAACTACGTATGAATTTTTATTCCAGAAACTACTTATCGAATTGAGTTCACATTTTCTATAGATTTTAATTAGGGTTTTATATGTTTCAATAATTTTTCTTTAAAATTGAAAGATTAATTTTGAGCTGAAAATATGAACAAATTATTATTTTATCAATTTTTTAGTTAGATGTTTTTTTAATAATATGCGATCATATCCCTTGAAATTTTAACTACAAAATAATCTCTTTTTTATCATGGGATTTCTAAAGTCAATATCGAAATGACTGAAGCAATAAAGAAAAATTTTTCATTATTTATCAATCTTTATCATTGTTGTTAAAGAATTAACAATTAGTTTAAGCAAGGTTTCTGATATGGGCACGATTTCGCAGCCATTCTTGAGTTTATGTTTTTATATGTATCGTTGCCATATACGTCTTGGCTTTTGTTTATAGCTAGAAGAACTTTAATTTCTGAAATATCTCACGAAATATTAATATTTTTGAAATTGCACCTTAATATTGTTTTGTTTAGAATAACACAACGAGTCAATCGATGCAAAAAAGTTTTAGGATACCGTTTAAAAGGGAGGTGTAGTTGTACTTTGCAATTGCATCGATGAACTTCTGAAAAATTTGTACTGCACAATAATAGAGCTTGATAAACAATGCAAAATTTCCTTATACAATTGCTTATACAATTCTTACCTGCTATAGAAACAGAGTTATGTTTGGCCAAGTTAGTAGATTCACCTTGCATACGCAACCATCTATATAATGTAATAGTTACATATCCATTTAGCTTGTCACGATATTTGATTTATAACGCTTTATGTGTAAACTTTTCTAAAGCTTAGGCATAACTAAGTTTTAATACATTTTTGAAGCTTAGAGTTGTAAGTTCCGTAGAAGTGCTTTCAGGAGATAAGAAAATACATTTATTATTTTTGTTACTTTTATCCACTGCTTTTGTTTACTCCTTTTGCTTATCAGAAATGCTTTGACAATATGGATATCTAAATAGAGAAAATTTAGAAAAAAATATGATGTTAGGAACGAACGAAGTAAGTGACGATGAATATAGTGTAAATGACGATCAAGAAAATATATTAGGTTTTTCCTTAATAAAGCCGTTTTTAGAAGAATGATTATAAAAAGCAAATTTGTGATGTAAATTAATGCAAACAATTTTAGAAGTGATTGTTGAAAATGTTGAATACACCATGCCATTATTATCTACATCGGCATCAGGATAGTATAGATGCTAATTTTATCCGAGAGTAGAGAATAAGAAATAAAATAAAATAACAAATAATTGCAGTAACTATTGCAATGTCATTTATTAAATATTGAAATTGCATTTGATTTTGTCATCTCTAAAATAAAGAAATCTTTTTATGCTTTCTTCAATCTAGTGGTCGCCCGTGACTGATTAGCAACCCGTAAAGATTCTTTTGATAAGAAAGAAACGTTTGATAATTAATATAGATAGCAAGATAGCTTATTATAATTTCGTGTGGACAGATTTTACTTCGTGTATGAACAAGTGCCTGTATATTACAAAAGGAATCCAGTTTTAACAATTTCTTTAAATAAGACAAAAAAAATATTTTTATTTCCGCAAGAAGAAGTTCTCCGGCCTATGTGACACTTTTTCATTCTGAGAAATGATAGAATACGACACTAATCTTTGGTCAGCTATTTCAAAAGCATCCTATATGATAGGATGAAATTTCATACATGATGTCTTGAAGGAAAGGAATGGCGCTGAATTGTATGTATTAACATCAAGGTGTTTGACTTTACAACAAGAAAATTACAGATGCTTTCCAAAAATCTAATCTAAACATTACAAATCGAGATTCTGAATCTTTTGCAGCAAAGTAAATATGTAAATATTTTTATAAAAATTTCAAATCACGTAGCTTTGAATAATCTAAGTTACAAACTCCGCCCTGGCGAGCGATTCTTTCTAGGCAAAATATTAATCATATTAAATACGCATCTACTATTGAGGGAAATCCACTTTAGAAATTACTCTAGAAATCGTTGACTATTATTTATATCTCTCCTCAGTTTGTTCGCATCTTTCTTTCTTCCTCCTTTTATTTCTTACTTTCTCTCCAAAGTGTGTAACATTGAGCGCAAATAAACCAGAAACAAGCTGCTGTTGGAACGATCATGTATTATCTGTGTACATCCAAACCTTTTCAAATGTCACTTTTATTGAAGTAATTCCACCACAACAAATTAAGAAATTGTAAAATATTATTTCTCATGCTTTGGTGATTGAAAACCGAAATATTTGTTATCATTTGCCAAAGATAATACGTAAGTTTGCAATTGTAGGAATTGAAGAGAATAAATGGTATGAAAATGCGTCGACTAAGCTAAGAATTTAATTACACGTGTGATAGAGATCTCTATTCAAGTCTATAAATCTATATTTAACTAATATTTAATATTAACCCATATTTAAACATGCAAATAAATAAATACGTATACTTTACGTATACTTTTGTTGCGATGCAACGTAAAGATAAATCGTATTAAATTTTTCGGATGTGTTCTCAATTCTTCAAATAACTTAATACTTGAAGTGAAGATAGTTGGCAGACCGACCACAATAGAAGTATTCGGCTCCTTAACTTTTATTTAAGGTCGAAATTCTGAACCCTCACACTTTGCTCTCAATCGATACTTATTTAAAAAAAAAGTTGCGATACAACCTTCAATGTGCGTCATCATCTAGAATCGTATGTATTGCATAAATGTAAGTTAAATCGGTAAAAATAGCTCAATCCAAGGTACATGTGTCTACATTAATTCTATTCTATCCATACGTAATAATATAGTGTCAGGAGTGGGATGTTAGACGCTCTACGTTAGTTGCAAATGTTCATTATCCAAGTATACCATTTCTCATTGCTGAGTTACACACGTACGAAGAGGAAGTACAGAGGTACTTGGATCCGGGAAATATTTCCGTAGAAATAAAAACTGGACTCCAAAGTGTTTCATCGTTTCGAAGAAGTAAAATCGCGTTGAACTGTAAGTAGTAACATTCAAGTATTCTATTTTTTGACAAGAAAATTAACGATTTAGGATTTTTTTGCAAAGTAAATATGAGATGGAGAAGTTCGGACCAACATTCTCTCGAATTGTTAATAAATGTATTAACATTATTCGATCCAAACTCTTGGGTTCTAGAATAATTTACAATTAAATTAATACCGGAAGTGAAAAGGATAATTGATGAATTGGTTAGTCGATTATGTTAAATGTAGGACTATATCTACAATAATGATAAGAACTTCGAATTGTTTAAATTGTGTATTATTACCCTTGCGTGAATTTTATCTTTACTCGTCGATACCTTATGCTGCAGCGAAATCTTAGAACTTTGTATTATAATGTTTGGAAATCAGATCGATTTCTTTGTGCGTTAATGGTTTTAAGATTACCGCCCTCTCTTGAATCACGCTCTCAGCTGTTCGACTCTCAGCTGTAAGTCTTTTACTATAGAAGAAGGGATGGTGCGGTTCGTACAATCAGGTTTAAAATTTAATTAATAAACGGTGATTTGTCACCATCGCATGACATCTCTTTGAAAACTTCAAGATTTATGACAGAATATTTGCCACTGAACGATGAAAAAAGGGAAGGAAAGAGACTAAATATTTATTAATCATTTTAATATATGAAATATCAAATTAGATTTTTGTTTAATTTTTCATTCAAGATGCAACATTTTTACCAACCTTTTTTACGATCCTATAAAGTAATACAATCTCAAAATGATCTGATGTATTCATCTGCGTATATAAAAATGGTTTATTAGTTAGCTATTCAAAACTACCACGAATAAAATCTATTTAAGAATTATGTTTAATTGACCCCAACTATCTGAAACTCGTTAAATTTTTCCTTCATTAAATATCTTATCTCAGATTCAAATGTCAGAAGTATATTGAAAATTAGAAACGAGCAATTTTTAATTTAATTACAATGTTGCTCCCAAATATAAATTTGGCTAGACTATTTTGAAACGAGGTTATACAACAATAGAAGATATTTTGGAATAACTATGCACTCTAATTTGCTTGAATAAGTACATCATTTTTCTTGGAATTATTTTATTCTTAAGTTGTAGTGCGAAATAATCTTTTATTTTTACTTCGTATTTTGTAATTTACTAATCTCTCAAATAGTTTCGAATTACAATATATTATGCCAATATCAGAAATAGCGTCCACCTTTATCATCCTACAAAAATTTGAAAATGATCTAATTCGTTCAGATAAATGGTTCATTGATTCATCACTCAGTATTGCCATAGCAAAGATTTAATGTGTTTGCATTATATCGTATAAATCATTTTCTTATGAACTATGGGATTCAAATCTTAAAAATATGTTAAAAATTAGAAATGTGCAGCATTTTATTGAATTAATGGTGTGTATTGTTGGGTTAAGGTTTTGGCATTATTTGAATGAAATATTTGAAAAATTCCTATTTAATTAACATGTTTTATTTGATTACAAGTTATGTAATATTTAACATTAATATTTAATATCTAAGACTTTAATTAATATTAAAAATCTCATTCGTATGTTATTTGATTTCAGGAAGTAGATTAAAATAATTGATTCAGTTGAAAATAATTTACATTATTTTCATATACAATAACATCATTTTCTCTATGTCATCTCTATGATAAAAATAATTACATATTTGAAACGATTCATTATTTGAAATTGTTGTTCTTTATTTCTTTATCTTCATTTCAAAGAAAATAAACTCAGGTTTGCAGCAATAGAACCGCTTTTCTGCGAAATCAAAGCCAGCAGAAATGTACAGATCCAGATGGCTTTTATTCTGAATGAGAATTTAATTATCATTGTAATTATGTTTCTATTCTGTTTTTATTCACTTACAATGATTTGTACACAAATAGTACAATATAAAAAACAAACATTAGTAGAAGTAGCACAGCCATTGGAATCTCTGGAGATGTTGCGATGACGCTGCTTCAGCCATATCTTGGAAAGGGCCATACACTAATTACGGATAATTGGTACACGAGTCCACGTTTATATACCTTATTACACGAAAACAAAACTAACGCATTTGGAACCGTTCGTAAAAATAGGAGAGATATGCCTCACATGGAAGAAAAGTTGAAGAGAGGAGAAATGTGCTACCGATCGACTAGCATTTTATTGGCAATGAAATGACATGATAAAAAGGAGGTTTGGATATTGTCTTCTGTACATGTAACTGCATTGATTGAATCTGTGAAAAGGGATTATCATATAGGATTATATAAGAAGAAATCATCATGTATTGCCGACTATAATTCCAACATGGGTGCTGTAGATAGAGTTGATATGATTTTGAGTACACTTAATTTCCTAAGGAAAAGCTATAAAGTGGTACAAAAAATTATTTTTCCACTTGTTAGATTTAGCTATATATAATGCATATATTTTATATCAAAAGTCTACTGCTTCGAAACAAAAATTTAGTGAATTTCATTTAGCGTTGGTAAGAGACATTTTACGAAAATATTTCCAACGTAGCAGCATGGTAGGAGGAGGAAAGGGAAAGTCTGAGGATTTACCGTTTCGTTTAATTGATAGGAATTTTCCATCAAAATGCCCTAATCGTGCCGACACAACACTATTATCAAGAAGAAAATGTGTTGTTTGCGTGAAAAATAAGAGAAGGAGCGACACGCGATACGAATGTAGAAAATGCGATGTCGGATTATGTACCGATAATTGTTTTGAAATTTTTCACACACAATTGAATTATTAACTTGTGTTATATTTACTAAATTTATTTTTCTAGTTTATTGTTTTCTAGTTTATTAACCAAATTCTAGTTTATTGTAAATTTCAATGTTTATAATAAATAATTAATATTAAAAAGTAACGCTCTTGAATCATTTAATCTCGTGCAAAAGAATTACTATAACTTATTACGATTTGCGCTTTGAATAGTCAATCAACAGAGTTCAGTCTAGCGAAAAAGTATTCCGTCCACAGCGATCTTCAGCGCTGACCGCGCGCCGTCCGTACGGACCGCATAGGCCGCGAGTATTCAGCACTCTAAGGATTTTAACTGAAGGACTGAGGATATATTGATGATCCATTAGGCCCATTGAAGTTTCTCGATCCTTTCGGCCTGTCGGTCGAACACGTTTTCTCGCAACATTGTATATGTTTCGTCTGGTCTTTCTTGGATAATCTTTCCACGATAATACATATATGCATACATTAAGGCATAGCACTATAATCGCATTAGCTGCAATTATTTCGGTACTTATATATTCTCAATGAATTACAACAATTTTTTCAAACGTGCAATAATATTTCGGTGCTGCTGTTATAATAATTAATCATTTGGTCTGTTAAAATTGTATATTATCTTGTGCATATTTTTTTGAAAATATTTAATTTCCTATATTTGAAAAAGCAATGTCAGTAATTGTTTTTCTTTCTTTTCAGTAAATTGGCAACAAAGACGAAGACTGTGTCTTCTTCCTAAGCTTTTGATAATCAGCAAGTAGATAAAATATTCCAACATGAACAACCTGGGTCATACGCCGCTCACTGTACCAAATTACTCGTATGTCTTCGACTTCGAAAAAAACTTCGATTTCTGGGATACTCAAATGTGGTTTAAGGACCAGTTTCCGAACTGTTTTTATTATTGTGGTATCTATGTCGCCCTAATTTTTGCCGGGAAACATTACATGTCAAATAGGCCAAAATACGAATTGAGAGGCATGCTTATTTTGTGGAGTGCACTGCTTGCAATATACTCCATTTTGGGGTTTCTTAGAAGCATGCCGGGTATGTTTCATGTATTAAGGCATCATGGATTTTACCACAGCATCTGTATACCTAGGTAATATCAATTTTATATTCTACTTCTTAAAATATTTTCAACAGAATATGTAACAACTTGAAAATTATTTACTAATTAAATATTATCTATGAAATATAAATTATGTAAATATAAATTCTCATATTTGAAAACATTATCCAAATAAAAATTAAATTTTGAACATTTATTTAAAGCATTATGCATGAAATGAATTTATAAAAAAAGTTTTAAAGAATGTAACTTGCATCTATTAATTCATTATTAGATTGAGTTTATTTTCGATATTAAATTCTCATACCAGAATGATGCAATTATTAGTGTTTGGTCGTATTTACATACGCAAAATATAGCAAATTATGTAGGTGGGTCCAGACTTGAAGACAATGATAATTATATGTCAATATATGATTGACGCAAGAAAGTTGTCGCAAAATTGACCTAGACTGAAATTCATGCTCAAAAGGATAAATATTTTTTGCTAGTGTTCCAAAATATTTCCATTGCTATTTCCAAAATATTATATCATAATAGAAATATAATTATATTCTTTCCAGCCATCTTACTCAAGATCCAGTTTTCGGTTTTTGGTCGTGGACCTTTGCCCTATCGAAGCTAGTAGAATTTGGCGACACAGCCTTCATTGTGCTACGAAAGCAACCATTGATCTTTCTACATTGGTACCATCACGTAACAGTCCTTCTCTATACATGGTTCTCTTATGCGGAGGCCACAGGAAATGGCAAGTGGTTTGGCTTAGTAAACTCTTTCGTTCATGCCTGGATGTACTCCTATTATGCTCTGAAAGCAATGCGATTCAATATACCAAAATGGGTCGCTATGTTTGTTACTACGCTACAGCTATCACAAATGGTTGTGGGTTGCATTTTAACTGCATCGGCTTACTACTATGTACACAGTGCCCAAGTTGAATGTCACGTTACGCCTTTGAACATCAAACTTGCTATGCTGATGTACCTCAGCTATTTCATTTTATTTGCCAGATTCTTCCACCAGGCTTATTTATCTAACAAACACATAAACAAAATTGGAAAGAAGGATTAGCCCAATAGATCTGCAAGTTATAACAAGCTGAAGTTTATGTAGAGCAGGTGAAAAATTTTTTAAATCTTTTTTACGGATGCTTTTCAGTGACATGTTTTAAGAATAACTTTATCAAAATCTCATGTGATGGATATGGACGTCAAGAAATAATTTGATGAATATAGCTTTCTCAAGCCTTTGCGAAGGCAAAGTTGTAAAAATTGATTGTGAAAGAATGAAAATGGAGAAATATAATTAAAGTAAATCTCGCACACTAAATCAGGAATACATTTTTAATATCTTTACGATGTTATCGTTAACTATAGTACGAATGAATTAATAAAACTCGTCCTGGAAACACACATGTCCCCAATCTGTTTATTCATGAAACGATTTCGAAAGAAATTTTTTGGTCTCTTTTATTTGTAATGTTTCCTTCTTTCGATAACGTGACAAAACCTTACTGGAATAAGAACGAAAGCGATATAATATTTAAAAATGTAATGTGAAATATTCGGGTAATATTAACGTACCTAATATTGAATCATTTAATAGTAAAAAAAAAATGTATATATATATATATATATTAAACACAGATTCGCCGGAAAACCTGATATACTTTTATAATAATGAGTTTATGGGATTGACATATTTATTGTCCTGACGTATAAAACTATGAAGCTATATATATGTATATTGAAGGAAGCCATAGAATACATAACAATTTGTATGAATAAAGTACGAGTGATATTAAAAAATGGATCATGCATTAGTTCAAAAACTTTATCGAGCCTTAGAATACTTTCTGTGATTTTTATGTGTCAATATCGATTATTATCTTGTTTAGTATGTAGGGAACGCCTCTCAAACGTTTTTCTATTTTTGTTTGAACTGCCTATGTACGTATGTATATTATACTGCCTTTTTCTGGTGGTATTACATATTCTAATGGCGTAAGAAAATATTTATACTCATTGTTTTGTAAAATACACACTACTGGTAAAGAATTGATAACCTTCCCATTGCGTCTATATTATATCATCTACTAGTTTTATTATGAATTTGGAAGTTATTACTACAAAAATTAAAGACAATGATAAAATTTATGCAAACAGTGTTTCTTTTTAGTTTGTTACAATATTTTAGAAGGCAGCCGTATGAAACTTCAGAATTGAGAAAAGAATATTCGTCGGCGTGACGGTAAGCTTTAATTAAGGCTTTAATTAAAAACGGATTTCTTCCGGTACCCCCGCGTCATACGCGGCTACGTTTGTTAAAACTCGAATCACATGGGCGATATCCATAGCATCACTAGTTCCAATATATGTATACCATGTTTGTGTTGACACATATACCACAGCGTTAATATCATGGACAGCACTGCTTCTATTCTTCGACAAGCAAGTTTCAAGTATTGCATTGCGTCTGATGCACGCATCTGACTGGCTTGGAAGCTGTTTTGCGACCCGACCATAGCAACCGAATTAGTAACTATTAATTTTTATTAAATACTTTTATTTTAAGAGTTAATTTTTATCCAATAAAAATTATTAAAAATTATTTGTTATTAAATATTCTTATCCTAAAAATATATTTTTAGTTAGTAAAAATTAATAGCAATAAAACCTATACATTTTTTAATAACAATTAATTGTCATTAAATATTCTTATTTTAACAATAATTACAAGTTCAAACAATTAGTTTCACTTAAAATAACACGATTCTGTCTTCATAACCTTAATGTAATCACAGGATCATCTGAAAGAAGAAATATGTGTAGATTTCGAAGCTTTGGGAGGTTGTGACTTCATAGGAACAAAATGTTTTTAATCTGCGATTAGATATAGAGTTGCGAAGACAAAATTATGAAATTTTTGTTGATTAATGTTGGTTTGGGGTTAATAATTAATCGATTCACACAGATTCGATTTATACATGATGTATTTCCCTGCTTCGTACAACACGTCTTACCACACAGAATACACTCAGTTAATTAAAACGTGGACGACTCCTAAGACAAAAGAGCGTCGCTAGAAGTCGTACCAACTTAGCTTATAGTAACTAGCGATCATACCAACTTAACATTTCTTAACACTCCCCTTTGATCGTAGTTTCTACAAGCCCCATAGCTTTGGTAAAAATTTGAATCTTAACTCTATTTAAACTTTTGGTAAGAATGTCAGCAACATTCTCGGAACTAGGTATATAGGTGTAATCTTGTATTCCCTTCGACACGCAGTTCTTAACATAATTAGAGCATGCATTAGAACATGCTTAGAGCTTTCAGCAACTACCTCATCCTTGGACCATGAAATAGCCCCGATGTTATCACAAAAAATCTTGCATGGGCGAGGGCAATATAACGATTGACCCAACTCCCTTAACAGTAAGGAAATCCACACAGTTTCCCTTGCTGCTTCTTACATCGCCACAAACTCCGCTTCGCATGTCGACTGAGCTATAATTGGTTGTATCTTGGACAACCAAGATATGACACCACCAGCGAGTACGAAGACAACCCGCTCCTAGATTTCCTATCTACCGAACAGCCCGCAAAGTCCGAATCACAAAACACCTTCAAAGATTGTCCTGTCCTTTGGTACACTAGCTTCAAGTATTTGGTCTTTAACAAGTACTTAAAAATCCGCTTCACTGCTTTCCAATCGGATACAGTCGGGTTTGCGCATCTTTGGCGTAATTTCTCTATTCTACATGCGATATCAGGACGACTTACAGTTGCTACTCACATAATGTGCCTTACAGCTTGTTCGTACAACTTGTCGTCAAAAGGCTCGTCACACTTAATGTCAAAGCCGGCCTCACACTCCTTTGCTAGCGGTGTTGATACTCCAACCTCATGAGTAATGTCAAACAGATCCAGCATTTGATCCCTCTGTACGGATTGATCAAATACAACAGTGGTACTGTTTGGCTTACTCAGGTGGATGGATAGAAACTGAGTATCGGTACCTAACATCCTAACATCTAATTTCTCCTTAACTCTAGTTTTGAACGCTTCAATACTATCCTTCGTTCCAAACACAAGAATGTCATCCACATACACAGCTACAATCAAATCCTTGGACGCATTCACATACACATACGGAACACTCATACATGGGTTCAGTCTCATATCCTTCAAAATGCTGTTAATGTGCCTAAACCACATCCTCCTAGCCTGTTTCAGTCCATACAGGCTCTTTTTAAGTTTGCACACGTATCGAGCCCTATCTTTTCCTGGAACCTTAAAAAATTCTGGTTGCTCCTCATAAATATCCTCATCCAGAGGACTGTTGAGATATGCACACTCCACATCAATGTACTCGTAACCTCACTCATTCTCTGCACACAGAGCAAGCTAAATTATTAGAGTTCTGCGTTTTACTATTGGACTGAAAGTCTCTGAATAATCTACTCCAGGCCTCTGCCAGAATCCCCGAGGTACAAGCCTAGCCTTACACCCATCAGGGTCTCTCTTTATGACAAGCACCCTGTAAATTCGACCACTCGCGGGGAGACGCGGTCGCGAGAATACGCGTCAGCGGGAGGCATAAATTCCCGTTACGATTACAAGAATCGACACCACGAGATGGATCGATCCCCTGATTTCGGTTAGGAGAATCGGGGTAGTTGATTGAGTATAACACTGCACTTTACAGGGTTATAGATTTTATATTTCTTAACAAGTAATACACTGCGAACTTAACACGATATCTAGAATTGACTGTTCGGAGGAGAGGAGCACACGTCCGATGTGGAGTACACGAGGATTTTATAACAGTAACAGTGCGTTCTCGTAGCACCACGGAAGAAGGCTCGGTGTGGGTGTGTCTTTGCCCCTACGGACGTGGATTCGTTGTTTACAATTTTCGCTAGCACGTGAGGGTAGCGATCCACGATGTCCATTGATTATAGTCGGTGTTAATGAATTGGCGAAGACGGCCTCTGACCGACGTGGCTCGGGAGTACTATTATGCACGGGACAACCGACCTTTCCGTTAGACATGTGTCCACCTTTTCCGTTTTTTTGTGTGCCCATGAAATAAACCCAAGGACCATTCTAAATATCCGTCGTATGTTGAGGGTCTTTATAGGCGGACTTCCTTCAGGTCAAATACGTGACTGAAAGCCTCTATCGAAACAATAACGTTAAACTCTAAACGTTTTCTTATGTGTCCTTGGCTTTATTAAGGGTTGAAAATGACGGTATGCAGCCCGTCGCTGGTCAAGCGGCGCGGAGTGTGCTGCAGATGTTGTGCGCGACGTAACACACCCACTTACAGTCAATAACGTTTCTGTTCAACGGTCTTTGCGCAATGTCCCACACATCTTTATTTTTTAGATTGTCTAACTCCTTCGTTATTGCATCAGTCCATTTTTGAGCATCTGGCCCCTTCAGGGCTTCATACACATTCACAGACACACACATGCTTTGAGTCTTGCAAACGATTGCAACATGAGCGTAACTATCACACGTCTTTGGTTTAAGTAATCTCGCCGACCTCCTGGGCATTGTCGGTACACTCTCAACCTCCTCTGATTATTCTCATTTGTTAAATTGTCCATAAAATAGTCAGTCTCCCCTTCATCGTTCTCACCGTCACTTTGAATTTCAATGTCGACTTGATCCCTTCCAAGTTCAAAATCTTCTACGTCCCATATCCACTCAGAGAATTTCCTTTTTATGTTACTCGTGTCCACTTTAGCATTTTTGTAGGAAGACACATTCTCCTCGAACCTGACGTGACAAGATATTATCACCTTCTTGGGTTTTGACAGGTAGATCCTATAACCCTTGACCTGTCAGTCATAATCTACAATATCCCTTCATCTGACCTGCCCATCGAATTTTCCTCCGCTTGGGCTTTTCAGATACCAGACTTTGCATCCAAACACTCTCAGTCTGTTCATCTCCCCATGGATGTCGCATCCCTTGCTTTCCCATAATTCCAATGGAATCTTGTCTCCGATAGCAGCAGATGGGCATAGGTTCCTTATGTGACACGCAGTGTTCACAGCTTCTCCCCGCAGATAGTCAGGCAGCCCTGATTGGATGAGGCACCTAGACATCTCAACCAGGGTCCTATTTGCTCTTTCGGAAACCCCATTTTGCTCAGGGTTCCTAGGGACGGTCTTTCTGTGTAAAATACCTTTCTCCTTCAGGTAACATTCAAAATTTTCTCCTGTATACTCACCTACATTGTGGGTTTGTAGGATACTCATTTTGGACTGTTGTAGAGCCTCCACTTCCATCTGGTATTCCTTGAAGCATTTAAATACTTCGCTCTTCCTCTTGATGATCCTAACGTACATGAAACGAGAGAAATCATCAATGGAAGTCACAAAGTAATTACCTCCACTTAGTGACTTGCACTGAGCTCTGCCACTGACGTGCCACGATACGGTGCTCTTGTAGACCTTTGCCTTAATGACTTCAATGTCTTCGTTCCCGAGGCTCTTCCTGATCATTCTCCATGGAGACGTTTGCTACGTGTCTTTGAGATGGTATTGTCTCTAGGTGGTATTGTACACATTGTCTCCTACCTTTGAGTTGAACACAACGTCTCCATCATCATGTGTTCCAACGGCTTCCTCTCTTGTAAACACTGTGGTGACTCCCTTCATTGCCAATTGCTTGATCGAGATTATATTCACATCTAACTCAGGCACCCATAGAGCGTTCGATAAAGACAGTGTCCAACCGCCACAGGACTTAGTCATTTTCACAACTATCGTTTCTTTCCCCTTAACCTCCAAGTATCCCTTGCCAATCCTAATCTGTCCGGTTGCAGGCGCGAGGTCCACAAACCGATGCCTGTCCGGTGTCATTTGTCTTCTGATTCCCTCTCCCTCTTGCTGTCTTCTTGTCTCCTTTGGTTCTTCTCCTCCTTATCTCCCTTCTCTTCTTGGTGGCACTGGGATGAAATGTGGCCCCGTTTACCGCATTTGTAGCACTTCTAGTCATTTGGATCTCTGTGCTTCGGTTTCGCGCCATCTTTGTTCTGTTGAGGTTTGGGCCTTCATTATTTCCTAGCCGCCATTGCGCTGTTTTTCTCGCCCGAACCCGACGCCGCGTCGATCCTCCTTTCTTTGAGTAGAAGATCGGATTTCACGGTCCTCGCGGTTAGATCCTTATCGATCCTCTTTGCTCTGAGGTACGTCGCGTAATTTGGATCCGCCACGAGACCTGCCAAAAGGATGCCATAGCGTGATCCTCAATTTTTATACCTATGCTGGACAATTTATCACACAGGTCCTGGATCCTTCCGCAGTACGCGGAGATGTCCACGCCGGGGGTCTTCTCGATAGTTCTCAGTTCCCGTATGCATAAAACAATTTCCATCGACGTAGATCTCCCATGGACGGCTTCCAGTGTTTTCCAGCATTCCTTTGCTGTTTCCAAGGTTCTGATATCCCCGAGATACTCGGGACGAACATGTCGGAAAATGCACGCACGTGCTTTGTTGTCCATCTTTATGCATTTTGGTCTCAATTTTTCTGTTGTCGTAAATCCTGGCTCTACTGCATCCCAGCAGCCCAGGAAAACCAGCGAGGCTTCCGTCGTCGTCTTCCAATATTCATAATTTCTCTTTCTCAGGATCGCATTCATATCCTTGTCTACATCACCCATTCCAATTCCCTCCTGGTCGACCATGGCGTGGTCTCTTCTCGGATAATCTCAGAAAAACACAAAAAGCTCAAAAAATAATCCTTATTACCGTAGTTTACTGCCCTGGGCCCATAATTTGTTGATTAATGTAGGTTTGGGGTTAATAATTAATCGATTCACACAGATTCGATTTATACTTGATATATTTCTCCGCTTCGTGCAACACGTCTTACCACACAGGATACACTCAGTCAATTATCCTAAGACAAAAGAGTGTCTCTAGAAGTTGTATCAACTTAGCTTCTAGTAACTAGCGATCATACCAACTTAACATTTCTTAACAATTTTTGTTGCAACTAATTGCGTTAATTACTCATTATAGAACATCAAAATATTCTAGATAGGTTGCAATTTTCTGCAACCGAATTTTATCATAAAAGCGAAATTGTTATAACTATTTGTTAAGGGATATTCTCAAGTGAATCTGTGATAAAAATTAATTTTTTTGTATTTTTCTGAAGAATATGATTTCTAACGTACATATATGTACATATGTGCGGAACATAAAATATGTATCCTTGTACTCCTCAAATTAACTACAATATCCCTACAAATAAAAGTTTATTTGTAAAATGAGAATATTTAATAACAATTAATTGTTATTAAAAACTAATTCGTTTTCATTCATTTAATTTTATTATAACTTTGATAAATTTTTATTAACTAAAAATATATTTTTAATATACGAATGTGTAACAATTGTTGCGGGCGGGGCAAGAAAGGAAAGCCAGTAGCTAGTATAGTCTGTTGTACAAGGCACAAAGAATACAACAAGAGAATATAAACTATCAACTGTAGCACATTACAACTATATATAATATGCTATATTCTTGGTGTAAATTCGGACGTTCGCGGGGAGACGCGATCACTAAGAAACGCGCCAACGGGAGTCGTAAATTCCCGTTACGATTTAATAACCGACGTCGCGACTCGTTCGATCCCTTATTTCTTGTGGGATAATAAGGGTAGTTAATTAAAGATAACGCTGCTGTTGACAGGTTATAGTATATATTTATGCGATCCAACAACTTACAAGTGATACAATAAAGAATGTTTACTGATACGACGTATGAGCTTGATTCGAGACTTCGTTAGCGTGTTGCGTATGACGATATTTGACTCGACTGACTGATATACACGAATGAGTCGGTGTTGACTGTAAGCGGACGTGAAGAACAGTAACCGTGCGTTCTCGTAGCATTACGGAAGAGAGCTCGGTGTGGGTGTGTCTTTTGAACGAAGGACGTCGATTCGTTGTTTACAGTTTTCGCTAGAAAGTGAGGGTAGCGATCCACGACGTCCATTGGTTACAGTCGGTGTTAGTAAATGACGATTGTAGAAGAGGAGCCCCGACCGACGTGGCTCGAGACTGACCTATTCATGGGAAAACCCGACTTTTCCGTTAGACGCTTATCCACGTTTTCCGTTTGGTACATATTCTCTTTTTCCGTAATTAGTACGAACGCATAATAAACCTAAGGACTGTTTCATGGACCATCCATAAACCAATAACACTTACGCGAGCAACGATTCCTTCAAGGTTAATAGAAGTTATAGAGGAATCTTGAAACAAAGGTAAATTGAAAGCCTAGGTTTATGGTGGATCCTTAGGTTTATTGGGGGTCTGCATAACGGTATAGACCCTTGGCGGACAGGTCATTCGAGACTTCGCGCTGACCGTTTCACGCGACGTAACACTTGGTTCGATGCAGCGCGTGAAGATAGGTTTTTGATACGCGTTATGGTTTAATAGCGCAAGAGCGCTAATTTTCTATAATGGGTGCGCTCGAACTTGAACTCGTGTGCTTGTCACAAAGGTGTAGGGATATCTAACGTTTTCGCGGCAGTTAAGCGAACAGTAAAATTCCAAATTCACAAAATTACATCTCGCGCTAGATGTTACGACGCGTCTTGCGATATTTTACACTTCCGATGTCGTCGACGGACATCGTAACAGCAATATTAATTGTTATTTTGAAATAGATATACTTTTATTAATTTTTATGAATTTTTATTAGTAATAGTAGTAGTTTTTTTAAATTGTTTCCATGGGATTATAAGCGCTTCTGTATAACCCATTCTCTCTTAACTTTACAAATACGTAATCCATCCAACGCGATCCTCTTCTCATACTCACTCGTACTACCGCCCATAGATCACACAAACTTAATATTAACTTAAAAGTAAAATAAAATAAAATAACTTAATAATAACTTACATCAATCATACAGCAAATAAATAACGACCAATGCTCGCACATATACTATTTGCAATATTTACAACACATTCTATACAGAAGTTCTATATATGTACCAACGTCCTAAGCCTGTCCCCACTCTTTTTGCCGATGGTCCTCTTGTTTCTCAGCTCTGTTTATCGTAGGTTGCACCTACTACTCCAGGTAGTTTAAATTCTTCACCTGTTCATTGGAATTGTCCCATTCTTCCTCCTTTCTTACACATCATAATTTTTATTTTTTGTGTATTTAACTCCAGTCTCTTCTCCCTCATATTTTCTTTTGACCATTTTCAACATTAGAGAAATCCTCCCACGCCACCGAGTAAATCCTTCTCTCCTTTAGATTCACGCCCACCTAACATGACATTCCTTCTTCGTCCTCTGCATACTCCATTGATATCCTTCTGGCAACCTCTTCCGTACCGCCTACTACGTCTTCCTCTTTATCTACATCTTCATCAACATCATCACGTTCCAATCTCGCAATTCTCCCAAAAAATCCCTATTCTTTCCTACTAGGCACGTTATGTTCCATAAAGGCACTCTGCACTTCATTTACCCCTCTTTCTCATATTTTCTATTCTTCCCCCATCTAGTCCACCTCATCCTCCTTTCCTAGCTCTTCTAGCTTCCTTTCCCTTTCTCTGCATTTATTTACCTTGTATATCCCTTTACACCTCAATCCACATTTTTCCATATCCTACTCTTATCCTTTTTCCCTTCATTTTGCCCACTTTCGGCCTCTTGCCGCAATCTGTATTGCATCCTCCCGTCACTTTATGTTAAATCATCATCGATACTTTCTTTCTGTTCAATCATGAGCAGAGTAATTTCTTTCTCATGAATGCTTTCTGCGAATACACTTTTCATACACAGTGTTAACGGCGAGTCAATAATTAATGGTTATCATTGGATACTAAAGTATTAGTAAGTTGATAACAATGTATAGTTCAGTGTATATCTGACACAAGTAAGACTTATCAATTTTGCAAAGATTTGAGTGTTTGTAATTAACTGAGTTGATGCTCGCTGAATGACAGTATCGCTCCCATGCTTTCATGCGCTATTGATGTGCCTTCTTCTGGTATGGGTAGGACATTACCTGAACTCCAGGTTCTAGGCCTCGGCAACTTGTACCGTTACATGTGCTTTTCAATTACTCTTTGGAAATACCCAATTTATATTACGTTTAAAACTATTGGGTTAGTTTGCGAAACAAACTTGAATTCTAAGGAGTGTGCTGTAATAATCTACCCCCCCCCCCTTCTTAAAAGATTAAGAATTCAAAACAAACAAAACCAGTCTTCTTTACGACCATGCTATAAGCTTTAACGACGAAGACCACCTGTAGACCTTTTGTAAGTTCCAATCGGAATATCTTCCTACCTCTTAATTTCTTTTCACTATTATATGTTTTAGACTTTCAAGTATCACTGTCATCTGATCCTCCTCCTCCGCCCTTTTCCCTAGTGCGCTTTCTTCGCCTTCCCTATCTCCTTCAACAGCTCTTCCATTTATCATCTTGTCTCGCCTTCTGTGACGAGTATTTCCCCAAAAGCTCTTCTTAAATGCTTCCTTTTCATCTCCTCCTCTAAACATCTTCTCATTCATCCCCTTTCTACTTTTCAAAAATTTATCCAGGTCCCGTTCCGTTCCCGTGCTATTGCTTTTCCTCTTCCTAACATCTCCACATTTGTCGATCGCCTCTTCCATCTTTTCCCTACTTTTCTATCTCCTACATTTCATCTATACCATATCTCCAAAAAACTTTCTACAATCCACCATACCGACACTTCTAATAAGCTCCCTCTTCGTAAAATGTCGTGACTCTTCCAATTATGTCCATCTTTACCCGCTATTGTTATTTCTCCTCTAATGTTTTCTAATCTCCACACCCCTTCTCCGGTGTACTACTTTACCATATCACTCATTTTCCTCTCCCTCTTTCATTCTTTCTCACTCTCCGCTATCGTCCAGTATGCTCACCCCGTTCATTTTCTCAATCCTTACGCCCTTTTTTCTCCCTGACACACAATCCTATGTGTTCTCTCTCTGTCTTTATGCCATCCAAACTGGAGGTGCCAATTATTATTATTGAATAAAAATATATTTAAGAAATAAATGTATTTAATAAAAGTTAATTTGGCTATCATAGTTTCATTGCGATTGTAACTACACTGCCTCAAAACGGCGATGGATGTCGCCCATGTGAGTCGAATTAAAACCTGTCTCGGAGCAGGTCCTAGCATTGCACAGTCGACAAACTGACCGACGTATCAACATGACAAAAGACAGACACAGCATTTTCGCATGACACGTTTGCTGGTGATCGAACTTTTCTACCTTTGCTTTTTGCTACCTTTGCTACCTTTTTCTATGTCGCTGTTCTATTGCTATATGTGGACATTGTCGCATCGTTATGCTGTTAACTGTTTTTAACTGTTAACTGTTTTTTGGTTGGTCTGTTTGTCAGCTTCCTCTTTTACAAATCCTCGCGGACACCCCGCCGCCCTCTGGAAGGCGACGGGATAGTGTTGGACTCAAACCGACCAAAACCCCACAGTGGCCATCCCGACGTTTGGCAGGAGTGTCCCGGGGCCTCAGTCGGTTTGTCAGTTGTACGACGCGCAACTAGGACCTCAGGCTAGATGTAGCCTCTGAGGGAATCCCATCTTTAATTGTGAAAATAGTTGCTCGGTCAGAAAAAGATCCGGGTTTGAATCCGGATCCACTAACCATATCGATCGACTATTTTTCTGCCTATAATATTATATTATAGTCACGAAAAGATATGTCGACAAGAATATCAGTTTTTGGGAGTGTGCGATATTTTCAGATGAATGTAAATGTTACTTGTCTAACTTGAATAGTTACAAGACTGTTCGACGGAAATCAAATATTGAGCTTCAATTCAAAAATTTCAATCAAAGAATCTTAAATATTGTGCTCACAACTGCATACAGAGTTAGAGTTCTATTACATATTTATAAATCTATTATAGACAAAATATTCCATTGAGTTTCTTAGGATTGAATTAGGAAGAAGGATTGAAATACATTATATTACATTTGAGCAAGATTTGAAGAAAGAAAATACTCCTGGACAAATGCCACAAAGTAGATTTGAAACTCACAAAGTACATTCAATACCTAATCGCCTGAAAGCTGTGATAAAACAGAAGGATTACATAATTACAGGATTACACAAGGATTACACAATATTAAATCAAACGTTATAATAAATTTATACTGCAAAATCTTAAATATCCTAATACTTTTGTTCCACTGAGAATGGAACATTATTTTATTTTTTCTCTATATTATGACTATTTTTTAAATCTATAATTCATGACATACTTAAACTATAGAAACGACAATTATATTTCACAAAAAATTGAATGGAGAATTATATTCTTTATAGATTTACAAGGAATTTTATTCTAAAATTCGGGCTATGTCAATACTTTCGTCTATCGCTGTATAGTGCGTTACTGAAAAGATGAGTAACAGGACAACATAGGAACGAGGGAGTTCCTAGGGAGGGAGGACAGCTCCCAGGCCAGACAAAACCTCAGCGAGTACTGCACCATGCCCTCACGGCAGTGGTGACAGATGTCCGTCATCACGCGTCCAATCAGGTACTCGCCGTACACACCGTGTCCCATGGGTTATCTTGTAGGTCAGCGGGAGACCGCGGCGACTCCTCCATGCCTCTCAACTTGGGAGGACCGCCTCCACGCCTCGATGTTCGCCTCCCTCGTTGATCAGCTCAGACCGCCACTGGTTCCACGCATCCTCATCAGCGGTTCCTAGATCGTCTGGGGCCTGGTCGATCGCGCCCCCCCCCCGGGTCCAGCGCTTTCATGTGGGAATATCTCCGCTTGAGTACCAACGGCCGGAGCCTCCACGGAGGAGACGCGGCCCGAACATCCACTGGCTGTCAATGATGAGATCCAGATAATTCATCCGCGATCCCACCTCGACAGATTCGCCTGCCATGCTATGCTCAGACCAGGCGGAGGAGTCCCTTGCCTGTTCTTGTTCTAGAACAAGATGGCCTCCGACTTCGCAACGGAGACCCTCAGACCCAGTCCACGCACGCCGCGTATCGCGTCGGCCGTTGCGACTTCTCAGAGATGCAACGTTTCGTATCACCGGCGCCCTCCGAGAACGACCAGAATGTCGTCCGCGTAGCACACCATAGCCGCGCCCGGAGGCAACGGGCAGCGCAGTACCTCGTTGTACGCGATGATCCACAAGATCGGTCCGAACACCGAGCCTTGCGGAACACCACGCTCGACTGGCCGCCTCTCTTGCCCCTTCCTGTTGGCATTCTCTACCCACCTATCGTCGAGGTAGGCGCGGATCAGTCAAACGAGGTAGCGGAGCACCTCGAGGTATTCCTCGGCCGCCGCTATCTTGTCCTATGGTATGGAGTTGGGCGCATTGACGATGCCTAAAGACACCACCAATGCCACGCCATGCCGTGAAACCGTGATGTCCTCCGTGAGGGCCCGTGGTACCGTCTTCGAGCCTGGGCATCTCGTCCTCAGCTCACCAGTCAGAAGTTCACCAATACACGGCTCTGCTTCGCCTGAAGTCCAGCGTGATTCGCGGTATGAACGTGTCGCATGTTGCCGTCATGACCCGGCGGAGGTTCTTGGGCTCCTCCTCCACTTCTATGTAGCCGCTATTGCGGCCGCTCGAAGCAAATCTTCGTCCCTTTCCTTGATCTTCTACCTTGGTGGCGGACGTGCACGTCCCTCCTTCTGCGAACTGCGGCCATCACCTGCGATCATCGTTCCAGGTCCAGGTGTGTCCTCGACATCCATAAATATGTAGAGGTGGACCGAAAGTGTCTCCATCCCCTCGGCCACTCTCCAGCCTGAGACTCGCCTGAACGAGTCGAGGGTGGCCCATGTGATTTCCACGACGGAGCACCCCCTCCGCGCCACGCAGGTGCTGGCCAATCCCCTGATCACCAGCAGGAGTACAAGACCCACGGCCCAATCTGAGAGCGCGCGGCCGCGCGCGTTGGTCCCAGGGTTTCCCGTTCCGTGGGGTGAGCGTTGAAATCTCCTAGGACGAACACCTGCCGGAGAAGACGCCGCCTGACACAGTTGCCAACCCCGTCCAGGAACTGCTAGAACGCAGCCCATCCACTGTTGGGCGACACGTACAGGACCACCACCACCATTCCTGCCCACTCGACCGCGACGTATCAGTCGCAGCGCTCCAGCTGGACTCCGTGGGGACCTCCCCATACCGTTGCTGTCTAGATGACAGCGACCATTTCTTCCGTATGTGCGGCCCACTCCGGAGCACCCAGAACTCTGTATGGTTCGACAACCATCGCTGGGACGACCGTGCTCTCCCTGATGGTTTGGAAGAACAGGTCTTGCGCTCGTTTTGACCGTCATAAGTTGGTCTGGAGGCTGCTCATTTTCTTCCATGGTTTCCTCCGCGCTAGCCTCCTTGCTCGCGGGCTTAGGGTCGGGTGTCCCCTGTAGTGGCGAACCTTTTTTCTTGCCACTTTCGACCGCGGGTCCGCGAGTGATCCCTCATGTTTCCTTCTTCGGGAGGGAGGGCAGGCCGGTCCACCTATCCTGTGTACCGACGATGCTCAGAGCGCCTCACAGAGTAGGCAATTCGGCTTCGCGGTAGTGCATCTGCAAGAGGTTTATGATGGTAGAGAATGGTTGTTACGTGAGGTTTAATGGACGAGATTGCTCGTTGTCGAAACCGTCGAATATATTTAAATTAATAAATGAATGCACGGACTATAGGCTTGAGTTGTTAGTACATAGTATTAATCGTGGATAAATACTCGTAAATGCTCGTCACGTAACTCGGTAGATGCTCATGAGACTCAGAGATATTGTAGATACTGTCAGATACTTGGTATGTGTGAACTATGTATGTAACTAATTCGCTTGCGACCGCGTCCGTTTATTTATACTGGTCGGGGGGGAAGTCGAAATATTTGAATTCGTCTTCATCCGACGGTTGCATGTAGCGGCGACATTGTTTTTCCGGGAGTTTATTTGTTGTTATGTTTCACGAGTCAAGGCTGCGTCAATGCCCCGAGGCAAGTAGTTTGGCGTTGTAGGGCCTGACCATTGGTCGGCCGTGCCATACCTCGAGTGGGAACTTATACTGGCAACGCAATCATGGTGGTCTATGATTATTTCCTACTTTCCAGCGTCCCCTGCCCGGGGGACGGCGCGCAGGTGGTCAGCGCGCGACTTGGAAAAACCCTGCCCTCCTCTTGCGGGTCATCGGACAAGTTGAACCTATCCTTTCGGGCGACAGCTCGCTTAGCCGGCGCCTCGCGACGCACGCGTCGCGCTGCGCCGTTACCAGCGGGGGCCACGAAGAGGCGGAGCTGCCAGCGCAAGGCTCGGTCCCAGCAGGTTGGCTTTCCAGCCGATTATAACCTGCACCGTCACAGCACCCATTTGTGGGCGCCGCCTGCGCCGACGGTCACAGGTGGTCTCCTGGGTCTGCGCTCTTGCGCTTTACTCTTGTTTCCTCGGGTGCTTCCTTCTTGTGTGTTCCCGTGTCTATTCTACGTTGTTCCTATTTTTATTGGATCCTGTGTTCTTATTTGTTTATTTCCTGGTAGTACCGGTTATGATGGCTTCTTCTTTCGTGCTTGCTGTTGTAGCTCGGTTAGTTCGCCGTTGTCTACATCCCTCTCTCGCCGTTGTGCTTTCCTTGCACTTCTTCTCGGCGGTTTTTCAGGATGTTCCTCTGTTTGCTTTCGAATGCCCCGAGGCAAAACAACAACATGAGTCGCTCTTAATTCGCGTTGTCCTTTGACTCCAGTGCCGCTACACATCCTTTGGCTCGGTGTCCCGAGCCGCCGCACCTGTAGCACTGCTGTCTCCTGCCCTCCTTGGTGGTGCATATCTTCCTCATGTACCCAATCTCCAGGCACATGAAGCATTGCAAAGGTCTTCGCTCGCTGGCTTCGATTTTCGCTATAGACCATCCTATGACGACTTTGCCAGTCTGGGACAGTTTCCTCACTGCCCCGACCAGGCCTCGCATCTACATGGAACCAAGACCGTTTCGTGCGGATCAGTCCTCTCCCAGTTGGACGTCCTCCGCCCTGCAACCTGCAATATGGCTGTGTTTGCGTAGTACTCCGGGTTGCTCGTGCAGCGGCACTATTGTCGCGCGTCCCAACATGACTTCCTCACCGCCATAACCTCACCGTGATTTTATTCCACTAGTCACGTCTTTTCCAGACCGAAGTCTGTTAGTCCTTATACCCACTTTTTCGCACAGGCACTAACACTTCACTTGGACTAACTTCCTTGTACAGATTCTCCCGTTTCCCCGGAGATTTCGATCACAGTGCACGGGAGCGACGTGATCGCGTCCTGTCTGCATGCCGCATCACTTCCATCCGTTACCGATCACTATGGTGCATGCGACCTGAAAAATGATAATGCATGCACAATCTCACTATTCGCATTCTTACAAACATCAATGACCCTTTTTATATTGACTTCGAAATAGAAGAAGACATCTCAAATTGATGAATTTATCTTCTTTTATATACGTTCATCGATTTCTTCCAAATGACTTGACCAAATGGAATGATTCTCTTTGTGTCATGTAGGGCATGTTCTCCTGCATCTAGTTACGAAATTGTTTGCGTTTGTGTGCCGTAAACTATTTTTTTTTCTTCTGGAAAAGAAAACTTTTATGGATAATCATTGATTACTTTTGATTGTATTGGGCTACTGGGATGAAATATTTTGCATTTTGTAGAAGTAGTTCACCGACCGCGACCAGCAGGAAATTAAACAAATATAATAAATAAATGGAAAACTAAATAAATGGAATAATGGAAGATATTTCGCGGTAATACGATCTTCAGCGGCTATATTAAGGCTTTGGTGATCGATTGCGCATCAGTTGGCGTAAAAAAGAATAGGTTAATTATATCGCCCTCTTTCGTGCTTATTCACTATTATATTTACATAAAATATTTCGTCGAGTGAGAAACAAATACGTGCGTCAAATAATTCGAGAAGAAAACTTATGACATTACAAAATTCGTCGCATTGAAGCACTCCAAACAAATAATAATAACACTTGACAATGTCTTTGCCGTTAGATGCTAAATAAGTTGCAATGCGGTACACACTTTTTGGAGCATATATTAATTACGGATGAAAACAGGTTCTCAAATTGTAACGCCCTCAATCGACAAAATACCAGGATTTAGGCTTACAAAGATTTATATTCAATGTTTGGAAGATGTTCGATCGTGTTCCACCTCAATAGCCGACTGATTCGCCAGTTTCCGAACGGAAAGTTTGGATTAACGTGGATACGAGATATAGACCTGTTTTTCATATGTGATCTTCTTTCTCATGAGATTTGACGCCGGTAGATTTTTTCTTTGATAGAAGAATCTGTCTATAGTTGAAGTAAACATCTATGCAACCGTAAAAATTAATATGTAATCTTGGGAAGAAACTTGGCGGAAATGTAAAAATGCGAGTTCGGAGCTATTTCAATAAACAGGATGAGAAAAGAAAGAAAGAAGAATGAAAGAAAAGAGGATACGGAATACATAATGATGGATCTTGCAATAATAGATACAGTACAGCAATAGATACTACTTCCCCCGCATCTGACTATAGAATGTGAACACATTGTGAATAAAGACAGTTGAAGAATTATTAAAACTTCAACATTTTTTCAGGAGAAAGCCTCATAGTTCCTGTGAGAATTTTATTCCTCGTTATGAATAGAATAATGTGCAATAAAAAAAAAAAATACACCTTGAAGATTATGCTCAAGATCAATTTTGCACGAAGTTCTTTTTACAAATCTCCATCGTTCCAGAGATGTAAAATCACGCTGGATTTATGTTTCATGGTGGATTCACATTTACTTTTTATACACCGTGAATGTACGACGTGATCTCGCCAATTCATTATTTACTTTTGTATTATATTCGATTATTAATTTTATTGTCGGCAATACTCTTAGTGATGCACAATCCTCAAACTCTCTGGTTAGAACAATCCTTCTTCCCTCGAATAATATTTCTATTTGAGAAGGTGTAATTTCGCTAAACGGTAAATTATTTAATAGGTCGATAAATTGTACACCATTCATCTGTCTTAAATTAATTGTGGTATCATCATTAGTGATTTCCGTTATTAATGGTGATGAGTGGTTCGCAGAATAAAAATTGATACCATAAATTAATTTTTGCAGCACATTTCCATGATTCTACGAAACACCAATGTCCTTTTATTGGGGGTAACTAGCATTATGCCACCAAACAGTTTTTCACTGATCCCCAATTCATGCAGTTTTAAATGAATTATTTGCAATTTCTCGTATGCTACGATTCATAACTCATTAATATCCTTATATGACGCAACTTTCCTCTCTCCTATTCAAATATTGTTCTGTCATTGACTGTACGCCACAACAGCGCTTGTCTCTAAACGGGAAGGGTGACACGGGAAGCTTTCAGGAATATTTGACAGGCAGTAATGATCGTTTTCATATAAATCTACTTAGTCATTGTATTTTTAACGGCATAAGTCATGCCTGGATCTTTTAAATATTCATTATTAATGCCTCCTTCGTGTACTGCATTACTCGCCTAGGCGAGTGCTGCTTGAATGATTTGCTCAGTATTTGCGGACAGGATGATCGCGGTGCGTTTATGAGATTTGTATAAACATTATTTACATGTGCTATTATTTATTAATTATTTATGGGGGTAAATGATTAGTAGAAACATTATTGTAGTATCGTGAACAGATTGCCTATAAAATATCGGGTGAACAATGTTGCGAGAAAGTCTAAGTGTCGACAGGCTGAAACTTCAAGTCAGGAAACTTCAATGGGCCAAGCAGCCCATCAATGTCTTCTCGGTCTTTCAGTCGAATAGTTACGTGGAAGAAGGCGTACGTAACCATGATCGCGAACGGTTACAGGACACGTATGTGGTGGGGGTATGGAAAGGCGATAGTGGGATGCTTAAAGGAGAAAGACGAATTAATAGGCAGTCGTTAGTTGTGAGGAGTTAGTTAGTTGCAACTCGAGAGTAGGGTTTAGATGGGAGCACGAGGCGGGTATAGGTATCGCGGAGTGGGACTACGCCGTAGGGAACCCCAATGAATCTGATATTCTCTTATAGTCGGGTTGCTGTCGATCGGTGCTTTCGGGCACTTGTCGATGCGCCGATCCGGTGCGGACAATTTCGGAGAAGTTGCATTCTGGGGACAAGTGGGTTCGCCTTCTTGGGTAGGAGCCAACTTCTCCGGCATGGGATATAGCAAAAAGATGGCACACAATAGCATCGAGAGAAAGAGGGGAACAGCAGCAGGGACAACAACTACAACTATTTCGGGCAGAACATTTGCCGAGGCGGCTGCTCTTCCCCCGATGAATGGAGAATGGAAGACCGTCCAAAAGAAGGGGAAGGCAAAAAAAGAAGGTAACCCAGAGTGAAAGAGGGAGGGGACCGGGTGTGGTCAAGTGAAATACGTCCGAGAGTCCTAAGCCAGACCTCCCCCATCCCCCACGGAGCGCCGCGGAGTCGCTCACAGTCCCGGACTGTTCGGGAGTAACGTACGCGGTGTCGCTGTTGACGGTTCGGGAGGGGAGGATTAATCTCTCCGAGTTCGATATTGCCAAAATTTTGCTTAGGAGGGCGGTTACGGGTGCCCTAATACTGGAGATCGCTGGCCGGGAGGGAATCCGAGGGAAGTACTCGCTCCTGGCCGAACATACGGTAGAAGTTCCTAGCAACATCCCCGTTAGTGTCACCGTGTCACAGAGGATCAGGCTCGACACGACCTGGGTGACCGAATACCCTGGAAGATGTGGTGGCCGCCGTCGTTGAGGCGGGCGATTGCCGAACCGGCGAGATAATCGCTGGGGTGCTTCGAAACGCCCCGCGCAGTCTCGGTTCGGTGTGGCTTCGCTGTCCGCTAACGACGGCGGGGAAGATCAACGCTACAGGAGGAGGGGATAAGATAAGAATGGAATGGACGGTGGCGAGGATTCACTTTCTATCGAAGCGCCGGTTTGTGTGCTTCAAGTGCTTGAAGACGGGGCACGTGCGTCCAGATTGTGTGTCGACGACCGCATGGTCTGATCGATGTTACTGGTACAGTGAGCCTGGGCATCGGGCGAGGGACTGTCTGGCGCGGATGCCTCGATATCCGATATGTGCGGACTCGGGGTTGCCTGCGTGTCATAGGATGGGATCGTCGGCATGCAAGTTGCAAGAGGACGAAGAGACGGGAGCAGAAAACCAGCGGCGACAGAGGAAGAGGGAAGACATCCCCGCAGACTGGTACAGGACAATATGAGAGAAGATGGAGTCAGGCGGGCCGACCGTGAGGGACAAAGCTTGGAGGAGGCGATGGAGACTTTCGACAAAGTGAGTAAACTACTACAAGCTAACCTCAACCGCTCCCGCCGGACGCAAGACTTAATATTCCAGAACCTAGTGGTGGCGGCTGTGCCACACCGAGTACCTGATGAATCTCAACGCGCTGGGAACTACGACAACTCAGCTGCCATTTTTTTGGACCTGGATTGGGGGACGGGGGAGCCCCACCTGCTCGATGACTGAATAGGGACCGGGCTTTGGTAAATTGGGTGGCCTCGTGGACTTTAACGTTTATGCTGCGGCGTAGGGATCCCGTAGGACCAATATGACGGGGCGAGTGGTGTTATAGTGGACCTCCGACTTATAATCATGGGTCTTCCAGCACGTACGTAGCGTGGTGGGGCGAGTCCATCGTGGATCTCACTTAAGCGCCCCATCGCAGCCATCGGCCGTGTTTCGGAATGAGAAGTGTCCCTAGAGGAGACACTCTCGTACCACCTTTACACCTTGATGGATATGGACATGAGTGACCCATCCTCTTCACGCTGGCCTGGGCGCTCGCCGTGGAGAGGGCAGATTAAATCGGACCTTCTGGCGGCTGCTAAAGCCGTTGCCTGGGGCAAAAGACCTCCCGCGGACGAGAGAGCAGAGGCGGAAGCTGTCTGCCTGAGGTTTCCCGCAGGGATTACTCGCATATGTGAGTCTATGGGGGCTGGCAAACTCACGTTCCCGCAACCAGGGAGGACCGTCGGGGCAAGCGTCCCGCTTACGTGAGTCGTCTATGCACACCGCACAGAAGTCGCCAGGAGTGTAAGGCTTCTAAGCTTACACTACCCTAAGTGGCTCTGGGTAGTAGCGTACCCACGATCCCGAAGCAAAGGGTGAGACCGTCGGGATAAGTCGCCGAGTGGTACCTCGGCTCCCGCTAACGCGAGTCTCATCTAGGTCTGTCGAGCACCATTAGGAGGGTAACCGCCCGGCAGGGACGTGGCGGTACATCCACAAAAGATTGTCCCACCAATGACTAAGAATGGTACCACGGGGGTCAAGTGTAAGCCCAGATGGTGTAGCGAGCCCTCGACTCGGCCAATTATGGGTATAGAGTCGTGGTGGCAGTGGTTGATAACCAAGTGCTGGAAAGAAGCCCGATTTAAGGGGTATTGGCTCCCCGAATGGCCCTCGACGGGTGAGTAGCGTCCCACCTGCTCCGGAATCGTCCCGGGAAGACGGTAGGGCTTGGAAAGCGCCCCGTTCGACGTGAGACGAGTGAAAGCCCGTGCATGCCTAACTAATCCAGGTAGTATGGTACTGGGTACCTTACGCGCTGGTTAGGCGTAACCCCAACCCCTATGGCCCTAGAGGTCCCCGGGTACTGTATGGCGATAAATTTGCTCTACGGAGAGCACCGGTTACCAAAGACAACAATACTTGTCTGCCTGAGGCGCCACATGCACTCCGCGTGTACTCATGTATACCGCGAGCCGGAGCTCCGTGCCGTGCCAGTGCGGTGTACGGCACCGGTACACTTAATCCGGGAGGGGGGGGCGAGGGGGAGACCGTGACCAACAGATCGACGGGTAGCGAACGCGTACGAGGCCTATTGCGAAGCGCGGGGGTCTCTGCAGTGGGCTATCGGAGAGAAGAAGCTGGTCTGGGGCGAACTCCTGGCCATCATCGATTTCGATCCGTAGCGGCGTTCTTACAGGGTAGTGTTGACAGAACTCGGCCCTTGGGCGCCTCATGGAACGGAGATGATGGACCCTCAGTTCCTGGAGAGGGTGTCGACACTTTGTTTTACGAGAGGGGGGGGGCAGGAAAAGAGAAGGCACTTAGGTTCCGCGCGCGTTGTGGATGGAATCTCGAGCTGACGGTGTCAGAAGAAGAGTTGTCGGGGTCGTATGGAGAATCGGAACGCACAAATCTTTGGGTCCTGACGGAGACCCAGCCCGCCTGTGGTAGAGGGTTGCCGGGGAATTGTCCACGAGGCTGAGGCGCCTGTTTGACAGGTGCTTTACCAGGGTCAAATTCCCCGGCCTGTAGAGAGAGGTTCGGATGGTCGTTCTTTCGAAGCCGGGACGATCTCCGGACTCACCCTTGGCCTTTAGACCGGTGTGTCTGCTGGATGAGACGGGCAAGTTGTTTGAGGGGGTGATAGCTGCCCGCCTAGAGGAGCACCTGTCTATGGCTAAACGCAGACTGTTGAAAGGCCAATTCGGTTTCCAGAGAGAGTGGTCTACAACCGATGCTATCGTTCGGTTAGGCTCCCTCGGTTGAGAAGCCCGAGCGACTGTGAAGGGTGGTTTTGGTGGTATCACTGGACATCGTCAACGCCTTCAACAGTTTGCACGGCGCGAACATAGGGGGCTCTGTAATTCCATAGGATGACTCCCTATCTGGAAAGCGTAGTTCGGGCATATGTCGGGGCCGGAGTATCATCTATACTGGTCAGGGCGGAGAGATGATTTGGAGGATCGTGGTCCGTGGGGTCCCGCAGGGGTCGGTCCTAGAACCACTCCTCTGGAACCTCGCGTACGATGCGGTTCTTTGGATAACAATACCTTCGGATGTGGCACTGACGTGTTACGCAGATGACACGTTGGTGCTGTTCTGAGGCTCAACGCAAGGACGTACCATCCGTCCCGCGGAGACAGCGGTGATCTGGGTGGTCGCCTACATTAAAGGATTAGGATTGGAGATGGAGACCGAAGCCGTGCGGTTTTGTAGAAGGGCAGATCGCGGATTGCCTTCAACGGGGTACCGTTTAAAATTGGTAGAGTGGAGATCGAGATGATAACTCAGATGAAATATCTGGGTCTCATCCTCGACCAGCCACTGGGACTTCGGTGCCTACTTGGAGCACCTGGTACCGTCGATCGAGGACATGGCGAACGCCCGAGATCGTTTCCTGTCGCGGATTGTTGGGTCTGGCGGCGGGGTGCGCGGGCTTACGCCAAGGTGATGCGGTCAAAGCTCATTTACGGGGCTGCGATTTGGGTGGCAGACATGATGGCCAACCGTCACGGCCTTCTATTAGTCAGGAGGTTGCATAGGAAGGTGGTGAGGGAATTTCGCACCATGGCGGCGTTGGCAGCGGCAGTGCTCGCTGGGTTTCTTTCATTCGAGCCGCAAACCATGAAGTGTCGTAAGATATACATCCGCATCCGGCGTCTGTTGGATGGGGTTGATCCTGCGAGTGCAGACGATAGAGTCCAGGCGCGCGTCAGAACCTGCTAGAGAGATGGTGGGCTAGCATCGATAAGAGAGCGTGCACGCCCTGACTTAGGATCGTTAAGACTGTCCTGCCAAAGTGGAATGTTCTCTAATATCTAGTATTTCTGATTAGATAGTAAGATAGATTAGATAAGTTTAGTGTTTAATCTACGAATTTTCTTACGGAACGTCACGCCAAATAATTTACGTCTTCGAATGCTATAATCTTTTTCTCTGCAACTTGTATGAGGAAAGCTGCTGTCCATATATCGTTCGATTTGAGAATTCCTGTATACTCCGGTGCTCATGTTGACCTATTTTCATTCGTGTAGCGAAGTGTTCTCGCGCACAAGTATATTTTGGCCAGTTCTTAATTGACAATAACTAAAGAACAAAACCGAAAACGCATTTTTTTTATACTCGATTTTCATTTTATGGTATATTATATTTGGTTTCAAGAACCACTCCTTAAATTTTGTTACGACCGTAGCCGAACTCCTTGTATATTGTAGACCCTACGTATTCTACGTCGCATTATTCAGAAAGCAGCAAACTTGAGTTAATAATTTTTGTATAAAAATTATTTATTCCTAATAAAAATGAATATGTAATTATCATGGTTGGAAGAAGCACGAGAAATTTTGTTGCAGTATAAATCTGTATTCATTTGTTTGCAACAAAAATAATTGATTGACTTAATTTCGTACCGCAATGGTTGAATACCGTTTTTAACAATGCAGTATTTCAGCTTTCATACATTAATAGTATTTCGATCACAACTCTTTCGCTTGCAAAATAGCATTAACATACCTAGCAATAACTCTATTAGAATTTGGCAATAGTTCAAAGATAGTTGTTACCATTGTTTCTGACTTTTATATCGCAATTTCATAAAATGTTGATGGTGGCGGCAAATCATACGAATCACTTGTTCGTCCTTTTTAATAGTGTCCAAAGATTTTCTATGCTATTAATGTTTGGGTACTGAAAGGGCCAGTTCAGAACCGAAATTATTTGAGTCTTCAGCCCATTCAGTACGCTCTTGTATGTGTGTTTTGGTTCTCAATCGTATTGAAATATTATATTTTCTACAGCGAATATAATTTCAACAGCATCTGAGAAAAGGTGTAGCAAAGTATTGAGGTCGTAATAGGTGTGGAAGGAACACTCATATTTATTTCACGATTTATTCTGGGTGTACACTGATGCGCAGAACTCGCGATTACTATTAACGGTGCGCGATTCACGGTTAATAGTTCGACTACTGATCGGTATGTTTCTGAGATGCCGAAGACTTAGATTGTTGATTAACTCGTTGATGTAAACGACTCTATGCGAAGATGCTAGGTACAAGACTGACTTTAGAAGATTGACTTTAGAAGATTGACTTTCCGCCACGATGATACTGCGAAGGAAAACTGTGATGGGGTGTGTCTAAGGATGCGAGGTCATCGGATTCGTTGAGGAAAGCTTTGGTTCGGATAGTGAGGAAGGTGTACGTCGTTGTTTATTGGCTAATTTCTGTGTTGGTCGTTGGAAAAAGGATGCTAACTGCCCTTGAGAGGAAGTTGCTATCGGGAAGCGTCGTGAGAGAAAGCAGATTTCTTGTGTGTTCCCGTAATAGGTGGTCGACTTAGAGATTGATAAAACAAAGTCTGTTTGTCCCCTTGGAAGACCTTAGCTAAAATAAATCCTAAGATTTATGGCGGGTCCTTAGGCTAGCTGTAAATATTCGATAACAATGTATCGGCATCTGGCAATCATCTGTCCGCACGTATAGGGCCTTTGTGTAGCGAGCCACGGGACAGAAACTGTTGGAATGTTTACTGTCGAGTGCCGCCACAGTATCTTCGTATGTATATTAATTCGTATTACCACTCTTAAGCAGTTACCTGCGTTCGATGTGTACACGCGTTAATCCGGAACTTTATTTCGGCGCGATCAACGTGTATACCCGTCGTCTGAAATAATAAATTATCATTTACTATAAAAACATACAATTTTGGTAAAAAGTAATATGAATGACATTTAGTAGTATGTTCCCTTTATACTAGTGATTTATCCAGTAAACCTATTATGTATTTTATAAAAAAGGTTTAATTATTTGATTATTCCTTCTGGTGCGTATACCGGCTATTCGCCGAATTGTTTTGTGTCTTATACTAGCTTATACAGGGTGGTTGGTAATTGGTGGTACAATCGGAAAGGGGGTAATTCTATGCGGAAAAAGAAGTCGAAAATATAGAATAAGAATTTTTCGTTCGAGGCTTTGTTTTCGAGAAAATCGACTTTGAATTTTCGCTCGGTACGCGTGCACTTTATCACGTCTCGTTATAATTAAAGTGGATATTATCGCAGTTTAAGTTTGTTTTTGCCGTAACGGAAAATTAGGAATACATAATGAAATAATATGAAGTAATCATAAAGTTTATTATTACAAAAATTGCTGAAAAAAAGACGAAAAATTTTTATTCTATATTTTTGACTTCTTTTTTCGCATAGAATCACCCCCTTTCCGCTTGTACTACCAGTTATCAACCACCCTGTATAATAAATATTCCTGTACAATATATGCCTTATGTTTTTAGGATCATTCTCTTGATAGTACTTAAAAGTATCAAGAATCTCGATTTTCATTCCAATTCTGCGTAAATTGTTTTTTAATATGTTTAAATATAGTATATTTTTCTCTATAATGTTATCAATAAAAACTAATTCGCCAAGCGTTGAAGTGCATCCCCATACAAGCACGTTTACACCACCATTTTTATACAGTGGCTTTTGTATATTTAAATTTAATTCTTTATTCTTCTTTCGCCATACCATTTTTCTCCCGTCTGAACCAAAAATATTAAATTCACTTTCGTCACTAAATATTGCGTCATTCCACTATTTTAAAACAATTTAAATAATTAAAAAAATAATTTGATGTTTTTTCCTTCTATTTGCTTCATTTACAAATAGCTTTCTGCGAGCCATTTTGTTCCGTTGTAACCATCTTTTCCAGTGTTCTGCGGATGGTTTAGGGATGCATCACCCAGCTCGCCTTCATGTTGGGGCCCCCTTCACCCTGTATCGGTTTTGATCGTGGTAGGATGCGAAAGATTGAGTGCACCCGGACTGAAATTCGCGTCGATGACCTGGCGACGAAATAATTAAAATTATGTGATTAATTAAAGAAAAGTTTACGATGTAGGGGACGGATACCACAATACCGGCGCCGTCGCGCTTGGTCAAGCTGCTTCGTTATCTTACGATTGTGGTCTTTTCAAGGTGGACTACCTAATTGTGTTAATGCGACTGGTGAGGGAACGGCGCCTTTTAGGAGCAGTGTCGCGGCCGTCGGAGGGGACATGGTATTTTCCTCTGAAAAATACTACACTGAAATCAACTGAATTTTTAATAACAATACCTTCTTCAACAAAGGATTGCTAATTTTTGTCGAATAAAAATGTAATCCTTTCTTGTTTTGATTTACCTTTTTCCGTAAAGTTATAATAGGAGCATTTGTCCTACGTTCGGCGTGTATACTCGTCATTAGACTGTTTACCTAGTGCAAAAAATATAAGAACTGTGGTAAAAACTATAATGAAGACACTATCACTATGTTCTAATGTCATACGTTAACACTACATCTTAACACTATTTTAAAAAGTTAAAAAAATGGAATAATATAGAATGAAGTAAAAAAGTATTTCTAAAATTAAATCAATAATCTATAACTAAGCTGAACTCCAAAAAAGACTTAAAAGCGTTAAGGGAAAATTCTCTCGATATTCACTGGTTGACTATTTCGATAAAGCTGCTGGTTTGAGCAGTAAAGCAGTGTGTTCTCCAATTATTTACGAAATACGACAAAAGACATAATTGTTAATTGATTGAGCTCCTATGAATAAAATTGGATATCACAACGTTAGATGTATTTTCTTTGTTGTGAGCTTCCAACATTACTGTAAATTCTATCACATAAAGTACAAATACTTCGTATTTCCAATAAGACTTTTATACAAGAATACCTAAACATTTGGTGGTCGTTGCTTAGATCACCAACTGATTGGTCATTTGCGAATCTATTCCTCGGCAACATTCATCACCCGATTTATTTCCACTAAATTTCAAGCAATAATTTCTTTCTTTATGCTCTGGACGTGAACGCTTATTTATATCATTCCATTCTTCACTATTCTTATCTAACTTTCATTCGATTGTAAATAGTTTTTCATGTGTCTCCATGCTGTTTTCAGGTGCTGAAGTTTCTTATTTATCGCACACTGGACAGTCTTCTTCTATATTCGTTATTTTTTGAATAATTTTATTTTGGAAAGTTTTGACATCTTTAGGATAAATGTAGTATCGCAGGCACAAGACCTAGGGTTTAGCGAGTAAAGCAGATACAATGTCGCGAGAGCCGAGGCGTTTTTAGGCCATAAACAGTGTCGCCAGAGCCGAGGCGCCGTTAGGCTCTCAATATGTCGCCGGGTCTTTCAAGTGGATAGTTTCGTAGAAAAGGCCTACGTGACCCTGGCCACGAACGGCTGCAGGGCACGTGCGTGGGCCTAAGGAAAGATAAAGGGATGCGAGAACACAGTATGGATCGAGAGGTCAGAGTGAGAGTCTGAGTTGAGAAGTCGAGGTGTGTGAATCGAGAAGTCAGAGAGTGCGAGTTGCGTTGTCGAGAGATAGAGTTGTTAGCGTTGTTGAGTTGCGATAGTAGTTTGAGATACAGTAAGAGTTTTGTATTTAGTTCATGTTTAAACCACCATCGTTCTTCTGTCAAATCAACACTTGTACAATCCATATATTTTAAATAAATTTTAAGTATCACGATATATAATAAATAATATATTCCATTACCGTGATACTACATAAATGTTAACCACAGAATAACATCATGTATAGAATACAAAATTATTGTCTAATTTTATATTCTTTACTTTGTCTTTTGTAACAACTTTACACAAAACGCTCTGAGATGCTTTGTGTCTGAGTTTTAGAGATAACAAGGTTAGATATTGATTGATTGACTAACAAACTGAGATGCATTCTGGACGAAAGGATGATAGCAAATAAGAATATGGTCTATGATGGCGATATTTATACGAAAATATTGATGGGTGCTAGCCGTTCTCCACCAACAGTTGCTCGAGGGTGGAATTGACCGTTAAACATGGGAAAACTCGCTTTTCTCGTGTTTTATGGGAGTGAACAATAACCCTAAGAAACTTTTCGACTTTCAAAATATCTGTAGTAATTGAACGTAAAAATGCTACATTTTATTTATGGATCTGAGTTGATATGTTTTAACTCCTGGTGGCCATCTTGATCGAGAGATGGATTATGGTTTACGACAAGATTACAGGCGTAACAGTTATTATTATTTACTATTACTGATTTTGTTTGTCATCTGACCTTAAGATAGTCTTTTCTTTGCATTGATTGCATTTGTTTTAAGAGTAAATAAAATATTTTATCGATCGGTCAAATTGATCGCCCGCAGTAGACGGCACAGACTAGAAATATTTCTTAGAATGAAAAGCAAAATAGAAATGAAGGAAATATTGTATGCATGTTTTATGAAAAGTCATAGGTTAGGAAGTGAGGTAATTAGGAGTCGTGATAGGTCCCTAATGAATTACCGTATGAGCTAGCAACCAAGATGTTTATTTCGTCTGGACTTCTTGCGTACAATCTCAGATTACACTCGTTGATGCGTGCTTCGTTGTTGCTTGCTCGTCTCGATCGGTCAGCTGTTGTCAGGTTGTACAGCGTTCACTCTTCTACGTCGTGGGCTCTACCCGATTATCCCAGTCTTCGTGGTGGCACCGATAGATGTTGGCTCCTCGTCGAGTTCGATTCGAAGAAGGAGATGTTCTCGAGTGAATTCGGAAGAAAGCTCGGTGTGGGTGTTGCCCTTTTGCACTGACAACATGGATTCGCTATTCGCACTCCTCGCTAGGAAAAGTGAGGGTAACCATCCACGATGCCCGATGGTTATTGTTCACGTTAATAGGTGAAAATAGGAGAAAGGGACCTCCTACCCATGCGTCTAGTAGGTGATATTGTTTCTGGGAAAAACCAGCTTTTTATGCGTCGCGCATTGGGTTTTTCCGTTAGGTAACTACCTGCTTTCCCGTAATTCATAAGGTCGTAAAACAACTGCTCCGAGGGCCACCTCTAAATCGATAATACTTACGGACGCAATAAACTAAGGGTTTATGTTTATGATGGGTCCTTGCCGTAATTACAAGTACACGGTGAGGCCCTGCGCACATCCTGCCTCTAATCTGGGTTGGTATCGTAGCCGCCACAGAAGCGATATGATAACGTTTAAATATGGTTAAATTTGTGTAGAAATTTGTAAACGGTCAATTTGTCCGGCAGTGGTAGGTTTAGCGTTAAAGTGTCACAACTCGCGCTCAATACGAGCCGTAATTCGAGACAGAGTAAAAATAGGTCGAAACTCGCAAATATTGCAAGACACACTTCTGGGCATAATGGAATTAGGTAAACAAAGTTTAGGGGAATAAAAATGCAATAGGATCAGATACTTTGACTTATATATTAATCTACAACCAAAATTAAAACAACGCGATTAGGGAAACTCGCGAACCGACAAAGAATGGACACCGAATAGTAATCATAAACAGAAATTACAAAAGTTTATCAATTACAATGTAGCGCATTAATCTACAACTCTGTTCAATCAATAAACTCTATAACATGTCACTTGGAATAGGAAAATAATAAAGCAGCAGGTACATAAAACTAATGTTAAACTCCTGAACTATGCGCGCCATAATCAATTAATTATGTAACACTTTGGATAGTTAGATAATTACATTGGATAAATAGAAGTAATACAGCAACAAGCATGTAAAAGATCAATCAGAATTCGCGAAATGTGCACGCCAAAGTCAATCGACTACACAACATGTCACTCTGGATGAAAAAGGAATAACAAAGTAACAAACGTACAGAAAACTAATTGAAGCTCGCGAAACGTGCCCACCGAGATCAGTAAATCCCACAACGTGTAACTTTGAATACGAAAGAAATAATATAAGAACAATGAGATGCGCTCTGGGTTGCCCGCGCTCTCCCCGCAACAGTACCCAGTACAGCGAGCAGGCAACGGAACCTGAGAGACCACGACTTTCTTATCTAAATCACTTATCGTCAGCAGAGATAAACAACTGCGACGCAGCAAAGAATCAGGAATCACTGTGAGCAGAGATAATGACGCGCAGAGAAGAGAAACATAAAACTGCGACGCTCATAAGAAGACAGTATCTGCAGAGACAAGAAACCGTAATACTCTTGTGAAGGATATCAGCAGAAACAAAGATTGTATCGCGTAATAATTTAACAAGCGACTTAAAGAAAATGTCGATCTCCAAACAGGAGGTCGAGTTCTTTATTTCAACGCAATCCTGTTACGATTGTTATATGGTAGACGCTTTGCGATTCGCAACGATAGGCTTTTTTTAATATTCAGGCTTGCTCGAAATTATTCAGACTGACTCGGATGATTTTAGGAGGAGTATTTATATCGCTTATTAATTAGAATGGGAGAAGACGTTGGTCATATATCTCTGGGAACGGGTAAAGTGATCGGATGCCACCCAGGTGGTCGCTCGTGACAAGACACTCGGAATCTGATCGCATAATTGGTTAAATTTCACCTGTGACAATCTTATCGTGTAATTAGTTGGGTTTTACCTGTGACAATTGCAACGTCCGCAGAGATAATTACCAGAATATACTGTTACTTGACAAGTATCCCATGGTAGTTTAGTATAAACAGAAGTAACAGCTTAGGGTTGTGTTCATTCAATTATTAATTATCGGTCAGTTTTATCTCAGTCAGTTATTAACAAGCATTAAGTTACTAATTGTCAGACGATACCGATTTAAAACATTCGAGTCAGACTTTCGAGTCAAAATTTTAAGTAACTAGACAACGGTTACAAAGGCCAGTGCGTAATAATAAATAGTTTTTTGCACAGTTCTCCGCGTACCTGTTAAAACTGACGCATGCTGCTTTCATTGTCCAAAATGGAGTGTAACCAGCGTTTACTTGTGAGGGTACCTCATACTGGAGTGGAATAGCAGCAGATTTTAACGAAACTCTCCAACAGATCGGGGTTAGGTTGGGATTAGGTTTCCACAGATTGTTTGTAATTGATTGCTTTTTCCGCAGTTTTCGAAAATGAAGTGAAACAAGCGTATACTTTTCTGGACACCTCATACAGGAGCGGAATAGGAGCAGATTTTAAGGAATTTCTCAACGAGATTGGATACTGCGCGTACTTGTTAAACACGCGCTGCTATCTGCGTTCAGAACGGAGTGCAATAAGCGTTCAGTTGTCAGGATAGCTGAAACAGGAGCGGAAAAACTGGAAAGTTCTGTCGAATTCTTTAAAAGATCGCATTTTGCGAGGTGCTGATGTCACGTTTTAATGAATGTCGTGTTAGCTTGAAGGTGACGATAAGACTTGGAATCTAAATTCGAATCTCTGATCGGTACGGTAGTTGCTGCCACCTGAAACATTCCGAAGACTATTTCAATAAAATTCGTATTAATTATTATTCGAATTGAGGCTTACGATTGAAAGGTATGAATCAAAACTTGTCGCACTTAGCTAAAGCGCAGCACTATCTTGAATTATTCCAAAGGTCGTGCTCTTTGCGACAACTGAATGAAATCCCGAAACTTGTCGCATTTTGCTAAAGTGCAGTATTATTCGAAGATTCCAAACTGTTGTATTCTCATAATGATTTAATCAATTAATTACATGCATATGGGTTGCGTTAACTAGCGTTTAGATGCAACTGGCAAATATATTCCACGTTTTGACTTACCTGCTATGTGCAGAAGTACTGGCACGGGATGGGATTAATGTTGTTCAAAATAAATAAATGTTTTCGATATGCAACATTTATTTGGTTCAACTGGATTATGTTATTATCAATATGCAACGATTTACTCAAACGTATACTCTATTGGATAGTAACTAAGTGATTGGGTATTTTAAATAAGAAGAAAAATTCAAAATTTAAGCTGAATAATATAACTTTATTCAATTAGGTATTGTCCGCTTTTATCGATGATCTTTTACCATCTTTCAGGTTGTGTCATAATTTCATGTTCATAAAACTCCTGATTTTTGCCAGCAAAAAACTGAATTAAATGTGATTTTACATCTTCAGCATCATTAAAAATATTGCTATTTAAGGAGTTCTGCATGGAATGAAAGAAATGGTAATTTGATGGCGCAAGGTCAGGGCTAAATGGTGGATGTGAGAACACATCCCAACTTTCTCTTTTTTTTTTGCGCAAGAAGGGGAAAATGCTGTTACGCATACCCAGTAACTGCCATTGGAATATGTGGGACTCAGCAGAGGGCATTGTCATACCCACTAAAACCCCTCCTCTCTCTGCTGCTCTTCTGTGCAAGCACCAACTCCGGAACCGCCTTACGGCGTTACTTCAGCATTCTTTATAGGATAATTTTCCTGCACAAGATCTGAAACCTTGCCCATTCGTCTTCTTTCTTCACCACTAGCTCCATTAAATTCTCCGTTGTTAGTGGTGCGCCGACGTAGTTTTCTAACTCTGTCCTCTCACGTATCTACCTTGGGCAGTGGAAAAGCGCATCGGCGTCGTTGCCTTCACCATTGTAGTCCCAACATCTGGAGAGGTCCTCCTTATTAATCGTTTTACGATAAATATTAAAGATCCCATGCCCTGTCAGGATCTGCATGCTGAAGTGATCAATATTCCTCCTATATCTTTTAAATAAACATACATCCGCTACCAGTTGCTTCGTCCAATTGTCTTCTCTGTAAAATCGCCACTCCTCCCATTTCTCCATGATGCGCTCCTCCACTGCCATAATCCTCTCTTGATACCCCAGCTCTTGAACGGGTGTTATACTGCTCCTGATGATTCTCCTTTTTAATGCAATATTTTTCGGCCCGAAGCTCCGCTGTGAAATAGAAATAGACACAATGCCCATAAGCACGCATAATGCTGCATGGGACACTGTACGATAGGCCGTCGAAGCTCTTGTCAATGCGGCCCTTTGGACCCTGCTTAGCCACGTCAAGTATGACCGCTAGGTCGTCGGCAAATGTCACCGCGTTCAGACAAGGAATCGCCTTTAACTCCTTTAATAGCCCGTCGTATAGCAAATTCCAAAGCAGCGGCCCCAGTATTGGTTCCTGAGGGACACCCGCGTACACGTTTCTCTTAACTATTCCTCCTGTCGTTCTGACTATAATCCTCCTTTCCTCGAAATAATTTTCGAGGAGCATCAACAGTTCCCTGGGTATCCCTCTAACATCCACTTTGGGCAAGACTTACGAAGCCATACTGGTTATCCACAGAAAACATTTGACGCCATTTGACGTATTCGTTCTTGCTTATTTTACACTTATGACTTCTCAATATTTAAAGTATTAAAGATAAAACAATTATTTTCGAAACTTTGAAGTATTAAGAATAAAACGATTATTCACTGTGTTAATCTGTGACCCTGCGTTGCCGAAAACATTGCGCGGATTACGATGTTTTCAATTGTTGAAGACTCTTACTGATCTTTGCATTTCTCTTCCCATTGCTAGTGTCACGTCCGAGAAAAGGAGAGTGGTGAAATTAAGAAAATCACCGGTCATTTTCTAGCGTCGTTCAAATGATTTCGCGAATAGAATTTATTATAAGAATCCAACAGAGTGACAGTTAAGAATGTTAGAACAGAGTGTCCCGAGAGCTGCTTTTAGGAAGGTTTATATACTATGAGTTTGGCTCCTATGGAGGGGGCCATATCAGATGTATCCAGGTCAGAGGTGGCCATGCTGTGACTGTTTTCTGACACTGGAATACTCTCTACGTTGTTGTTTCGATGGCTTGCGGTATGGTCGTTAGACCCCCTTGGTTTTTCTATCGCTAATTTATGGCTCGGTGACACTAGCACGTATAGCAGGTTACACACAGACAGAATCAGTAAGCTTACTTTGCTCACATTAGATGCCTAGAGCAAGAAAGAATCATAGAGGTGAAAGTCACAATAGTAGAAAGCGTGCTGAACGTTGGTTTAAATTACTACTAACAGCCGAACTTAAAAGAGGAGAAGAAAAGCTTATAGAAGAATTAAGATTAACGACCCAAAAGTCGGAAATTAGTTTCTCGCCTTCTAATTCACCGTTATCGGCACACTGGCGTGCTCTCCGACCAGTAGAGCCACACCCTCTTTCGTCTAAAGCAGGATCGCCTGTAATATACGACAAGGATTATTATTTTTGCGATATTAAATGCCCAGACGACTAAAGATAGCTCCTGGCCGGCCTCGACTCCGATCCTTGGGGGCGTCCTTACAAGATGGTGTTGAACAAATTCCGTCCATGGGCGCCTCCCACGACGGAGAACATGGACCCTCAGTTCCTGGAGGAGGTGGTCGGCACCCTGTTCCCGGGAGCGGCGAACGAAGAAGATGGCAGATTGACCGAAGGGGAGGAACGGGGATCTCAGTCGCCGGAAGAAGAACCACGTGACACCGCCGGCGACTGGTGCCCTGAATCGAGGGTCACCGAGGAAGAATTGGCCGGGGCGGTCGGGAAGATCGGAGCACGGAAGGCTCCGGGTCCCGACGGAGCCCCATCCCGCATATGGAAGGACGTCGCCGGGATCTTGGCCCCGAGACTGATGCGTCAGTTCAACAGATGCCTGTCCCGGGGCGAATTTCCCGTTTCGTGGAAGGAGGGACGGATGGTTTTTCTGCCGAAGCCGGGACGCCCTCCGGACGCGCCTTCCGCCTTTCGGCCGGTGTGCCTTTTGGACGAGGCTGGCAAGCTGCTGGAGAGGGTGGTGGCTGCACGCATCGAGTCGCATTTGTCCCGGGGCAATCCCGGACTGCATGATGGACAGTTTGGCTTCCGGAGGAGACGGTCCACGGCTGACGCTGTCGCCCGTGTCCGCTCCCTTGTCGAGGGGGCCGAGCGGCGTGGGTGCGTGGCGCTGGCAGTGTCACTGGACGTGGTCAACGCCTTTAACAGCATCCCCTGGGGCGGGATATGCCGGGCCCTCGAGTTTCATCGGGTACCCGCGTACCTGCGGGGTGTGGTCCGGGCGTTCCTCCGGGACCGGAGCATCGTCTACACTGTCCGCGGCGGGGGGATGACGGGGAGGGCGTTGCACCGCGAGGTCCCGCAGGGCTCAGTATTGGGCCCATTGCTGTGGAACATTGCGTACGACGCGGTGCTTCGGGCGCCGATGCCTCCGGACTCGGCGCTGACGTGCTACGCCGACAATACGTTGGTGCTAGTCTGGGGCACGACGTGGGACGGAACTGTCCGTCTGGCGGAGCTGGCAGTGGCCCGCGTGGTCGCCGAGATCACGAGATTGGGGCTGAGGGTGTCCCCTGAGAAATCTGAAGCGATGTGGTTTTGCCGCAGGGCCGATCGCGGGACGCCTCCAGCAGATTTTCGCCTGGGGATAGGGGGGCTGAGATCGGGGTCGGAACCAGTATAAAATATCTGGGCCTGACCCTCGATAGCCATTGGACCTTCAGCGCTCACTTCAGGCGCCTGGCGCCGTCTGTCGAGGTGACGGCGAACGCCTTGGGACGCTTGTTGCCTCGGCTGGGCGGACCCGGCGTCGGGGTGCGTCGGCTATATGCCGGCGTGGTGCGATGGAGGCTCCTCTACGGAGCTCCGATCTGGGCGGAGGACCTGATGGCTAGCCGTCGCAGTCTCCTATTGGTGAGGAGGCTACACAGGACGGTGGCCATCAGGGTAGTGAGGGGCTTCCGCACCATTTCGACGGCGGCAGCGGCGGTACTCGCCGGGTTTCCCCCGTTCGAGCTGCAGGCCTTGAGCTGTCGCGAGATTTACCTCCGCACGCGGGGTCTGTTGGGCGGGGTCGGCCCTGTGGGGGCCGACGTTAGGGTCCAAGCTCGGCGGGCCTTGCTCGACAGATGGCGCGCCAGCCTCGACATGAGAGCGGGCGCGACGGGGATAAGGGTCCTCGAGGCTGTCCTTCCAAACTGGGATGTTTGGTTGGACGGTGACGGGCCGCCCCTGACCTACAGGGTGACGCAGATGCTCACCGGACATGGTTGCTTCGGTGAGTACCTGCACCGAATCGGGAAGGAGGCGACCACGCGCTGCCACCACTGCGATGAGTGCGTGGACTCGGCGCAGCACACGCTGGAGTATTGCCCGGCGTGGGCGCGACCGCGCTACGACCTCATCGTGGAAATCGGATGGGATCTCTCGCCACCGGCGATCCTTGCGGCATTGTTGATGAGCGAGAGAGGGAGGGGGGCCGTGACCTCCTTCTGCGAGCAGGCTATGCTTCGGAAGGAGGCTGCGGAGAGGGCGAGGGTGCGGAACTCTCACCCCGAGAGGATCGGACGGCGGGGACGCGGCAGAGGCCGAAGGCGCGCCCGCAGGCGCGCTGGGTTCACTATGCCCCTCGGTGGGGTTCAAACTTAGGCGCCGGCAGCTCAGCGCCTCGGAGTCGCCGGTAGGGGAACCGGACTGCCTAGCACGGCGACTCCAGCGGGGTGGCGCGGTGTGACATGGCCGCACACCGCTCCTGTAGCGGATGTACTTTGTGCGGAGGGGGGGCCGGTGTGTCGCGCACCGGTTCCCGGGCCCCTCTCGATCGCAACCGAGACGGTCATCGTGGAGGTTTTAGTCGGTTGGAGTCCGGCACTACCACGCCGCTTTTTCCCCAGAAGCGGCCTGGTGTCCGTGCGGATTTCCTCCACGCTAAACAAAAAAAAAAAAAGACGACTAAAGATAGATTTTGTCAATAATAAAGTTAAACTGAATAGATCCTTGTATATCAAAAACATTTATTTTAATAATATAATAAAGTTAATACGAACTAAATTGGTTGGATTTTATCAATAGGTGGTCTTAGCACATTCTTTTGTTTTGTCAACGTGTTCACAGCACCTAACCTATATTGTTTTCTTGTTGTTTGGATTTCCGCCTTTAATTTAATAAAGAAAATTGTATCGGTTAGTTATTTCGTTTCGTTTTTATTCCAATTAAAAATGGAAGAATAGGACGCGCATTTCAGACATATTTTATTGTATTATTTCTGGAAAGACAAGAGCGCATCGCTAACACACAAGAAGCTATGTGCCGTATAATGGAATGGAAAAAATCTGGTGACTTTTCCCTGAAAAATGCTCAACGATCTGGCAGTCCAGTTGAAGTTTATAAAACCCATATCAAAGCCATTATCGATTCAGATCGTCATAGCACAACGCGTGAGATTGCAGAGATACTCAATGTATCGCATACATGAAATAAAAAAAATTAAAACAGCTTGGCTATGTCAAGAAACTCGATTTATGGGTCTCTAATCAGTTTAGGGAAATTAATTTGACGTAACGCATTTGCATCAATGACTCGCTTTTGAAACGCAACAAAATTGATCCATTTCTGAAACGACTGATGACTGGCGACGAAAAATGGATAGTTTATAACAATGTGCGATTATAAAGGAATTCTATACTTTATAGTTTTACCAAGAAACCAAACGATTAATTCAAACGTGTACGTTCAGCATCTCGCCAAACTGAGCGACACAATTCAAGAAAAGCGGCCAGAATTGGCAAATCGTAAGGATGTTGTTTTCCAGCATGATAATGCAAAGCCTCACACATCTTTGGTCACTTGCCAAAAATTATTGGAACTAGGTTGGGATGTGTTCATAGCGATCATCACGGAGTCATATCAGCAGACATACTGGTACAAAGATGACAAGGGCGACACGTCGCTATGGGTGACCTTCTTCAAAGGAAAACAAACTGACGACACTACATTGGTCGCTAAAGATGGCATCACCGGTATCAATGTGGACGATGTATTCTGCATTGGGGGTTATTGCTACCCCAATGTGAGTATGGGGCAGTTTAATTCTTACGTCAACGAACTGGACACATTGATACGTGCGGCTAAGAGAAGTTACCCAGCGACGATGATCGCTGGCGACTTCAATTCAAAGGCCACAGCATGGGGTGGCAGTGTAAATGACCGCAGGGGAACTGGCCTCCTGGATGTAATAATTAAAAATGGAATCGTATCAATTAGGATGACGCGCTCGGACTTCACGTTCTCTAGAAACGGGGGAACAAGTTTCATTGACGTGATCAGCGTGAGCAAGGGACTGACAAGAATGTATGTCGATGGGAAGATGTCGAAAGTCTAGTCAGTATCGGACTATGTTCTGCATAATTATAGGACTGCAAAGACGAGGCGTAATACCGAGAATTTTAAATACTCAACAAAGGACACTGACATGAAGAAATGTCTTTTAACATTTGAAAATAACTATAATAATTTATCCGAAGACAATACAGACGACGAAGGGGCACATGGTGATCGTTTACAGAAGGCACTGGACATGACTCGAAATTGAAGAAAGTTTATCCACCTGTTAGGAAGATGATACATTTACAATGTACATGTGAATGTGTGTGTAAGAGTCAGAGGGCGTCCAGGCCTTAGTTGGGACAAAAGACGATTGACAGTCGTTAGAAGCATCTGGAAGAGTCGGTTGACAACAAGCGTGCGTGCGAGTAGGTTTTCGAGGTCTTCAGAGTATAAGATATTTGTATAAGTGTTGTCTGCCAAATAAAGTAAATTATTTGTATTTCCGAATCCCTCCTATATCTTTACATGGTACCAGAGCGTGGTTTATAGTTTTGCAAGTTATTTAGTGCGTGGTTTTTCAATCTTGCGAGTTAGTTCGAGTGAGTTTTAGTAAGGGAAGAAACGTTCAAAGGATATAAAGAAAAAAAAAATATACTTCGAGCACGTAGGAACGCTTGAGTAAGAGATAAGGAATCAATTAAAATGGAGAGATCGGAAATTATGATACCTATATTCGATGGTGAGGATTACGGTATGTGGAAGAAAAGAATAACGGTGTTTCTGAGGTATAAAGAATGCGAGATTGTTACAACTAGAGTAAAGACTGAAACAGACAATGGAGATTGGGACAAAAAGGATCTGAAGGCAATAAATATAATTTACAGTACCATCACGAATAGACAATTAGAATATATTAGGGAAGAAAAAGCGGCGTATGAAATAGTGAAGAAGTTCGACGAAATGTACCTGAAAGAGTCTACAACACTACAGGTCGTGTGCAGAAGGAGATTGCAGAAAATAATGCTTGATAAATATAATGATTCAGCATCGTTTTATAACGATTTTGAAAAACTAATAAATGAATTAAAAAATGCGAGCGCACAAGTGACTGAAAAGGAAAAGCTGAATTACATGCTAAATACGTTACCCGAAGAGTATAGCTACATAGCGGATACATAGATACATTGAAAGGAGAGAATCAAACGGTAGCGTATGTGGAAAATAAAATTGAAATTCAAACCAACGTCTTTTCTGTAAAAAAGGAAAGGTGCTTCAGATGTGGAAGAGCAAGACACTTTACGAGAGAGTGTCAAAATGGCGTCCAAGTGGGACGCAGTAATAGTTATTGGCATGGGTCAACACGTGATCGCAGCAGAGGAAGAGGAAACAATACTAGCAGGGGACGTGGAAATTTCCATCGTCAATCAACAGTCGGCAGGAGCGAGCATGGCAACACAGGAGCACGCACATTGATAGTGTCACGTAAAATTAAAACTTAGATTTTAAAGATGAGAAGGTTGAACCGCAACACAACTACTACCTTTATTTTCTAACGAACTTTATTGCATAACACAGCACAGTTTACAACAATCGTGACTGATCGGAGCGATGTTGACTATTCGTAGGTTTAGTTTTCTATCTCAGGTGTTCTCGTCTCATTACGGAGGAAAGCTCGGTGTGGGTGTGCCCTTTTTAATTAACAACGCGGATTCGCTGTTCGCACTTTTCGTTAGGAAAAGTGACGGTAACGATCCACGATGCCAATTGGTTATAGGCCACGTGATAAATGAAAATAGGAGGAGGAAGCCTCCTACCAACGTGGCTAGTAGGTGACATTGTTTATGGGAAAAACCAGCTGTTTCGTTAGTCAAATATTGGGTTTTCCCATTAGGTAACTACCTGCTTTCCCCGTAATTAGTAAGGACGTATAATAACCTAAGGACTGTTTCAAGGACCATCCATAAACTGATAACATTTACAAAAACAATAAACTAAAAGTTTATGGTGGGTCCTTGAAGTAATTGAGGGTATGCGGTGAGGACCTGCACACATCCGCCCTCTAATGTGGATTGACATCACAATAGCAACGGCGCACGCAGCACGCAGCAGTGAGACGAATGAGATTAGTGAGAACGAAATAATGTGGCTATTAGATAGTGGTTGTACCGATCACATAATTAATAACGTAAATTACTTTGAGAAATGTAGTGACCTTAAAGAACTGGTAAATATATATTTAGGGGATAATAGACCGGTAAAAGCGACAAAAGTTAGAAACGTTATAAGCTACTTTGAAGTATTTGGAGAATAAAATAAAGTAAATATGAATAAAGTATTTTACGCGAAAGAAATGTCCGCAAATTTGATCAGTTTAGGTAAATTAACAGATAATAAGAATACGGTTATTTCAAAAGGAAATATTGTAAAAATAATAGATGAGGACAATAAACTTACAGCCGTAGCGTTCAAAGAGAATGGGACATATAGAATGAAAAGTATATTGAAAGGGAAGGAGCACTTAGCAAACAGTGCCGAAAGTAGTGGTGTGAGTAAAAAGGAAAGATGGCATAGGATGCTAGGACACGTAAATTTTAAATACTTAAATATTTTGGATAAAGAGCAGCTAGTGACTGGTATACCGAATGAATTTGGAAAGGAATTTTTGAAATGTAGGGTGTGTATAGAAAATAAAATGCATAATTTACCTTTCAAAAATAATCGAACCAAGACTAGGGAGATAATGGGAATTATTCATACGGACTTGTGCGATCCCTTTAAGACTACCGGATTCAATAGAGAGAAATATTTTATCTCATTTATCGACGATTATAGTAAAATAGCTAGATAGAAATAGATAGATTTATTGTATAAAATCAAAAGATGAGGTCTTTGATTCTTTCGCACAGTTTGTAAATGAAGCCGAGAATTTAATGGGCAAGAGGTTAAAAATATTGAGATGCGATAATGGGAAAGAATATTTAAATAATCGAATTTATAAATTTCCTAGGGATAAAGGTATCAGAATAAATAATTGCCCTACCTACGTACATGAATTAAACGGGAGAGTGGAAAAGTATAATAAAACAGTGATGGACATGGCGCGTTGCCTGTTAGCAGAAGCGAAAGTACATAAAAGGTACTGGCCGGAAATAGTTTGTACAGCGGCATAATTGAAAAATCGAATACTGGAAAATACTATAGAGAGAAAGACACCTTATGAAATATTCTTCGAAAAAAAGCCAAGTGTTGAAAATCGACATCTATATGGAAGTAAAGTTTTTGTAAGAAGGCCAGAACAAAAAAGAGTTTCTAAATGGGATAAGAAGGCAGATATGGGAATTCTGTTAGGATATAGTGAAGTAGGTTACAGAGTCTTATTAGGTGGGAAAATAACAATAGCTAGACATGTAGAGGTCATAGAGACAGACAAAATGTATCGGTTTTGAGGAGAATTCATTCGATACAGATAGCGATGACAGCAAAGATAATTATTTATTGGACAGCATGAATAAGGAAGGATTAGAAAGTAGGGAAGATGAAAATGATAGTAGTTCTGAAATCTTAAACATTCCTAGGAGATCCACACGTAATAAGAGAACTCCAGTAAGGTATCCAGAAAAAAAAACATTACTGAGGTTCATGCAAATTATTGTAGCGTAGATATCCCTTGTACATTTGAGGAGGCGATTTGTTGTGAAAATAGTGAAGATTGAAAATAGGCTATGAATAAGGAAATAGAATGTCTCTATAAGAATAAAACTTGGAAATTGGTAGAAAGGGTAAAAAGCAAAGAAGTATTAGATGTAAAATGGGTGTACACGAGAAAATTAGATGACAGGTATAAGGCTAGATTAGTGGTAAGGGGATTTCAACAAAGAAACGTAGCCGATGACATATATTCTCCAGTAGCGAGTAATCAGACTTTTAAAATATTGCTATCATATTGTTGTCAAAATGGATTAATCATTGAGCAAATGGATATAGAAACTGCCTTTTTAAATGGTGAAGTAACCTCGGAGGTATATGTAAATCAACCAAAGGGATATGCGGACGGAACGAATAGAGTTTGTAAACTATCGAAAGCGCTTTATGGGTTAAAAGAAATTCCGAGGGACTGGTATGAGTGTTTTGCAGCATCGCTATTAGTAGAACAAAAATAATTAATGCGTGTAGTAAAGCCGCTGAAAAAGAGATTGATATTAATGAGGTCGACACTGATGTTATTGGAGATGATAAAAGCCGATTGATTTCTGTTCTTGAAAAATTTAAAGATTCGTTTATTACGGGTTTACCACGCGCTCGCGTAAATACAGGTCAGTTAGACATACGGCTAATTGATCCTAACGTTACTGTACAAAGAAGTCCTTATAGACTTAGCGAGGAAGAGCGTAGACTCGTACATGAGAAGATAAACAAATTAATTGAAGCAAAAATTGTACGGCCCAGTAATTCTCCGTTCGCGAGCCCTATATTACTCATAAAAAAGAAAAATGGCTCAGAAAGACTTTGTGTAGATTACCGGGAGTTAAATAAAAATACGGTCGCGGATCGGTATCCCCTACCTTTTTTTGCGGATCAAATCGCGAGGTTGAAACAGGCTAGATACTTTATTAGCCTGAACATGGCCAGCGGATTCCACCAAATCCCTATTCATCCTAATTCTGCGGAGTATACAGCGTTTGTTACCACCGATGGACAATACGAGTATGTAACGACGCCGTTTGGGTTGAAAAATGCACCATCCGTATTTCAGAGAGCCATTTTCAAGGCCTTAGGTGATCTCGCCTATTCGTACGTTGTGGTTTATTTGGACGATGTTCTAATTATTGCCGACTCGACAGACCAAGCTTTAGGAAGATTGGACATCGTATTGAATAACCTCGTAAACGCCGGAATTTCTTTTAATTTCGCTAAATGCTCTTTTCTGAAAACATCAATACTCTGTTTGGGATATGTAATTCACAAGGAAGAGGTCTTTATCCGCTCCGACGACTGTCACACAGCTTAGGCAGTTCATTGGTCTGGCTTCTTCCGAAAATTCGTTCCTAAATTTTCACAAATAATGAAACCTTTATATGCACTCATTTCCAGTAATAAAAGCATAAATTGAACGGATAGACACGAAAAGATAAGACAAAAAGTAATTTCTATTCTAACCGATACGCCGGTGTTGATGATATTTGACCCAAAATATACTATAGAATTACATACTGATGCTAGTTTAGGTGGCTATGGGGCTATTTTAATGCAGAAAGTAGAAGGTAAAAAAAGAGTGGTAGAATGTTATAGTAAAAGAACTAGTCCTGCAAAATCCAGGTACCATTCGTATGAGTTGGAGACATTAGTAGTTGTAAACGCTATTAAACATTTTCGTCACTATTTGCTTGGACGAGAATTCCTTCTTGTTACTGATTGTAATTCTTTGAAGTCGTCCAGCAATAAAGTGAATTTAAATGACAGGTGGTGGGCTTACCTACAAACCTTTAATTTTAACATTGTGTATCGAGAAGGTAAACGAATGGCTCACGTAGATTTCTTTTCGCGGAATCCTATAGATATTGATCACAATAAAATTAACAAAATTAAAGAAAAAGAAATTAATCTGGCTGAAATTTCAGAAGGTTGGCTATTAGCGAAACAGCATCGTGATCCTCAAATTTCGGAAATTGTTACTAAATTACAAAATGATGAGCTCGCGGAGGATATTGCAAATACGAATTGTACGAATTACGATCTGGTACTCTTTACCGCAGGATACAAAGAAAAGGCAGGACACTCTATTTGCCTATTGTCCCAAGAGGTTTTAGATGGTCCGTTATTAACCATATGCACCAGTCAATTATGCACTTAGGTTGGGATAAAACGCTTGAGAAACTGTATCAGTATTACTGGTTCGAAGGAATGGCGAAATATGTTCGTAAATTCGTTGAGAACTGTCATACTTGTCAGGTTTCCAAGACAAGTTCAGATAAAATACAAGTCGAACTATATCCTATACCTAAGACCAGCATATCTTCACACGGACATAACGGGCAAGTTAAGTGGTAAGGGTGACTTGAAAGAATATGTTATTGTTTTGGTCAATGCTTTCACTAAATTTGTATATTTGCACCATACGCGTAAAATAGATTTCCTTAATACTATTAAGGCACTCAAATCTGCTATATATTTATTCGGGAGTCCTTGCCGGATAATAGCTGATCAAGGAAAATGTTTTACCGGTCAAGAGTTTCAAGATTTCTGTCATGGAAAACAAATTAAACTCCACTTGATAGCAACCGGTGCTAATAGAGCTAATAGGCAGGTATAACGTTATTATGGGTACGCTGAAAAATATGTTTACGACGGTAGAAACGACCGGGCGGTCATGGCAAGACGCAGTTGGCGAAATACAATTGGCTTTGAATTGCACCACCAATCGTGTGACAAAATCGAATCCGTTATAATTACTAATCGGTAAAACAGCTAGACCCTGCGGTTTATTGCTGCCTGACAATATTGAAGAAAGAGAAATAAATATCTCCGATGTAAGACAGCAGGCTACAAAGAACATAGAGATTAACGCTAAGTATGATAAAGAAAGGTTTGACAAAACACTAAGGCTAAAGTAGTTAGATTTAATCTTTGTGATTTTGTATTACGCAAAAATGAGGAGAGAAATCAAACCAAATTAGATCCAAAGTTCAGGGATCCATTCGTAATAGTGGAGATTTTGGAAGGAGATAGGTATGTTTTAAATACATTGGATGGTAAACGATCATACAAATACAGCCACGATAAATTGAGGAAAATGCCAGATAGTTGCATTCCTGCTGAGTTGAATGTCTATAGTGATGACAATGGCAGTGACAATGAGAATATGAGTACACTGGTCCCGGAGAAACATTAGCACTATGTCCATAACATCTAGCATAGTGTTTCCACATACGCCCAGAGTAGTAATGTGATGAAATTCAGTGTGTCCACATACGACCAGTGTAGTATTGTAGTGTGTACTGGTGTAAGGTTGAGTAGACAGGTAACTGGTGATTCACAGGTTGCAACTAGCACTTTGGATAGACATCATAATGTTACTGATTGCTGTTTTTCGTTTTGTTAACGAACATTCGATCAGAATCTTTGTTGTTGAACTGGCCCTTTGTTTATTGGAATGTTTGGTTAAATTGAAAATAATGTCAGTTGTATTGTTGTAAATCCAAGCCTAATCATAGTGTGAACCCGACATATAAATATGTCGGAGATGAAAGAACATCGGTGCCTTTCTTTTGAAACGTTTGGGAAAAACCTAATACCCTAATTCAGACCTTACAACTAAGCAATAAACTAAGAAATAGTTATATGGGTACCTAAGGTTTATGACGATGGGCTTGGGCCCGAGGTGACATAATGAGTCGCTGAACGTTGCCACGGTCACGGGAGGGACGTGTAATAACAGAGGTATGAAGTAATTGTGCAGCTCTCCTTAGAAACAATAATTGACCCGAGAGGTGGGAAAAGGACTATATAACGACAGTTCCATTTGGAATAGGGATCAGTGAGCTAGTTGCCGAACGAATTGCTGATTTAGTTACTAATGTACGTTGAGTCACACCCGGATCGTGTATGACATCGGATTTGTCTCCCGTGGCCGTGGATTCGTTATCGAAACTAGATTCATCGTCATAGACATCTCGTTTGTCCAATTGCCGTCTTTACCGGTAACCTCTTACAATCATCACATCGGTATCAATAACAATCAGCTAGAATACATAATCACGATGGTCAGTTCGAATGAGGATTCGTCAAACGCTCAAAATTCCAATCTCTTATAATCCGACAAATATATATATAATAAATATATATACATGTCGGATTCACGTTATGATTAGAGTCGGGGTAAGGGGCGTGAAATGTATCTTCATTTGGATTAGGCATTGTTGTTATGCAATAGGGAAGATATTCAACAGAGCAAATACGAATATTATAGAATTTAACAAATAACCGTGGTAATTAGATACTCGAGATGATAATGACAATGATCCTAGGTTTTTGCATTGTGCGTGGGATTGTCATTACTTACTGCTTCTTCTTCACTGTCCGTATTGTCCGTTTCATTAGGTTTCACAGGTGGTCGCTTTCTCTGAACATTGCTAGTATTAGATTCATCCATGGTAATAAGGGAGCCTAATTCAGTAGTAGCGTCATGTCCTAAATTTATTTTAGATATGTTTTCCTAATAGTTCTATCTCTGCTGCACGTTTTTTGTTTTCACTATCGGCTATTCGTTGCGTTTCTTCTATATGTCGCGCAAGAAGTTCGATTTGCTCGAGTATAGCACGAGTCGACTTATCCATACCTCCAGGTGCAGAAGCGGTGTTAATAGCTTCGATTTTTTCTTTTCGAGGTGTGGACATGATTTTAATAGAGTTTATTGAGTCCGAACTATCCTTGCTACTTGAACTCAAAACGCTTGAGAAACTTGGTTTTCTCACACGGTAACGTAAAAATGAATCCAGATTTCCAGCTTACCTTAGTAGCTATGGCCGTTGAGGATCCTCTGGGGTGTTTCCTCCCTGGTTGGTCCTAGATTACGAATCCTGTTCGTAGGCTTGCTCTGCGCTGACCGTAGTCCTCTCGTCTAGCTTCACCGTAGTGGAACATTGAAAGTTGCTTCAGGGCTTCGCGGTAACAAAGATTCGCAGTGGTCCGCTGATCCTTCAATATTCAATGATGCGTTCGTGACGAAATCGTGATTTCGTTTTCACTGAAGCGAATGGATCCTGGCAGGATCGCCAAAATGTCGGGTAATAATTCAACGAATTGTTAAAAAAAATGTCGATCTCAAAACAGGAGATCGAGCTCTTTATTTCCACACACTTGTACACAAAAAATGATATAGTATTTGCAACAGTAGTTCGGACTTGTGGAGACTGCTCGATGAGACGCTTGCTCTAGACTGACTTTCTGTAAAGATGATGCAGCGGAGGAAGCTTGCGATGGGTGGGTCTAATGACGCGAGAAAAGCTGATTTGTTAAGGGCAAGTTTTCGTTGGGAGAGTGAGGGAAGGACTTCTCTGTCAATTGGTTAATTCTCTAGATTGGTGTGTAAGGAAGGGTGTTAACCGCCCCCGAGAGAAAGTTGCTAGTGTGAAATATTGTACGTAAGAAAACGGACTTTCCCGCATCTTCCGTAGTAAACAATAGCGATTTAGTGCAGAGATGTTTGTTCGGTCTGAAGGACCTTAACCAGAAATTTTTGGGATTTATGGCAGGTTCTTAAGACTATTGAGGATACGCAATGAGGCCGTGCGGACATCTGGTTGCCAGCGGTGTGTGGCCCGGTCTAGGCAAAGCGTCGCCCGACGTAACACTATGAAAACACTCGCTTTGCCATCGCTCGAGAGATACCCGTGACACAGCCGCCGTTCGTCAGAAAATAGATTTCCCGTATATTCCCGTAGTTGGGACAAAGACTGTTTGAAGGACTTTAGTTAACTAAATCTTGAGATTTATAACGGGTCCTCAAGCTAGCTGAATATGTACTGTGGAGATGCATCGACATCTGGTAACCATCTTAAAAGAAATCTCCTTAAAAGAAATAGTTGTAGCAGCACTCGACAGTAAACATTCCAACGGTTTCTGTCCCGTGGCTCGCCACACGCAGACCTTATTCTTCGGGTAAGATGATTACCAGATGTCGATACATCTTCACAGTACATATTCAGCCAGCCTGAGGACCCGTTATAAATCTTAAGATTTAGTTAACTAAAGTCCTTCAAACAAACAAACCGTCTTTGTCCCAACTACGGGAAGATAGGGGAAACATACTTTCTCACGAACGGCGCCTCCTACCAGCAACTTTCCCTCAAGGGCGACTAGCATCCTTTTCTAACCACCAATATGGAAATTGACCAATTAACAGCAACGTCAATTTCCCTCACTTCCCGAACGAAGGCATCGCCCAACGAATCCGATGATCTCGTGTCCTTAGACACGCCCCAATATAGTTTTGCTCTGCAGCATCATCGCGACGGAAATTCATTCTCTTTCGCAATAGCGAGTTACATAGTGTCTTTATGCTCGGTGAATGTTCTATGTTTTAACAAAGAGTTGGTGCAGTAATACTTGTACCGTAGACAAGGGAGTTGGGTACGACTTGGATTTTGGAGGAATGCGTATTTGTTATCCCTTTGACCGCGGATTCGTTATTGAACCTGGGATCATTGTCATTAGCATCTCGAGTATCTAATTACCACCGGCTACTTGTCGAAATCTGTAATAATCATATTTGCACTAGTCAAAATCTTCTCTATTGCATAACAACAATGTCTAATCGCGACGAAGATTCATTTCGCGCCCCTTACCCCAACCTAATCATAACGTTAACCCGACATATATAATATAATGTAAATATATATATAATCTAACAAACATAAAAGAAATAAAATGCACGATATTACATTATTAAAACTAATTAACACTTAGATAAACTTAAAGAATTTTATATGAAAATTAAATTGTAAATTATATATATATATATGTGGGGGGGTATAAGTGCAGTGCCCCATATTATATATTTTCGCTTCGTGTTCCTTCCTTCGTTGTAGCTAGATGTAGCTGCCGCTAGTTGAAAAAAGAATTCGCGTTTCGTCCCGGGACTACCGGCGGACTCGTCGGTAAGGGTATGTCCGGTAGTCCCTGCCTTAGACGCAGAGGGAGTCTCGCTAGGTGCGGTATTTGTATCATGATACCGTATATTCGAGCACTAGCGAAACAGACAGGACTCGTTGTCGTTGTAGTGGCCCTCTGGTGTTGACGGTTGGTACCTGGATCGCCCGGGAGGTGTTTACGACCGTGTTGATGTCCTCAACCTGTTGGCGTCCTGTTGTCACCGAACCGCCACATATGCAGGTTGATAACTGCTGGTACAAGCGGGAAGGGGGTGATTTTACACGAAAAAAGAAGTCGAAAATATAGAATAAAAATTTTCCGTTTTTTTCCAGCAATTTTTGTAATAATAAACTTTATGATTACTATATATTATTTCATTATGTATTCCAAATTTTCCGTTACGGCAAAAACAAACTTAAACTGCGATAATATCCACTTTATAACGGGACGTGATAAAGTGCACGCGTACCGAGCGAAAATTCAAAGTCGATTTTCTCGGAAACTAAGCCTCAAACAAAAAATTTTTATTCTATATTTTCGACTTCTTTTTTCGCGTAGAATCACCCCTTTCCTCTTGTACCACCAGTTACCAACCACCCTGTATATATGTTATTAAACCGAACAACTAAAAATCTAATAAACATAAAGAAATAAATATATGAAACTGCACTTTAAAAAACAAAAATTGTATATGAAAATTACATTGTAAAATATATATATAGATATGCGAAAATATCAGCATCGAACATAATCAAAATCAACACAAGGAATCCTTAGAACATGACGCTAACAAAGGATCCAGGGTATCAACACAAATGTCACACGACTCCAAGAACTTCGATTTTCGTTTGTGCTCACGACACTTCACACTTTGACTACGTCTTCTAGGACCACTCACGGATTCTTTGCAATCCCTTTTTCTCTTGCGCTGAAACAATACATGTAGTTTAATGAAACGAATGAATAAAAGATGAATGAAACAAGACAAATTTAAATAAAATAGAACAAAACAAAATCAACACAAGGAATCCTCAGGACACGACGCAGATGAAGGAACCACAGTATGAACCTGGATGGAAAACAGTTCCTTCAACATTCGCTCACTTCACACCCGCACCATCCACATATCTTTTGCGTGGTTCCTCTTCTTCCTCCTCTTCTTGCGCTGGAAAACACAAGAAATGCCAAGAAAGGAATAAATATCGACCAAAGAATGAAGAAAGGATAAATTCAAAAGGTAAAAATTTACACACTCCAACGACTGGATCAGATGGCAAAGACACAGAAGCCTCCATGCCCCGTAATTCAATAAAACTCATAAAATGCCATCACGAATAAAAACGAAGACAAGATAACCTCAAAATATAAAAGTATCAAACACCGAACAAAACCGTCGAAACCACTTCACGTCATCACTTTCCATAAATCAATAACCAAACTTACGCAAGATAACTTGAAGAAAACTTTATTATGAGGGAGCAACGAGATTACGCGTGTTACCTGAGCGAAAACCCATACAACAATGAGACACCGGCCGCCCCCGCCCCCTTTCACACGCACGTGCGCTCCAAACGGACATAGACCATTCTCACAGCATTAGCATGGAAAGTTCCAGGAGCTTCTCGGGCGAAGAAAAGATAGCATCAGCATGGAAGATTCAAGAAGCCTCCCAGACGCAACCTCAGCAGCTACGGCAAACAAGACATACTTTCACGTATGACCGGTAAGAACTAAGTCAAACAACAGACCTTGATATTCTCTCACGTAACAGCGATGGGAAACTGGGAATCTGAGACACTAGTAGTAAATAAGATAACGAAGCAGACGAGACATCAGCAATCACAAGAATCCACGCTCTCTCACGTACGATGGCGAGAACCTCAAACTGCAATACTGCGATTCCCACGGGAGCGAATTGTCATGTGACTATCACCCCGTGAGGAATTTAGTTATAAATAAGCGTAGCAACATAAAACAAAAGTTCCCTTTTTTGTTGTCGATCGTACGTTACGTTCCGTCGGTCTCTCATCAGCAATCAATTGCTTAGTCTAAGTCGCGATCAAGTTAGAAAATCTTCTAAGTGTTAATCACGTGAAATCGAATTAATAAAATTATAACCGTGGTTACGAGTTCGAATAGTAGATTACAAGTTCCATTCAGTGTATGTTGTAATTAAATAAATTAATAAAAACAAAAGGATTTAATAATAAATATACTAAGCGTTAATTGCGCCGACGGAATCCAGGCACCAGTTGTGAACATACACCTCAAGGTAGGAATTTAAATTTTTATAAATTTTCTTCTTTTTTGATAATTTCGTGGTTAGGTCATATCTGGGTATCGAACTAAATCTACTCATCAACAATTAATATATTCGACCTTGCTTTCTATTCCGTAAATTTCTTAAAGATAAACTATCGATTTCTGAGTTTTAAACAAAAGGTTATTCGCTTGTGCAAAACGTTGTTTTTAATTATTGAGAACACTTATTGATCTTCACATTCCTCCTCCCATCGTTGGCAAAATATTGCCCGTCTTTGGGCAAGGCTTGCAAAATCACACAAGTCTCACACAGAGAGGACCATTAAATTCATCCTTGGTTTTAAATAGAAAAGCAAGAGTGAATCACAGAGGCAAAGTTTTACACACATCGTTGCTATTTGACATCTTCATTCTTGCCATCATTTCATACGGTTGTTAAAGGTAGAATAATTGCTTTTAAATTTTAGACAAAAGATCGTTCGCTGTGTTAGTTTGTGTATAACGGTGTTTTCAACTATTGAAGACACTTATTGATCTTCGCATTCCTTCTCCCATCGTTGGAAAAATATTGCCCGTCTTTGGGCAAGGCTTGCGAAATCACACAAGCCTTACACAGAGAGGATCATTAGAGTCATTTCGTTAATAGTAAATTTGAAAGGCAAGAAAAATCATAGCGGTAAAAATCACTCTAGTAAAACGAGCTGAACTTCAGATAAAACGACAGATTCGCTAACGAAATTGGAAGAGAAGAAGAAAAAGGAACATAGAGATAAATTTGGATTGAATAACGAAAGTTCAAAACCTATTGAATTCACCATTAATTAAATCGAAATAACCAAATCTTGTCGTGCCAAAAACACTTGTAAAATTTATTCGATTAGAGGTTCGAGTACTCGTTATATTTATATATACGTGTTTATATGTGATAATATTTCTAATCGACACCATAATAACTATAATCAAGTAAACTCTGAATTAGCCATGACATATCGATACTAATATCACCCAGCTGGGTCGAATAAACTCAAGTGTCAATATCAATTATATATACCGAATAACTTTAATCCTCTCCCGTGCCATTATCTCTGCGCAAAACAGGTTAGCCGAAAAGTGGAATTAATTTGCCAGTCACATTAAACGCTAGTTAACTCTACCTACGAACTTCCAAGTTAATGAATAAACTGCTAAGACACGACGCCTTGGACTAATTTCTCTTTATCGTTAGGTGCAACGATTTGGAGTTCTTCAGACGCAAGTGCGCACCGAATGGGCGACACAAATCTGGAATTTCATTGACGTTGTTACTAAACACGACGTTTTGGGTAATTCGAGGTTGCGCTGTGTTTGTGGCGAACCAATTCAACTAACTTTGACCAGTTGACAGACGTAACTGCACCCATAATACACCAGCATTCTTAATATAAACACAAAAAAAAAATTTTTTTCTTCTTGAAATAGTCTGTAGCGGCATTCAACAGTAAACTTTCCAACGGTTTCTATCCAGTGGCTCGCTACACAAAAACCCTATCCTTCGGACAAGATGATTGCCAGATGTCGGCACATCCTCACGAAATATTTTCAGCTAGCCCAAGAACCCGCTATAAATCTTACGATTTATAGCTAATATACGATTTAGCTAAGATTCTCCAAAGGAACAAATAGTCTTTGTCCTTCACATACCACGGAAAATATGATAAGTCTGTTTTCCGCACGTACGATGCTTCCCGCTAGCAACTTTCTCTCAAGGGCGGTCAGCACCCTTCTCCAACCACTAAACAGAAATTAACCAATTAACAGCAACACCTACTTCCCTCACTTTCCGAACCAAGGCACTCCTCGACGAATCCGATGATCTGATATCCTGGGACACACCCCAGGAGAGCTTTCCTCTACGACATCATTGTGACGGAGAGTCAGAGAATAATCGGCTAGAGCCCCGCGACGCATCGTGAGTGATCATCGACCGAACTAACACCGCACGTCCACCGAAGTCGAACTATTAACCGCGAATCACGAACCGGTAGTTGTAATCACGAGTTATACGCCAAGTGTACGTATTGAATAAATATCTCTGTTGTTAAATATATTCGAATGTTCATTCAGTACCTATCACGATTTATACACCTCAAATTCTTAGACTATTTCTGATGGCAGCAACTATCGTACCGATCGGAAATCTTAAATTTATATTTCGAATACTATCATTCCTTTCCTTTCAATTAAATTTAATGGCAATCAAATTGAAAACGTAGTTGAAAACGAAATTGAAAACATAATTGAAAACGTAACATAAAATTTTTGGTGGCAGCGGTGGGATACGCTCCACAGAGGATTAAATTTCTTACAGTTATTGACAAAGTATAAATAGAAAATATGGCAATCGCATTAGAATCATTGGACGAAGACATGCTCTTGACGTCGTCAGAAAAACTTAAAGCATGGGATGTAAATTTTCGTGTAATAACCGACATGAATACAAAATTTCATGAATTACAAGACGACGTGCGCTAACTCAAGGCAGAGAAAGAAATCGAGACACCCGTATCACCGCCGATAATTTAGCAAAAGACAATACCATACAGATATGAAATATCAGCATCAACGTCAATAATTCCACGAGAAATAAGAACGGTAGATACTAACTCACAACCAATTAAGTTAAAAGACGCAATCGAGACAGTACCAGTGTTCGACGGCCATCGACCGTCGATATTTCAATTTTTAAGGGCATGCGAACGAGCCCGAAGTATGGTGCCAAGAAATCAAGAACCTCAGTTAGTGAAATTATTGATGAATAAACTTCGGGGACATGCGTTTCTCGCCGTAGAAGTGTTGACGTTAAGTAACTTCGGAAATAAATTAAAAAAATATTCGGTCCAGGAAAAACAGTTAACGAGTATAAAGGTGAATTAGCAACGGTGTTTCAACGACCGGAAGAAGAGATACTAGATTATATACTATAAAAAGAGATACTAGATTCGCGTCAGAAACCTCAGACTGGCAATAATGGACGGGGAAAGATACGAGTACGGCACCATATTCCAAGATAGAATAGATCGGGACACGATGGAGGCTTTCGTTAAGGGGCTCCCAAACGAGGTGTATTTACGAGTAAAGATAGCAGGATACCAATACTTGGACGATGCGTACCGCCAAGCCGTGAAAGCAACACGAGAATTAAAACAAGCGAACGATAAAATACGATACGTCCGACACCTCCGAATAATTATAACCGAAACAAAGCTCGTCCCCTATACAATCATAACAACATCGGAAACAACCGCCAGGATCGGAGATTTTCAGCGCCGTCGCTGAATCGTCTAAACGACCCAAGAATAGAAAAAGATGTCAGGAAAAGAGCAAGAGCAATAACCTAGGAAGAAAAATGCATAAGTAAATACCTCGATAGAAATCTAAGTCAAAAGAGGAATGCTGATCATTTGAAACAATCAATTTTTCAATACAAACACTATTCTGTCGCTGTGGTAAAGGATAATATTACTTTAAATAATAAAAGGACGCACGGCACCACAGACAGGATCACGAGTGAGAAATCTTTTGATTTCCCAACCAATATAAACAATGCTAATAACAAAGAACTTTCAAAAGAGGCAGAAACTAGGAAATTGAACGACGAGACAATAGGCGACACTTATCCACTGCCTAATATCACGAAGATATTGGACCCGCAGGGAAGTACGAAGTGCCATCCCACGTTCGACTTGGCAAGGATACAAAAGCAAGGTTCCACGAATCTCGTGAATGTTTCAAATATAATAGGAAAAGAGATAGTGAGTGTATCTCACTCAAAAACTTCTATAAAACCCCCAGAAGGTAACTTTATCGAACTCAGAGCCAAGTCCTTAAATCGTAAGAAAGAGCAGACTATAGAGAATAAAAGTATAGCTATCCTCAAACCCAAAACAGAATCTGTAAGCAGGTTTGTAATAAAAATTCAAAGAATAATTCTAAATCTACGGAAAATATTCTTAAACGTCCCATACTGATAAATAATAATTTAGATATAATAAGCACTTCCAGTAAAAATATTCATTCTGAAAAGATAGAAGAAAATCAACGGGTTGTGAATAAAGTAAATAAAGAAGAAAAAAGGGTAACCAAGGAAAAGAATTCTAAACATCTTCAGGCTGAAAACACAAGTTATTCGGGGTCAAAGAAATCGAGAAGAAGAAAATAGGGAATCACCGGTTGAAGATTTATACGAAAACTTGAACAAATACGCTAGCCATTGGATTACATTTGGATTAAAATTACTCTATTGGTTACTACATCTAGTATTTGATGTAGATAGTGTGAGTGTTGATCTTACGACTCCTCTTGGAAAATATAAATGGTATCATACTATACTATATTTAAAATATTTATGGGATAATATGGCTATGACATTTTCAAAAATTTGTATTTTGAATGCTATTGGCAAGCAATTAAATAATTAGCTCGGTGATAGTAAACTTGCGTCTTGGCGAAAAATAAAAACTAAGATGAAGAAAAGGAAGAAAATAGTAATCGGATACATGGTAGTCTTCAAGCCAATATCGCAAAGTTTAGTAGCTTGCAAGGGAAACGAACATATATTAACGATTCAAGATTTACATGAAGGAACTCAATTCTCCCCGCACGAATCAAACCATTTGAGAACCCACTGATGAAATAATAATCGAAGAGGACATGGAACCAGCATATGCAGAATATCTCAGGGATATGGTTGACAAAATCAACACTGTGTAGCAAATGGCAAGAGAAAATTCGACGATGTCCAAGTTAAAGCCAGAAAAGTACTACGACAGAGGAGTCAACTCGCAAAACTTCAAGGTAGGAGATCTAGTATATCCAATAAAGGAACTTAGCAAAGGAAAATTCTCTGATCAATATACAGGACTGCATAAAGTGTTAGAAATTTTAAAGAATCAACACGTCAAGATCGAAGTGAAAGAGATTCTGCGAACAGTGCACTGGAACAAATAAAACTAGCGCATAATCGAAATAGGCAATAAACGAAACGATTTCAGAAGGCAACACAGTGCAGTAGTGTGTAGTGTAGTGTAGTGCTGCTTGTTGAATAATGCAGATAGTGGAAACCTAAAAGAAAAAAGGAAAATTACTATGTATATTCTAACCATTATTTAAAGATAAAACGTGTTGATTCAATAAAATAATTAAAGGCTGTGAAAGTGAAAAGTACCTAGTGCACAATTAATCATCGTAGAAGGAAGTATACATGCAGGAATTCCACAGAGACAAATTACGGATCCACTTCGTAGAACATAGTATACGACTGAAACGAATGAATAAACTAACCTCAATTGCCTTGATACATATGAAAGAAAATAATACTATTAAAAATTTGCAACAATATCACAATTAAACTAAAAGAAGCACGATAACAGTCAATAATTGATGCTCGACAGCAGACTTACAGTTGGCCAATGGAAAATAAAACTGAAAAACCAAAAAAATTAGTGACATTATAACAAAATAACTCAACATTGACACAGCAGTCTTCAATAAGAAGTAAATTCAGTTAATTAGTGTAGAAAGCGGTTAAGAAATAACTAAGATAGGTTAAGTGAATGTCAACAATAATTCATTACTCACATCGAAGAGGTTTACACAAGAGTCAACGCAGTTATGAGAAACCAACTACCAAATTGGAGTAAATGTGTATGAAGAATCGAAACAGATATCACTGAAATGGTCAAGAAGACATGAGAAAACTGCAAAAAAATCAAAAAAATTAGTGACATTATAACAAAATAACTCAACATTGACACAGCTGTCTTCAATAGAAGAAATAAAATCAGTTAATAAGTGTACAATGAGGTTATAAAATAATTAAGATAGGTTAATCGAATGTCAATAATAAATATGACTAGAATAAGAAGGTATTATACTATATTAACTTATATAATATTGTTAAATTATTGTACTTGACATATGAAATAAATTCTATAATACACAACAGCTATCGTTGATACAATACAATACAATACATATTGATTTAAAATAAATTAAATAGCATTTTTGATACTTACAAACATTTGTAAGTATATAGAATTTATAAATAAAAGTACTCGTAATGAGTGTCGAGAGCATAACGAGGAATCGGGTGACGCCAAGTGCGTGTTGCGTAGATATCTTGCGTGAGCGACGCAGCATGTAGACTTGGAGAATAAAGACACACTATCTATAAATAGTAATAATATACTGAATAAGTTCTAACCTATAAGATTTGGATTAGCTTCGACTTATATTACACAATTATGAAGTAACAAACAATTAATAAGAAGAAATAAAATAGCCGACAAGTATACAAAGAGATTAGGAAATAATTAAGACAGGTTAATTGAAAGTTAATAATAAATATAACCAGAATAGAAGGATACTATACTATACTAAACTACGTAATATTGATATATTATTATATCTGACATATAGAAACAGATCTTGTAATGCACAATAGCGGTCACTCACACAATGCGTTACACACATATTAAATTAAATGAATTAAATGATACTTTTATGCTCACAGATGTAGGATGATTAAAGGCACCCATAATAATCCATAATAAGTATTTAGAGCATAACGAAGAACCGGATAATGCCATACATGCTGTAGAAATGTTCCAGGTAAGCAATTCAGCATCGAAGAAATAGAATCTGAAGAATTACAAACAATAATAATTCAATAAACAAATTTTAATCAACAATACATGGATTAACTTAAAAATTATACTATTCCTGAAATAACAACAAATAACAAGTACAAAGCAACGACAAATTAATAGGAAAGAAATAAAAACAGTCAATAAAGACAGAAATAGATTAGAAATTAATCAAGATAGATTGACTGACAAAACATGATTAAAATTAGAAATTATTATATTGAATTGAGCTATTATAGTATTATTATACTAAACTTGGTACAAAGAAATAAGGTTATGTTACGCAGTAGTGACTGATGATAACAACACTATGTATATATTAAATTAAATTAATTAAGCAAACACTCTATAAATATAACCACTCAAAACAAAACAGTGAAACAGTGCCATTAATAAATTATAAATTTCAACAGTAATGCAATCCACATGATATTACATTAAAATAACATACAGCACATATATATATATACATTATAACAAACACAAAATAATATTATTGCTATTGGAATTTACAATTATACCAAAAAAAAAGGAATTAGAAACAAATAACAGATAAATAATTATCTTAGTACTAAATAAAATACACTGCACTTGCTATTGATATTAAAATAACACATTGTAAACATACACATCATAACGAACACAAAACCAATATTATTATCATTTCAAATTTCAACTGCACCGAAATAGAGGAAAAATAAGCAACAGATATATAATTATTTCGGTATTAAATAAAATGAAAGAACACCTCACTATACTCTTACTGCAGTCATTTACAAGCGGCCATTTTAGATAGTCATGAACATAAAGTAGCCTTTACGCATGCGCAATGAAATACATACAATAATTATATACACTATAATTAACACAAAATAATATTAATTTCAATTCAATTACACTCCATCTACTAAAATAAAATTACGAATAATTAACAGATAAATAATAAATTCAATATTAATAAAAGTCACTACATACTAGAGACATTTACAATCGCCCATTTTGGAAAGCAATGCTCATCAACACGTGCATGTAGTAACTTTTATATATTGCAAAATAAATTATATTTTCAATGAAGAAATAAATATTTAATAAAATAACAATAAAACAAATAGAAGATTGTAACAAGAAAATGAATAATAACTAATGGAATATAATACAACATTATTATATAATAACAGGAGTATTAAAAATTAATAGAAATCAGCCATGAGGAATAACCTTACAACTAATTAACCATGAACTATATATGGTGGACGAACTAAGGAGGAATAATAAATAATAATTAATACGATATAATACATTATTATATGATAACAAGAATATTAAAAATTAATAGAGATCAGGCACGGGAAATGAAAAACAAATCAAAATTTTGCAACTAATTGCAATTAACTATTAAACTATTCATGATTGACGAAATAATGCAGAAGGATAAATAATATGCAAGAAGCTAAGAGGCAGCGGACCTTATCTCTAAGAAATGATACATGTTATTATACATTGACAACATTAATTAACTAAGAAATCCCACAAAAGAACAAGATTAAAAACAATGAATACAAAATACGTTAATAATACACAATTTTTTTTAGGCGTCGAGTTTTACAAACAAAACAAGGACACGATTAGTCAAATTTCCTTTGGAAATTTGAACCCCAAGAGAGGGGCGGGTGTCACGACCGACCGTAAATCACGATTGGATACTATACTATATAATATTATATAACGCAATACTATAGAACTAATATTCAATAAAAAATAATTTATGATTCGACAATTCAAACTACGATTTGAAATTCAATCAATCAAGAACGACTTACGATTTGAATAAACTAATTAATGAACCACGATTCAATACTACCCTAAGAATAATTTATGATTCCACGATTCAAAATTTAATCAATCAAAATTAACTCGCGATTTGAATAAATTAATTAACCTACCACGATTCGATACTACACTAAGAATAATCTATGATTTAACAATTTAACTAAGGATAAACTATAATTCAAAATTCAATCAATAACAATTAGTGATTCTAAAACCAATCAAGAACAACTCGCGATTTGACCAAATTAATTAATACTATAGGCTGCATTCAATCAAGAATAACTTACGATTCGCCGATTAAATTAAGGATAACCTATAATTCGAAAATACAATCAATAACAACTACTGATTCAAAATTAATCAAGACCAACTCGCGATTTGAACAAATTGATCAATTAAGAAACCATCAACAAGGAAGGAAAAGGAACAAGGAACATGGATAAATAACAAAATACATAAAATATAAATTACAAATTAACTAACGTAATTGGCAGAAAAGATTAAAATTTATTCTATGGAGAAACCGCATCGTGGAAAAATATATATATGTATACATTATTAAATCGAACAATTAGTAATCTAGTAAACAAAAAAGAAAAATAATAAAATACACAATACTACACTACTAAAACTAATTAGCATTTAGGCAAACTTAAAGAGTTTCATACAAAAAATTCTATTGTAAAATATACATATACATATATATGTGTATTTTATATTATTAAACCAAGCAATCGATAATCTAGTGAATGTAAAATACAACACACGAAACTATATTATCAAGATTAACTAACATTTTCATATTGAACGAACTCTATGCAAAGTTACATTGTGAAATATATATATATATATAACCTAACAAATATAAAAGAAATAAAATTATTAAAACTAATTGACATTTAGATAAACTTGAAGAATTTCATATGAAAATTATATTGTAAAATATATATATATGTTTCATATTATTAAACCAAACAATCAATAATCCAGACGATATAAAGAGAAAATACAATACACGAAACTACAGTACTAAGATTAACTAACATTTTAATATCGAAAGGACTCTATACGAAGTTACATTGTGAAACACATATATACATATATATACATAACCTAACAAATATAAAAGAAATAAAATTATTAATTAACATTTAGACAAACTTAAAGAATTTCACATGAAAATTATATTGAAAAGATATACATATATATGTGTGTGTTATTAAACCAAACGACTAATAAGTTAATAAACATAAAGAAATAAATATACAAAACTACACTTTAACAAACAAAATCGTATTTGAAAATTACATTGTAAAATATATATATATATGTAGATATGCGAAAGAATCAGCATCGAACACAATCGAAATTAACATAACTGCAACTAAGGATGCAGGGTATCAACACAAATGCCACACGACTCCTTCAACAACCTCGACTTCCGTTCTTGATCGCGACACTTTACACTTTGACTGCGTCTTCTGGGACCATTAACAGAACTCTTTGCAATCTCTCTGCCTCTTGCGCTGAAACGATACATGTGGTTTAACGAGACGAATGAAACGGGACAAATTTAAATAAAATAAAACAAAACAAAATCAACAAAAGGACACGAGGCCGGTGAAGGAACCGCAGCATGAACCTGGGTGGAAAACAGCTCCTTCAACCTCTCCAACACTCGTTCACATCAAACCTGCATCATTCACATATCTTTTGCATGGTTTATTCTTCCTCTTCTTCCTCCTTTTCTTGTACTGGAAAATACAAGAAATGCTAAGAAAGGAATAAATATCGACCAGAGAACGAAGAAAGGATAAATTCAAAATATAAAAATTTATACACTTCAACGTTTGGATCAAATGGCAAAGACACGGAAGCCTCCCCAGGAAAGCGAGCCTTCGCACAAGTCATCTGTATCATCTCCATGACCTATCCACACATTTTTGGAAACTCTCTTGCGCTAAAACAATACATATAAGATCAGGGAGACAAGCGAATGAAACACCATACGACACAGGACAAAGTTAAAGTAAATTAAAAACACATACTTGCACAACTTGCATCAGCGGAGATATTTCCATGTCCATGGCCTAATATAACTTGTATCCGCTAAAACATAAAAACCATTGATTAAAACCCGTAAGATATGGACAGATAATAAATAACAAAAACTCATAACACGCCGCTATGAATATAAGATAACCTCGAAACTGCGGCATTGCGATTCTCACGGCAGCCAACTGTCATGTGACTATTACCCCGTGGGGGATTTGATTATAAATAAGCGTAACAACATAGAATAAGGCGGACTATTGTATTATATTTTGAAGTGTATACACCGTCACTCTGTCCGTTTGTCTCGGAAAAAATCAAGGTAGTACAAATTTATAAGTGTCAATTACGAGTAAGTTTAAAATTTATAAGTGTTAATTACCAGCTCACTATTGTATTATTTTGAAGTGTATACGCCGTCACTCTGTCCGTTTGTCTCGTAAAAAATCAAGGTAGTACAAATTTATAACTGTTAATTACGAGTAAGTTTAAAAATTTATAAGTGTTAATTACCAGCTCACTATTGTATTATTTTGACGTGTTTACATCTTCACTCTGTCAGTCTATCTCAATTGAAATTTGTTAGTGTTAACTACAATTACCATTCGAGAATCAAAGTGTTTATACCGTCACTCTGTCTAGTTGATTCGTAAATAATTGTCTCGGTCGAAAGCAAGTCAGTAAAAGTTTATAAGTATTAATAAGCGAGTTACCATCTAATTAGTCAATTACATCGCCACTCTGTTAGTTCTCTCTAGAATAATTGCGTCAAATGAAATTTATAAGTGTTAACACCAAAGATTGTTCAACGAAATAAGTGTCAAAGTTCGATTAACCACCGAATTGTTTAATAGAACATAACTGACTCCACACATATTCGAGGTGAAAATTTTAAATCTGTAAATATTTATCCTCTTATATTAAAATAAATATTTATATTTTATCCTCTTCTCTTTTAACTTCGTAGACGTACAATGTTTAGTATCTGAATAAAGGTATCCATTGGCAGTTATAATTGACAAATAAAATATCAAGCATACAATTTACGTGGATTTTATTTGAAACATCTTGAATTCACAATGACCGTTCGCTGTATCAACTAGTGATTACAGTGTCTTTAATCACAGAAAACACCTATGGTTTTCGTGTTTCTCTTCCCACTGTTAGCACATAGCTCATCTTTGGGCGAGACCTACGAAGCCACGCTTGTTGTCCATAGAGAACACCGTCACCAATAGATATATTCGTTCTTGCTTATGACTCCATAAATTGCCTAGAATAAAACAATTGTTTCCAAATTAAAATAATTATTCGCTGTGTTAACCTGTGACTACGGTGCTTTCAAATTCTGAAAACACTTACGGACCTTCGCGCTCCTCTCCCACTGTTAGCACATATAGCTCATCTTTGGGCAAGGCTTGCGAAACCGCACAGGTCTCACACAGAGAAGAACGCTAATTTCATTTTGATCGTATTAAATACTAAAAGCAGGAAGGAAATCATAGAGATAGTCACCTTAGTAAAAGACAAACTGAACGCTAGTTTAATGATTGATTGCTGGCAAAATTAAAAGAGAGGAGAACAGGCGTGACAAGAATTAAACGAAATCAATCATATCACGCCGAAAATACATCTGCTCCAAACGAATTCAGAGATTCAACCAGTAGAGGTAGATTCTATCAATAACGAAACTAACTTAACAAATCTTGTCGCACTAAACCACTTGTAAAATTTATCCGAATAAGAGATCCTCGTACTTGCTATATTTACACAAACATATTCATATATTATAACATTAAAATCAACACTGTAACAACTTTAATTGAGCAAGGTCTGAATAAATTATAATATATCGATAACATCTCAACCCAGTCGCACGAAACAAATTCGTGTGGCAATACCAACTGTTTATTTTGACAACTTTAACCCTCTCCCGTGCTAGTACTCCTGCCCATAGCAGGTTAGCCAAAAGGTGGAATTTACTTGCCAGTCGCATTAAACGCTAGTTAACGCTACCTACGAATTCTTAAACTAATGGATAAATTATCATAAATCGTTCGACTTGTTACTTAACACGGCACACGCACACGCACACACACACACAAACACGGTATACACACACAGAAGGTACAAAGATTCGAGAGTTCCTCAGCGGGAGTGCGCTTGATAAAAGTAACTAGAGATTAAGGACTCGTTCGATCTGTTACCGTAACACGACCTACACACACGGAAAGTACAAAGATTCGAGAGTTCCTCAGCGGGAGTGCGCTTGATAAAAGTGACTAGAGATTGAGGACTCGTTCGATCTGTTACCGTAACACGACCTATACACACGGAAGGTACAAAGATTCGAGAGTTCCTCAGCGGGAGTGCGCTTGATAAAAGTGACTAGAGATTGAGGACACGTTCGAATTGTTACTGTTAATTAACGTGGGTTTTGGGTCAATAACTGATCGATTCACACAGATTCGATTTTTGTATAGAATATATTTCTCCGCTCGTACAACACGTCTTACCACACAGGAAGCACACAGTTAATTAACACATGGACGACTTCTAAGACAAAAGAGCGTCGCTAGAAGTCGTACCAACTTAGCTTGTAGTAACTAGCGATCATACCACCTTAACATTTCTTAACACTCCCCTTTGATCGCAGTTTCTACAAGCCCCATAGCTTTGGTAAAACCTTGCGTCTTAATCCTATTTAAACCCTTGGTGAGAATGTCGGCAACATTCTCGGAACTGGGTACATATGTGTAATTCAATACTCCCTTCGACACACAGTTCTTAACATAAAAATACCGCACCTGGGCATGCTTAGAGCTTTCAGCAACCACTTCATCTTTGGACCATGAAATAGCCCCGATGTTGTCACAAAAAATCTTACATGGGCGGGGGCAATATGACGATTGACCTAATTCTCTTAACAGTAAGGAAATCCACACAGTTTCCCTTGCTGCTTCCTGCATTGCCACAAACTCCGCTTCACATGTCGATTGAGCTATGATTGGTTGTTTCTTGGACAACCAGGATATTGCACCACCAGCGAGTATGAAAACGTACCCGCTCCTAGATTTCCTATCTATCGAACAGCCCGCGAAGTCCGAATCACAGTACACTCTCAAGGGTTTCCCTGTTCTTTGGTACACTAACTTCAAGTCTTTGGTTTTTAATAGATATCTTAAAACTCGCCTTACCGCTTTACAATCGGATACAGTCGGGTTTGCGCATCTTTGGCTTAGTTTTCCTATTGCACACGCAACATCAGGGCGACTTACAGTTGCTACATACATAACATGCCCTACGGCTTGTTCATACAACTTTTTATCGAATGGCTCGTCGCACTCGATGTCAAAACCGGCCTCACAATCTTTTGACAACGGTGTTGACACTCCGACCTCATGAGCAATGTCAAACAGATCCAGCATTTGACCTATCTGTACGGATTGATCAAATACAACAGTGGTACTGTTTGGCTTACTCAGGTGGACGGATAGGAACTGAGTATCGATACCTAACATTCTAACATCTAATCTCTCCTTAATTTTAGTTTTGAACACTTCAATGCAGTCTTTTGTTCCAAATACAAGAATGTCATCCACATACACAGCTACAATTAAGTCCTTGGATGCATTCACATACACGCACGGATCACTCATACATGGGTTCAGTCTCATACTCTTCAAAATGTTGTCAATATGCCTAAACCACATTCTCCCCGCTTGCTTCAATCCATACAGGCTCCTTTTAAGTTTGCACACGTATTGAGTCCTGTCTTTTCCTGGAACCTCAAAGAATTCTGGTTGCTCCATGTATATATCCTCATCCAGAGGGCTGTTGAGGTACGCACATACCACATCGATGTGCTCGTAAACCCACTCATTCTCTGCACACAGAGCAAGCAGAATCCTTAGAGTTCTACGCTTTACTATCGGACTGAATGTCTCCGAGTAATTTACTCCAGGCCTCTGCCAAAATCCACGAGCTAGGTACAAGCCTAGCCTTGTACCTGTCAGGGTCTTTCTTTATGACTAGCACCCACTTACAGTCAATAACGTTTCTGTTCAGCGGTCTTTTCACAATGTCCCACACATCTTTATTCTTTAGGTTGTCGAGCTCCTTTGTTATCGCGTCGCTCCACCTTTTAGCGTCTGGCCCTTTGAGGGCTTCATACACATTCACTGACATGCACATACCTTGAGTCTTGCAAACGGTTGCTACGTGAGCGCAACTATTACATATCTTTGGCTTGCGTAACCTTTCCGACCTCCTGGGTACAGTTGGTACACTTATAACTTCCCTCTGATTACCCTCATTTGTTAAACTCTCCATGTAGTAGTCACTCTCCCCTTCATCGTTCTCACCGTCACTGTGAGTTTCAACGTCGACTTGCTCAGCTCCCCTTCCAAGTTCGAAATCCTCCTCGAAATCCCATATCCATTCAGCGAACTTCCTCTTGATGTTGCTCGTGTCCACTTTATGAATTTTATGGGGAAACACATTCTCCTCGAACCTGACGTGACAGGATATTATTACCTTCCTGGTTTNTTGGCAGGTAGATCCTATAGCCTTTGACCTGTCGGTCATAACCTACAAATATTCCCTCATCTGCTCTGCTGTCGAATTTTCCTCCGCTTGGGCTTTTTAGATACCACACTTTGCACCCAAACACTCTCAGTCTGTTCACCTCCCCTTGGATGTCGCATCCCCCACGTTTCCATAGTTCCAAGGGAATCTTGTCCCCGATAGCAGCAGACGGGCATAGGTTTCTTATGTGACATGCCGTGTTCACAGCCTCTCCCCACAGATAGTCAGGCAGTCCTGATTGTATGAGTAGGCACCTAGCCATCTCAACCAAGGTCCTATTCGCTCTTTCGGAGACCCCATTTTGCTCAGGGTTCCTAGGGACAGTCTTTCTGTGTAAGATGCCTCTCTCCTTCAGGTAACTCTCGAAGTTCTCTCCCGTATACTCACCTCCATTGTCGATTTGGAGGGCACTTATCTTTGACTGTTGTAAAGCCTCCACTTCCATTTGATATTCCTTGAAGCATTTCAGTACCTCGTTCTTCCTACTGATGATCCTAACGTACATGAAGCGTGAGAAATCATCAATAAAGGTCACAAAGTAGTTACCTCCACCTAGTGATTTACACTGAGCTCTGCCGCTGACATCGCTGTGGACAATCTCCAAAGGGCGTTGACACATGTGGTGAGCTGTCCTGGGAAATAGCACCTTCGTCATCTTCCCCTTTACACAGACTCCACATGGTTCCTCGGATTTCTTCGATTCCTCCTTTACACTCTTTACTGGGATTGTCCTCATCGCATTCCCATGCAGGTGACCCAGTCTCTCGTGCCACGATACTGTGCTCTTGTAGGCGCTTGCCTCAATGACTTCGATGTTCTCGTTGTCCTCCTGTGGCTCCTCCTGATCGTTCTTCATGGAGGCGTTTGCAAAGTGCCTCTCAAACGGTATTGTTTCTACGTAGTAGACATTGTCTCCAACCATTGAGTTAAAGACAACGTCTTCATCATCATGTGCCCCAACAGCTTCTTCCCTTGTAAACACTGTGGTGACTCTCTTCATTGCCAATTGTCTGATCGAGATCAGGTTCACATCTAACTCAGGCACCCACAGAGCGTTCAACAAAGATAGTGTCCAACCACCACAGGACTTAGTCATATTTACCACAATAGTTCCTTTTCCCTTGACCTCCAAGTACCCTCTGCCGATCCTAATTTGTCCGGTTGCGGGTGTGAGGTCTACGAAACGATACCTGTCTGGAGTCATATTATTGCGCCTGAGTCGAGGTGGAACTCTATCTCTCTCCATGTGATTGATGGATGATAAGGCTAATGTGGATATAAGCCCTTTGGATCTTGGTTTATTTTCTGTCTCTTTTTCCCTCTCGTAGTCTCCTTTTCTCCTTACCTCTCCTTGGCTCTTCTCCTCCTTATCTTCCTTCTCTTCTCGACACTGGTACGAAATGTGGCCCTTTTTCCCGCATTTGTAGCACTTCCGGTCGTTCGGGTCTCTGTGTTTCGGCCTCGCGCCATTTTTGTTCTGTTGAGGCTTGGGTTTCCACTGCCCCCTGGCCGCCATTGCGTTGTTCTTCTCGGCCGAGTCCGCCGCCGCTTCTTTCTTCGAGTAAGAGATCGGATTTCACAGTTCTCGCGGTTAGGTCTTTGTCCATCTTCGTCACTCTAAGGTATGTTGCGTAGTTCGGATCCGCTACTAGGCCTGCTACAAGCCATTATGTTGTTCTCAATCTTTATACCTACGCTGGACAATTTGTCACATAGGTCCTGGATTCTCCCGCAGTACGCGGAGACATCCATGCCAGGCGTTTTCTCAATAGTCCCCAATTCCCGCATGCATAGGACAATGTCCATCGACGTTTCGACTGTTTTTAGGGTTCTGATACTCGGGGCGAACATGTCGGAAGAGATACGCACGTGCCTTATTGTCCATCTTCATGTATTCCGGCCTCAGTCTCTCCGTTGCAGTAAATCCTGGCTCTATCGCATCCCAGCATCCCAGGAAAACCAGCGTGGCTTCCGTCATCGTTTTCCAATACTCGTAGTTTCCCTTCTTTAGTATCGGATTCATGTCTTTGTCCACATCACCCATTCCAATTNCCCTCATCGTTGGCCATGGCGTGGTCTCTTCTTGGATAATTTCAGAAAGCACAAAAAACTCAAAACTCAAAAATAATCCCTCTTATTACCGCAGTTTACTGCCCTGGGCCCATAACCTGTTAATTAACGTGGGTTTTGGGTCAATAACTGATCGATTCACACAGATTCGATTTTTGTATAGAATATATTTCTCCGCTCGTACAACACGTCTTACCACACAGGAAGCACACAGTTAATTAACACGTGGACGACTTCTAAGACAAAAGAGCGTCGCTAGAAGTCGTACCAACTTAGCTTGTAGCAACTAGCGATCATACCACCTTAACATTTCTTAACAGTTACCACAATACGATAGACGTGATAATACCTATAATACAGCAGCACCTCTGATATAAAGACAAACATAAAATATAAAATATAAAATAAACAAAAAAAAATTTTTTTTGAAATAATCCTTAGACTATTTCTGGTGGCAGCAACTATCCTATCAATCGGAAATATTAAAATTCATATTTCGAACGCTATCGTTTCTCTTCCGATTTAAATGTAACAAAAAAATATTTACAATTGAAATCGAATACGTAACAGTGGTACTGTAATTTTATATGACTTCACAGGGACCAGAGCTCACGTATCGCAAACCGGATGTCGTACCCTGTATTTGGCAGCACATGTGGAGAGTAACACACATCGTACTGTCGTCATATCATCAATAGCAGCAGAGATACATACAATTGAGTATTGAAATCTGAATATGTGGTAGTGCAATATTATTGGATTTCACAGGGTTCACAGTTGACATAGAACAAACCGGATGTTGTACGCTATATTTTACAGCATATGTCGAGTATAACGTACATCGTATTGTCGTCGTATCATCAATAGAAACGGAGTTACATTCTAGGGAAAATTGAAACCTGATTATGTAGTGTAATATCATTGTATTTGTCGGGGACCAGATTTGACATTGCACAATCCGATTCATCTATGCCGTAGTGGGCTGCAAATGTGGAATAGGACGTACACTGATTTGATGCCATATCTGCAATATTCACGGAGATACGCTGATTTGCACAATTAAAACAGAATAAGCAAAACTGCAAATACGCTGAATTTGACACAGACCAGATTTGGTCCTACGCAATCCAGATGTTATACCTTATATTTTTCCGCATATGTGAAGTATTAGGCACATCGAGTTGTCGACATTTCATCAGTAGCAGCGGAGATACATTTGATTGAATATTGCAGCATGAATATGCAGTACTGTACATCACTGCATTTGACCGGGACCATGGTTGACATAGCGCAACCTGGAGCATGTAAGCTACATTTGGGAACAAATGTGGAGTATAACGTACATCAAATTTTTGTCATCTCTGCAATCGAAACAGGGCTACGCTGATTTGTATATGTAAAACAGAATCTGCCAAACTGTGAATACGCTGGACTTGACAGAAAACAGAGTTCACGTAGGGCAAACCGGATGTTGTACCCTGTATTTCGCCTCATATGTGGAGCACAATGTACTGCGGTTTGTCGACATATCACCAGTTGCAGCGGAGGTACATTCAATTGAATATCGAGGCATGAATTTGCGGTACTGTAATTTCATCGGATTTGACAGGGACCAGAGTTGACATGGCGCAACCCGATTGAAGTGTGCCGTATTGGGCAGCAAATGTGACCTACGAGGCACATCGAATTGATGTCACATCTGCATTAGGATCACAGATACGCTGATTTGAACAATTAACACGGAATCTGTAAAACTGCAAGTACGTTGTACTTGTCTGAGACTAGAGTTAACGTAGCGCAAACCGGATGTTGTACTCTGTAGTTGGCAGCGTATGTGGAGTATAATTTACTGCGGTTTGACAACATATCACTAATTGCAGCGGAGATACATTCAATGGAATATTGAAGTATGAATATGCGGTACTGTAATTTCACTGGATTTGCCAGGGACCAGAGTTGGCATAGCGGAAACCGGCTGTCATGCGCTGTATTTATCAGTAAATGTGGAGTATATGCGATATGCATTGTCGACATATCTGCAATACAAATGGAGAAACGTTAAATTAAGTATTTAAGCCTGAATATGAAAAGCTGCAAATACGCTGGATTTGTTAGGGACCAGAGTTGACATAGTGTAAACCGCATAAGGTGCGTTGTATTTGGAAGCTAATGAAGAAAATTTCTCGCATCGAATTAGCGATAAATCTCGAATTGCAGCGTTGATAATTTGTATTTAATATTCAATAACATGTCTGCAAGGACACAGATAGTATTCCACTTTAACCTAAAGCATGTAACGCTTTTCACGACTCAGCGTCATGATAAGTGACATTGTCGATATTTGGCTAGAAAAATTGGCGCGGCTAAACAAAATTGCCGTCTCCATGGAGCCATTTATTTCGGGGCGATTACATCGATGAGGTGATTTCGCATCGACATTTTCGGAGGACCACGTAACCTTCCAACGACGACTGCCGTACGAGCTGCGGACAAGCCTACTTCGTGTTTTAGGTTCCTCGCATCATGTCCTCTACTTCTTGATTCTTGGTCGGCAGCTTTAGCGGCTGCTGGTCCGAGAAACTCCATCCTTACCCGCTTTCTCGTACGTCGTATGTGACGTCTTGCTGTCCGCTGTAGACACTTGTCTGATCTACATACGTTCAACCATTTGTGTGAGACAAGCTCGGCGCTCCGCAGGGACGAGGGATTCAATTTTCGAAGTATCAAGTGCGAAATCTCCAGTGTTAGTTCGGAAATGACGTAAGACGACAAGCAATAAAAAATATAGAAGTTAGTGCCAAATGCGATAAGGACAGATTCGACAAAATCAAAGCGAAAGTGGTTAGATTTAATCTTGGCGACTTTGTGTTACGCAAGAATGAGGAGAGAAACCAAACTAAGTTAGACCCAAAATTTAAGGGCCCATTTGTAGTAGCAGCAATTTTGGAAGGAGATAGGTATATTTTAAAAACCCTAGACGGCAAACGGTCATGTAAAGACAGTCATGATAGATTGAGAAAAATGCCAGATAGTTGCGTTCCTGCTGGGTTGGACGTCTGCGGTGATGGCAACGACGGTGATAATAGCGATATGAGTACACCGGTCTCAGAGGATCATTAACACTATGTCAAATGCTGTGGTCATAGTAACACACCCAGTGCAGCGACCAGCGCTTTCGTATTACGCTCGCTGTGGTGTCCAGCGCTTTCGTATTACATCCAGTGCAGCGACCAGCGCTTTCGTATTACGCTCGTTGTGGTGTCCAACGCTTTCGTACTACGCCTAGTGTATGATAGTGCAATCCGACAAACTGAGATTCATCCGTGTACGAAATCGAAAATGATCTGTCGTGTCATTACTGTCTGACTGGTGATTCACAGAACGCAACTAGCACCCTGAATACCAATCGCGAATACCATCGGCGACACAATGATTCTTCACTGGAACTATGCATCTTTATTGTACAATCGGAGTAATGTTTATTAGCACAAGTATGGGCTTTACAGAGTTAATAAGCGATCGCGGGGATTTGACACTGGTGACAATGGCCTATGGTTCGATAACGAATCCGCGTCAACGGGATAATAGATGTATATTCTCGCAAACTCAAAGTCCGACTCTTGGTTAACCAAACGTGAAATATTCGTAAAGACGTTATTCTTTCTCGCCGATGAGATCGCACAAGAGAATGATTTTCCGTCGCGATGATGCCACAGAGGAAAACTATGACGGGGTGTGTCTAAGGGCACGAGATCATCGGATTCGTGGAGCGATGCCTTCGTTCAGAAGGTGAGGGAAATTGACGTTACTGTTAATTGGTCAATTTCTATATCGGTGGTTAGAAAAGGATGCTAGCCACCCTTGAGGGAGAGGGTTGCTAACGGAAGCGTCGTACGTGAGAAAAGAAGATTTCTTGCATCTCTCCGCAGTAGGTGACAGATTTAGGGGCTGCGAAGACTAAGACTATTTGTCGGTTTGAAGAACCTCGGCTAAATAAATTCTAAGATTTATAGCGGGTCCTTAGGCTAGCTGAATATGTACTGTGGAGATGCATCGACATCTGGTAATCATCTTGTCCAAAGAATGCGGTCTTTGTGTAGCGAGCCACGGGACAGAAACCGCTGGAATGTTTACTGTCGAGTGTACCAACTATTTCCTTTTTAAGGAGAGCTATACTATTACTCCATATCTTTTATTAGACAAAACGTTCATCCCTTGACCGCGGCTACGTTCGGCGACTGACTGTCGCCTCGAGCCCAAGCTCACTATCATAAATCTCGAAAAGCTACAATCGGATTGAATGGCGACAATTGCTTAATTACGGCCACGGTAGAATTTAGATTATAATGTTACGGGACTTTCCCAAAGTTCCGAAGGGGAGGCTCCGGTGTTCTTTCATCTCCGACACGGCCATTCTGACTATCACACGTCCTCGGGTGTAACTAGAATACTGAGTTTTTCTGGCATTAGACTCGATACAACTAACATTATTTACAATTTAACTAAATGTCCAAATAAGCCAAGAGTCCAATTCAACAACGAAATTTTGTTCGGAGGTTTGACAGCAAAAGAAATGAAGAGAACAGAAATTAATAAGGTCATAGTTAGCATTCAAAATGCTAGTTGCATCCTGTGGGTTATCAGTCAGATCGTAACGGCATGATGGAACATCTCGATTTCGCACCCAAATGGATCTCGTTTTTATAGATCGCACGACCACACAGAGTTTTATTATATCGTCGCTCCGAACACATAAAATCCACCACATGGTCACACGGACCATCCATCACATGGTCACACAAACCCTCCATCACATGGTCATACAGACCAACCATCACATGGTCATACAGACCAACCATCACATGGCCACGCGGACCATCCATCACATGGTCATACAGACCATCCATCACATGGTCATACAGACCAACCATCACATGGTCATACAGACCAACCATCACATGGTTACACAGACCATCCATCACATGTTCTCACTGAACTTTATTATACTATCGCTCCGAAGCACATGTGATCATCACACAGTCTCAACGGGCTTTATTACACTATCGCCCCGAAGCACATGTGCGCTAACACACGGTCTCAACGAGCTGTATTACATGATCGCCCCGAAGCATATGTGAGCGTCACACGGGCTCAACGAGCTTTAATACATTACTCTGGTAGATGTTGTCGGCCATAGTGCTAATGATCTTCCGAGATCGGGATACTCATATCGTCGTGGTCACTGTTATTGCCATCACTACAGACGTCCAACTCAGCAGGAATACAACTATCTGGCATTTTCCTCAATCTGTCGTTGCTGTACTTATATGATCGTTTACCGTCAAATGTCTTTAAGATATACCTGGTCCCTTGAAAAGTTTCTGTTATTATAAATGGACTTCTAAACTTTGGATCTAATGTGGTCTGGTTTCTTTCCTCATTTTTGCGTAATACAAAATCACCAAGATTAAACCTAACTACTATAACTTTAGTTTAGTCAAATCTATCTTTATCACACCCAGCCCTACTCTCTATATTCTCCATTGCCTGCTGTCTTACATCGAAGATATCAATTCCTCTTAATTTAATATTATCGGATAGCAATAAACCATATGGTCTTACTGTTTTACCGGTTAGTAGTTCTAACGGACTCGATTTAGTCACACGGTTAGTGGTGCAATTCAGGGACAATTGCATTCCCCAATCGCGCCTTGCCATGACCACCGGGTCGTTTTTATTGTTGTAAATATGTTCTTCCTCGTGTCCATAATACGCTCTACCTATCCATTGGCCTTACTAGCATCGGTTCCTATTGAGTGGAGTTTAATAATTTTTACTTTGACAGAAGTCTTGAAATTCTTTATCCGTAAAACATTTCCCTCGATCCGCTATTGTCTGGCAAGGACTGCCGAATGAAAATACAGCTAACTTAAGCGCTACAATGATAATAATACAGCAAGTGACGATCCTTTAGCAAAAATACGATCAGTAATCGATAAATTAAAGATTTCCTTTTCGCAGTCATTTGCGCATTACGAAAGTCTAGTTAGAAAATTTAGTTTTCTAATTTGTTGTTTCCTAGTTTATTACCCAAATTCTCGTTTATCGTAAATTTCAATGTTTATAATAAACAATTAATACTAAAAATAACGCTCTTGAATCATTTAATTTCGCGCAAAAGAATTACTATAGCTTATTACGATTTGCTCTTTTAATAGTCAATCAATAGAGTTCAGCCTAGCGAAAAGTATTCTGTCCACAGCGATCGTCAGCGCTGACCGCGCGCCGTCCGCACGGACCGCATAGGCCGCGAGTATTCTTCACTCTAAGGGTTAATGGTATTAAAAGAATCTATAATAGCTAATAGCCAATCTTCGGAGATTTCGGTAAGATTGATCTCTTTCTCTGTAACTTTGCTGATCGTACGGTGATCTAAGTATATGGGATTCCGCTAGAAGGAATCTACGTGAGCCATTCGTTTGCCTTCACGATACATAATATCAAAATCGAAAGTTTGTAAGTAAGCCCGCTATCTGTGAATCCTATCATTTAAATTCACTTTATTGCTTGATGCCTACGAAGAATTGCAATCGAATAAGAGAAGAAATTCTCGTCCATGCAAATCGTGGCGAAAACGTTTAACGGCGTTTACGGCTGCTAACGTCTTTAGTTCATAGGGATGATACCTAGATTCCGCAGGGCTAGTTCTTTTAGTACAATATTCCATTACTCTATCTTTACCTACAATCTTATGCAGTAAAATATCCCCATGTCCATCCGAACTAGCATCAGTAGGTAATTCTATAGGATAATTGGGGTCAAATATCGTTAACACCGGCGCGTCAGTCAGGACGGAAATTACCTTTTGCCCTATCTTTTCGTGTGTATCTGTCCAAGTTATTTTATTCGTTACCGGAGATAAGTGTGTATAGAGGTTTTATTAATTGTGAGAATTTAGAGGCGAATTTTCCGAAGTAAGAAGCTAGACCTATGAACTGTCTAAGTTGTGTGACGGTCGTCGTCGCAGGTAAAGAACTCAAGGCTCGTATTTTACCAGGGTTAGAGCGAACTTCTCCGTTTTGAATTTCATATCCAAGATAGGGTACCAATGTCTTTAGAAAAGAGCATCTAGAAGAATTAATAGAGAATCCGGCTTTTACGTAGGTATTTAAAACGTGTGCAATCTTTCTAAAGCTTGATCTATCGAGTCGGTAATAATTAGAACGTTATCCAGTAATCAACAACGTACGAATAGGCGAAGTCGTCTAAGGCATTGAAAATGGCCCTATGGAAAACGGACGGTGCGTTTTTCAATTCAAACGACATATACGAGTATATACTCGTATTGCCCGTCAGGGGTAACAAATGTTGTATACTCCGTAGAATTAAAATGAATAGGGATTTGGTGAAATTTGCTGGCCCTGTCTAGACTAATAATGTACCTCGCTTTTGTTTTGCAGTCTCGCGATTTGCTCCTCGCCAAGGGGTAGGGGATACCGATCCGCGACCGTATCTTTATTTAGTTCTCTAAAATCGACACATAACCTATTTGAGGAATGTTTCTTCTCCACGAGTAACATAGGGCTCGCAAACGGTGAATTACTCGGCCTTATGAATTTTTGCTCCAGTTAATTCGCTTATTCTCTCATGTGCTATTATGCGCTCCTCCTCGCTATGTCTATGGCTAAGGACTTCTTTATACGGTGGTGTTAGGACCAAATAATCGCATTTTTAACAGCTTGTATTTACGCGAGTCGATAGGAAACCCGTGACGAATGAATCTTTGAATTTTCTCGAGAAGAGAAGTTAATCGACTTTTAGCATTCCCATGTACAACAGTGTCAACTTCAATAATATCGATCTCGCTTTCAGCGGTTTTATTACAGAAGTTAATTAATTTTGTTTTACACATAGCGAGGCTATTTTGTGTAATATTACGTTAAAAATTTGACTCAAAATTTCACGGTCAATCACGATACCATATTTTAAATAATTACCAACAAGAACATGAGCATTTATTTACAACCATTAGTACATTAGTACGTAAAATGGACAAGATGCGAGATGTACATTTAATACAAATATTTCTTACTCCTCACTCTACTACTATATCGACCGTTCTTTTACCAGAAAATCTCAAGATTACGGATCCTTTATTTTATTCAGTGAACACTCGGCTCCAAAAATCGGAGTAAAATGGAAACGACTCACCCATGTGACTTGATCTACCAGTTGACGCTTTCACTACGTAGAAGTCGATTTGACGCTCGTTATTGAAATTATAGCTTCCTTTCAGGCCGTTGCTTTGTAAAGGATTTTCCTCCATAATCAGATTGACCGCTGCGTACCATGCGGCGGGATCGGAGCCCGCAGTTTCAGGGTTAAAATGCGATAGCGAAAACTTGTTAGATTCTGCACTCCACTTTGCACTAGCGACTGAATTAACTCGCGCACGATGGTTGTAAGCTCTTTCACTGTTATAACTGGCACTGATCCCACTTCTGATGTCGGGTTCACGTTATAATTAGGTTTGGGTTAAAGGGCGTGAAATGAACTTTCGTCGCGATTAGACATTGTTGTTATGCAATAGAGAAGATATTGACTAGTGCAAATATGATTATTACAGATTTCGACAAGTAACAGTGAGAATTAGATACTCGAGACGCTAATGGCAATGATCATAGGTTCAACAACGAATCCACTGCCACGGGAGACAAATCCGATGTCATACACGATCCGGGTGTGACTCAACGTACACGTCGTACTTCCATTAGCAACTAAATCAGCAATTCGTTCGGCGGCTAGCTCTCCAACCACAAGTTTGGACTTGGAACTATCCTTATATAGTCCTTCTCCCACCTCTCGGGTCAATCCGTTTCCGCTATGCCAACTCTGGTCCTTGTGAAATTCAATGAAATTACAGTACCGCATATTCAGACTTTAATATACAATTGAATGTATCTCCGCTACTGTTGGAGAATTGTCGACAATTCGACGTGCGTTATTTTCCACATGTGCTGCCAAATACCGGGTACAGCATCCGGTTTGTTCAACTCTGGTCCCTGTGAAATTCAATGAAATTACAGTAGCACATATTCAGTTTTCAATATTCAATTGAATGAATCACTGCTACTACTGATGATACGATGACAATACGATGTGCGTTACACTCCACATATGCTGCCAAATACAGGGTAAAACATCTGGTTTGCGCTACGTGAATTCTGGTCTCTGTCAAGTCCAACGAACTTGCAGTATGGCAGATTCCTCCTTAATTGTTCAAATCAGCTTATCTCTATTCCTATTGAAGATATGACATCAAATCGATGTGTGTCGTAGGCCACATTCGCTGCCCAATGCAAGATGCATGAGTCGCCTTGTTCTATGTTAACTCTGGTCTCTGTTAATTCCAATGAAATTACAGTACCTCATATTCAGGTTTCAAAATTCAAATGAATGTATCTCTGTTGATATTGATGATATGACGACAATACGATGTGTGTTATTCTCCACATAAACTGCCAAATACAGGGTACAACATCCGGTTTGTTGTATGTGAACTCTGGTGCCAGTGAAATTCAATGACATAACAGTACCACATATTCAGGTTTCAATATTCAATTGAATGTATCTCCGCTGCTATTCATGATATGACGACAATAGGATGTGTGTTATTCTCCACATGTGCTGACAAATACAGGGTACAATATCCGGTTTGTTCTATGTCAACTCTGGTCTCTGTGAAATCCAATGAAATTGCAGTACCACATATACAGATTTCAACATTCAATTGTATGTGTCTCTGCTACTAATGATTATATTGCGACAATACGATGTGCGTTATACTTCACATATGCTGCCACATACTGGGTACAATATCCGGTTTGCTACATGTAAACTCTGGACTCTGTCAAGCTCAACGTACTTGCAGTTTTGCAGATTCTGTCTCAATTGTTCAAATCAGCATATCTCTGTTCCTATTGAAGATATTATATCAAATCGGTGTGCGTTCTATTCCACATTTGCTGCCAACTACGGCATAGATGAGACGGTTTGCGCGATGTCAACACTAGTCCCTGTTAAACTCAATGACATAACAGTAACACATATTCAGATTTCAATATTCAATTGAATGTATCTTCGCTGCTATTCTTGATATGACGACAATACGATGTGCGAAACGCTTCACATATGCTGCCAAATACAGAGTACAACATCCGGTTTGCGCTACATGATCTCTGGTCTCTGTCAAATACAATGTAGTTGCAGTTTTGCAGATACCTTCTTAATTGTTCAAATCTGCGTATCTGTGTTTCTAATGCAGATATGGCATCAATTCGATGTGCATCATACTCCACATTTGCTGCCCAATACGGCACGTCTCAATTGCGCCATGTCAATTATGGTCCCTGTCAAACCCAATGAAAATACAGTACCACATATACAGGCTTCAATATTCAATTGAATGTATATCCATTTCTACTGATGATATGACGACAATACGATATGTGTTATTCACCACATGTATTACCAAATACAGGGTACAGTTTGCGGCTTGTTCCATGTCAACTCTGGCCCCTGTGAAATACAACGAAATTACAGTTCCTCATATTCAGATTTCAATATTCAAATGCATGTATCTGAGATACTCTTGATGATACGACGACAATACGATGTGCGTTACACTCCACATATGCTGCCAAATACAGGCTACTACATCCGGTTTGTTCTATGTCAACTCTGGCCCCTGTAAAATCCAATAAAATTATAGAATTATATTCAATTATATTCAATTATTATATTCAATTATATAAATTATATTCAATTGAATGTATCTTCGATGCTACTCATGATATGACGACAATAGGATGTGTGTTTTTCTCCATATGTGCTGCACAATACAGGGCACAACATGTGGTTTGTTCTATGTCAACTCTGGATTCTGTCAAGTCCAACGTACTCGCAGTTTTGTAGATTCTGATTTAATTGTTCAAGTCAGCGTATCTCTGTTCCTGTTGCAGATATGACATCAAATCGGTGTGCGTCCTATTCCGCATTTGCTGCACGCTGGGGCATTGATTAGTCGGTTGGTGCTATGCCAACTCTGGTCCCTGCTAAACCCAATGATATTACTGTACCGCAATTTAAGGTTTACATATTCAATTGTATGTATCAGCGCTGCTATCCTTGATATGACGACAATACGATGTGTGTTATTCACCATATGTAAAGCCAAATACAGGGTACAACATGCGGTTTGTTCTATGTCAACTCTGGTCTCTGTCAAGTCCAACGTACCTGCAGTTTTGTAGATTCTGATTTAATTGTTCAAATCAGCGTATCTCTGTTCCTGTTACAGATATTACATCGAATCGATGTGCGTTCTATTCCACATTTGCTGCCCACTACGGTATAGATGAGTCGGTTGGTGCTATGCCAACTCTGGTCCCTGCCAAACCCAACGAAATTACTGTACCGCACTTTAAGGTTTCCACATTCAATTGAATGTGTTACGTATTCGATTTCGCTGGCCGTTAAATTTAATAGAAAAGGAAAGGAAACGATAGTATTTGAAATGTGAATTTGAACTTCTGATTAAGACGGTAGTTGCTGCCACCAGAAATAGTCTAAGTACTATTTCGAAGAAAAATATTTATTTTTTCCTCTCCTTTTTTATACTTGTATTTGTAAACTGAAATATATATATATTCCCCCTTTTTTTGTGTGTGTTCTATATTTACTCTCTTTCTCCCCTTTTTTTCATAAATTTAATTATTCTTGTTTTATAATTCTGTACGTGTATTTGTATATTGCTATTTTTTTTTTAAGTGTCAAGGAGTTATGAGTGCTGTTATAACTCGCGACTAGTAGATATTGGCGAACTTGGCAACTCTTCGTGACAACTCAAGTGGATTCTCAAACTAGGCGCAACCTTGATGGCGCATACTAGTTCCTGAGTGTTTCCAATCGTTTGAAGACACCGTAATGCACAGATTAGCTCAGAGAACAAGAGTCTCGTTTCGATAATGTAGTATTCAAACCGTAACTTTATTCCTGATAGAACTGTGAAATCGTAAGCGAGAATGAATGTGTGAGTCGACTTAAAGTTCCTCTCTGTGTGAAACCTGTGTGACTTGGCAAGCCTTGCCCAAAGACGAGCTAGTTGCTAACAGTGGGAGGAGGAATGCGAAAATCAATGAGTGTTTCCAATAACTTGAAAACAATGTTATTGCTTAGGTTAACACAGAGAACGAGCGTTTCGTTCCAACAATGAGGTACTCAAATTAGTAGTGTTATTCCTGATGGAACTGTAAAATCGTGAACAAGAATGAATGTGTTGGTCTCTGTGTGAAGCCTGTGTGACTTCGCAAGCCTTGCCCAAAGATGAACTTGTCGCTAGCAATGGGAGGAGGAATGCGAAAATCAATAAGTGTTTCCAATTGTCTGAAAACATCGCTAAGCACAGGTTAGCACAGAGAATAAACGTCTGTCTTGACAATGCACACCATAGAACAAGTCTTTTATCTTCAAAAATCAAAAAAGGGAACTTCTGCCGACGGGTACTTTTATTAAATTCGAATATCGAGCTACTGCGAAGTTATCGGAGAAGAGAACGTACTAATTTTTAAATTCTCACCTTAGACGTAGGAAGAGCCAATCAAATTATCGCAGGGCTTAATAGTTAATCGAACATTAACACTTAAGGGATAACGTTATAAACTCTTTAATTGCCAATATGGCAATTACGTTATAACTAACACTTATAATTTTCTATTGTTTTAATTCTTTATTCAAGACACAATTGGGTTAAGGATTGTATGAACGATTCGATTAACAAACGATAACAAATATTAATACTTATCACAACTTTACTAACTTGCTGTTGGTTCCGATGATTGGCTGGGAACTAACGATGATAACACCTTGAAATCTTTTTCAGACAATGACTCGAAGCTAATACTTATAATTATTACTCTTGACCGTCAAAATAATACAATAATGAACTGGAAATCAACACATAAATTTTTACTAACTTGATTTTTCGAAACAAACGGACAGAGTGACGGCGTATACACGTCAAAATAATACAATAGTGAGCCTGATTCTATGTTGTTGCGCTTATTTATAATCAAATCCCCCACGGGGTAATAGTCACATGACAGTTGGCTGCCGTGAGAATCGCGATGCTGCAGTTTCGGGGTTCCCGCCGGTGTACGTGAGAGAACGTGGATTTTGGTGATCGCTGATTCCTTAATTTCTCGTAGTCCTGAGGCACGTGGATCTTCTTGATTACCTTGTTTACTGCTAGTGTCTCAGGTTCCCAGTTTTCCATCGCCTCTACGTGAGAAGGTGTGGATGTCGTACTGATTTCGTCTTTTGCTGAAGTCGCGTCTGCGATGTTCCTAGAACCCTTCCTGCTGTTGCCTGTGCGAACGCATCAAGGCGCGTGGCAACGTGTCCTTGCTGAGGCTGCATGTACGACTGATCTGGGAGGGAGGCCTTGAGGAAGTTTCCATGCCGGTGCCGATGGGGATGTTCAAGGCACGTGCTTTCTTATCAAAGGTGACTCTTCCTTACGAATTATGGTGGAGGTGGTAATGGGACTTCCATTGTTCTATGGAGCTGTCATACGCGTAGGACGTGTTATTTCGCGTTTCTCTCAACAAAAACAGTGAATTATTATTTTCCTTTTTCTTTTCTTTTCTTTTCTTTATATATTACTTCCTAGGAAATACTATGGGGTGGTTGCCTGCGATTGTCTATTTATTTGTTAGTTCACATTATTTGGGTTTCCGTGGTTTTAATATTAGGATTTTTGTGAATTATGGCATTAATTTGTTTTAATATGTTGTGCATGGTTTTGAGGGTTTTATCCAATGTTCGATTTAATTATATAGTTGCGGGTTGCCTTATCTTCGTAGTGACGAATTTTGATTTTTGGTTATTTATTCGCATCGTTTGGGTTTCGATCGCTTTATGCGATAGTTTATGTCTCCTTTTGTGGATATGGACATTAATTTGTAGTAAATTTCGATTTGCAAAAGCGTGGTTTTGACAGTCTAATTTGATGTTTATGTTTTGAGGTTATCTCGTCCTTGTTTCCTTATTTACAATGGCAATGTTATGGGTTTGTCGGTTGGATTTCGAGTAGTTGTATGTGATAATCTTCGAATTTATTTATTAATGTTTTACGTTTTCTTCTAGGTGTTCGTGACGAAGGCTCCCATATCTGCCGATCCATGGAGGTGTGTAAAATTTTATCCTTCGTTCTTAAGTTGATATCATTTCCTTTCATGGTGTTTCCCATGTTTCCTAGTGCGGGAAGAAGAGAAAGAGGGAGTGGAAGAAGAGTAAAACAAGCAAAAGGGGTCCAAATCGTGTACGAAGACGTGGCCGCCGTGCGGGCATGAAGGATCGCGAAAAGAAATTGAGGAAATTGGAGAGAGAGAGTTCCGCACAGATTGGAACCGTAGCTTCAACATCAGCCTCAGATCCTGATGGTCCTTTGGTCGTTGACCTGGCTCTGTCGGATGAGGACACCATTGGGTTACCTCCTAGTTCTCCTTTGATGGAAGTTCTCAACACGGATGATTGTCCCAAAGTTCGATTCTCGGGGGAACTTCCTGCGGAGGTTTTGGACGCTCAGGTGCGCCAATTCCATTCGGGTGAACAGAGAGTTTCCCCCGAAGTGCGTTTTTGGTGCATACAGAAGTTTTGCGAACTGAATCCTGGTGCTCCGTGTTTTGATTTTGATTTTGTTTGATATCGTAGGTCGAGTCGTTTTCCTGTTCTATTTTATTTACGTTTGCACGGTATTTTGGTTCATAGTGTTTTATGTTTTCCTTGTAAGTATAGAGCATGAAAGGAGGAAAGGTTCCAAAGGTGTGCATGGATGGTTCGGGAGGACGGTACTGATGACTTGTAGGAAGCCTTGCTTCCCCGAGGCGGCTTCTGCCGAGGTCCTGAATGTTTTGTGCCATCGTTCTTCTGATCAGAGGAATTTCCTATTGTGTGTTCTCGGTGTATAATGTATCTTGGTGTTCCATGCGTGGCTTTATTTGCCTTGTTTATGTAATTCTGTATATAAGATGAATTTTGTTTGTTGTGGGTTTCGATTGGTATTTCGTGTGATCATTGCCTCCGGTATTTGATTTATTGTTTCTGCGGGTACAAGTTTTGATAACTTGATGGATGTGGAGATGCCTTCGTCGGAGGTTCCTGTGCAGATTGTCCCAGTGCGTATTTTATTTCATTTACTATATTTAATTCGTCGTGTTTCATACATCTTTTATTCGTTACGTGTATTATTTCAGCGCAAGAGGAAGGGGAGCTCCAAAACTGTGCGGGTTGTCCCGGAAGACGTAGTGAAGTGTCGTGACCAAGGACGGGGAATCGTGTGACA
>CM026194.1:7735371-7784630 GCA_014825925.1 Bombus breviceps | reverse complement strand
AAGCGAGCCTTCGCACAAGTCATCTGTATCGTCTCCATGACCTATCCACACATTTTTGGAAACTCTCCTCCTCTTGCGCTAAAACAACACATACAAGATCAGAGAGACAAGCGAATGAAACACCATACGACACAGGACAAAGTTAAAGTAAATTAAAAACACATACTTGCACAACTTGCATCAGCGGAGATACTTCCATATCCATGGCCTAATATAACTTGTATTCGCTAAAACATAAAAACCATTGATTAAAACCCGTAAGATGTGGACAAATAATAAATAACAAAAACTCATAACACGCCGCTATGAATATAAGATAACCTCGAAACTGCGGCATTGCGATTCTCACGGCAGCCAACTGTCATGTGACTATTACCCCGTGGGGGATTTGATTATAAATAAGCGTAACAACATAGAATAAGGCGGACTATTGTATTATATTTTGAAGTGTATACACCGTCACTCTGTCCGTTTGTCTCGGAAAAAATCAAGGTAGTACAAATTTATAAGTGTCAATTACGAGTAAGTTTAAAGATTTATAAATGCTAATTACCAGGTCACTATTGTATTATTTTGACGTGTTTACACTGTCACTCTGTCCGTTTGTTTCGAAAAATCAAGTTAGTAAAAATTTATAAGTGTTGATTTCCAGTTCATTATTGTATTATTTTGACGGTCGGGAGTAATAATTATAAGCATTAGCTTCGAGTCATTGTCTGAAAAGATTTCAAGGTGTTATCATCGTTAGTTCCCAGCCAATCATCGGAACCAACAGCAAGTTAGTAAAGTTGTGATAAGTATTAATATTTGTTATCGTTTGTTAATCGAATTGTTCATACAATCCTTATCCTAATTGTGTCTTGAATAAAGAATTAAAACAATAGAAAATTACAAGTGTTAGTTGTAACGTAATTACCATGTTGACAATCAAAGAGTTATACCGTTATCCCTTAAGTGTTAATGTTCGATTATCTATTAAGCCCTGCGATAATTTAATTGGCTCTTCCTACGTCAAAGGTGAGAATTTAAAAAATTAGTACGTTCCCTTCTCCGATAACTTCACAGTAGCTCGATACTGCCGAAATTAAGAGAGAAGAGAAACGACGTCAAGAAGAATTATGATTAATCAGGGAAGGTCCCGAACCCAGTTTCTCGCCCTCGAGTTCACCGATACTCGAACATTCGAATGTGACCCACGGCGACTCACACTCCCCTCGGTTTCGAACACCATCACCTACGACGTACGAAAGCGATTGTTACAACTTTTACTATATTAATTACCCGGTCAATTAGAGAAAATTCTGTTAATAACAAATCGAATTAAGCAATCTCCCATACCGAAACCATTTATGCAATCGATTTAAATAGAAATTGGAATATCTGATATACACATACAAATCTACGCTCATTTACATCTATAGCAATTAGAATCGATATTGTAACAATTCTAACTAAGCGAAAAAAATCTGAATAAATTATAATATATCGATAACATCCCAACCCAGCCGCACGAAACAAATTCGTGTGGCAATATCAACTGTTTATTTTGACAACTTTAATCCTCTTCCGTGCTAGTATTCCTGCTCATAGCAGGTTAGCCGAAAACGTGGAATTTACTTGCCAGTCACATTGAACGCTAGTTAACGCTACCTACGAATTTTAAGTAAACAAACAAACTACTATATATTTCAGTTTACTAATACAAGTATAAAAAAGGAGAGGAAAATAAATATCTTTCTTCGAAATAGTCCTTAGACTATTTCTGGTGGCAGCACCTACCGTATTAATCGGAAGTTTAAATTCACATTCCAAATACTATCGTTTCCTTTCCTTTTCTATTAAATTTAACGGCAAGCGAAATCGAATACGTAACAGATTTAAAATAAAAATTTTTTTTTGGTAACAGCAGCGGTGGGATACGCTCCACGGAGGGTTAAAGTTGATATAACCGGTGGGATACGCTCCACGGAAGGTTAAAGTTGGTATAATTGTTGGGATACGCTCCACAGAGGATTAAAGTTTTTATTGTTATTGACAGAAAAAAAGTATAAATATATATTTAAGAAAATATGGCGACCGTACAAGGCTTATTGAATAAGAAAAAAATTTTAGCATTGTCAGAAAAACTTAAAGCATGGGACGAAAATTTTCGTGTAATGAATACAAAACTTCATGATTTACAAGACGACGTGCGTTTAATTAGGAAGTCGAAAAAATCCGAAATACCAGCATTAACGTCAATAATTACGCGAGAAATAAGACCGATAGACACCAACTCCCAATCAATTAAATTAAAAGATGCGATTGAATCGGTACCAATATTCGACGGTCACCGACCATCAGTATTTCAATTTTTAAGAGCATGCGAGCGTGCGCGAAACATGGTTCCTAAACATCAAGAGGCTCAGTTAGTAAAATTATTAATGAATAAGCTCCGCGGACATGCGTTCCTCGCCGTAGAAGACACCGAGGTAGTAAATTTAAACGATTTTGGGAATAAATTAAAAGATATGTTCAGCCCAGGAACGGGAATATGTTTCAACGACCGGGAGAAGATATATTAGACTACATAGACTGCGTTAGAAATCTCAGGCTAGCGATAATGGATGGGGAAAGGTGTGAGTATGGCACTATATTTCAAGATAGAATAGATCGGGACACGAGAGAAGCTTTCGTTAAGGGGCTCCCAAATGAGGTGTATTTACGAGTAAAAATAGCAGGATACGAAACCTTAGACGATGCGTACCGCCAAGCCGTGAAGGTAACACGGGAATTAAAACAAGCAAACGATAGAATGCGATACCAACGTGCGACACCTCCGAATAATCATAACCGAAATAACACTCGTTCTCTATGCAATTATGACAACATCGGAAACAATCACCCGCATCGAAGATTTGTATCGCCGTCGCGAAATCGTCTATACGATCCGGAAGTAGAAGAAAATATTAAGAAAAGAGTAAGAGCTATAACCTGGGAAAAAAAATGTGTAAATAAATACCCCGATAGAAATCTAAGTCAAAAGAGGGATGCTGATCATGTGAAACAATCAACTTTTCAATACAAACACTATTCGGTTGCTGTGGTGAAGGATAATGTTACTTTAAATAATAAGAGGACGCACGACACCACAGACAGGATCACGAATAAGAAATCTTTCGAGTTCCCAACAAAGATAAACGATGCTAATAACAAAGAACTTTCAGAAGAGGCAGAAACTAGGAAATTGAACAACGAGACAATAGGCGACGCTTATACATTGCCTAATATCACGAAGATATTGGACCAGCTGGGAAGTGCGAAGTGCCTCCCCACGTTCGACTTGGCAAGGACACAAAAGCAAGGTTCCACGAATCTCGTGAATGTTCCAAATATAATAGGAAAAGAGATAGCGAGTGAATCTCAATCAAAAACTTCTATAAAAACCCCAGAAGGTAACCTTATCGAACTCAGAGCCAAGTCTTTAAATCGTAAGAAAGAGCAGACTACGGAGAATAAAAGTATAGCTATCCCTAAACCCAAAACAGAATCTGTAAGCAAAAAGGTTTGTAATAAAAATTCAAAGAATAATTCTAAATCTACGGAAAATATTCTTAAACGTCCCATACAAATAAATAATAATAATTTAAAAATAATAAGCACTTCCAGTAAAAATATTCATTCTGAAAAGATAGAAGAAAATCAACGGGTTGTGAATAAAGTAAAGAAAAAAAAGGGATAACCAAGGAAAAGAATTCTAAACATTTTCAGGCTGAAAAAATACAAGTCATTCGGGGTCAGAGAAATCGAGAAGAAGAAAATAGGGAATCACCGGTCGAAGATTTATATGAAAACTTGAACAAATACGCTAGCCATTGGATTACAATTGGATTAAAATTACTCTATTGGTTACTACATCTAGTATTTGATGTAAATAGCATGAGTCTTGATCTTGCGATTCCTCTTGGAAAATATAAATGGTATCATACTATACTATATTTAAAATATTTATGGGTTAATATGGCTATGACACTTTCAAAAATTTGTATTTTGAATGCTATTGGTAAGCAATTCAAGAATTGGCTCGGTGATAGTAAACTTGCATCTTGGCGCAAAATAAAAACTAAGATGAAGAAAAGGAAGAAACTAGTAATCGGATACATGGTAGTCTTGAAGCCAATATCGCAAAGTTTAGTATCTTGCAAGGGAAACGAACATATACTAACGATTCAAGATTTGCACGAAGGAACTCAATTCTCCTCGCACAAATTAAACCTTGGGCATTTGGCCGGAGAACCCACTGTAATAATCGAAGAGGACACGGACCCAGCATATGCAGAATACCTCAGAGACATGTTTGATAAAATCAACACTGTGCAGCAAACAGCAAGAGAAAATTCGACGATGTCCAAGTTAAAGCCAGAAGAGTACTACGACAGACGAGTCAACCCGCAAAACTTCAAGGTAGGAGATCTAGTATATTCAATAAAGGAACTTAGCAAAGGAAAATTCTCTGTTCAATATATAGGACCGCATAAAGTGTTAAAAGTTTAAAGAATCAAAACGTTAAGTGAAATCGAAGTGAAAAGGGCTTCGCAAACAGTGCACTTGAACAAGTAAAACTAGCGCATAACCGAAATATAAAACGTGTTAATGCAATAAAATAATTGAGACAGTGAAAGTGAAAGGTACCTTATGAACAATTAATCATCGTAGAAGGAAGTATATGTGCAAAGACAGGTTATGAGTCCATATTCATAAAACATAATGTATGACATCCAACCGAAACAAATGAATGAATTAACTTCAACTGTCTCAATGCAAAATATAATACTACTAAATGTTTATAACAATACTGTAGTTAAACCAAGGAAGTGTGACACCGCTTGTCGAATATTGCAGATAGAAACCTAAAAGGACAAAAGCAAAATTATTGTGTGTGTTCTAACCATTATTTAAATATAAAACGTGTTAATTCAATAAAATAATTAAAAATAGTGAAAGTGAAAGGTACCTAGTGCGCAATTAATCATCGTAGAAGGAAGTGTGTGTGCAAAGACAGGTTATGGGTCCACTCTGTATAACATAGTATACGGCTGTCAGCTGAAATGAATGGATAAACTAACCTGAATTATCTTGACATGAAAGAAACTAATACTGAAAGAAGCAAGAATAACGGTCAAAAAGTGATGCCTGACAGCAATAATTACAAGATAACGATACTCACGGTTGCCCAATGGAAATCTTCGAGACCACTCTACTCGCAGGTACAAGAATACTGATGCTATACGCAGAAGCTGACGCAGTTATAAGAAGCTACCACCATATTTAAGTAAATACTTACGTAGTACTGAAGCAAATACTACCGAAAAAGTCAGGACAACAACAGGAAACTGGAAACAAACAAAAATTAGTGACGTTATAATAAAATAACTTTATGTTAACGAAGCAGTTCAGCAAATAAGAAACGGACAGATTATTTTACTATGCGAATACTTACGTAATATGGTGTTTTCTTTATATGTATACTTACAGTTCTAGGATAAGTAAAGGTAGTTATAATAAGCGTTGACAATGTAACGAAGAATCAGATGATACCAAACATGCGCTATGTAATTACTCCAAGCGAGCGATGCAGCGTTGAAGGAATAGAATTGTAGAAACTATAAACAATAATGACTTCCTATTAATAATATATAGATTAGCTCCAAAATTATATCTGAAATCAGCGAATCACAAGCACTAAGTAACGACAACTTGATAAGAAAAAACAGGAACAGCCAATAGCATAGAAATAAGTTAAAATTTTATTAAAGAAATTTGACTGGTACTAACGACAGATATAATTAAAGTAAAAAATTGTTATATTGTCCCAAGCTATTATAGTATTATCGTACTAAGTTTGATACAAACAGATAAAGTTATGTTACCCAGAATGTAGAAATAGATTAGAAATCCATTAACCGAGTATTAATGACAGACATAATTAAAATAAAGGGATTGTTATTTCGTACTAAGCTATTATAGTGCTATTGTATTAAGTTTGATGTACAGAAATAAGGTTATGTTACGCAGTACTGACAGGTGATAACACACTATGCGCATATTAAATTAAATTAAATAAGCAAACACTCTATAAATATAACCACTCGAAACAAAGCAATGAAACAATGCCAATAACAAATTATCAATTTCAATAACAACACAATCCACATGCCATTACATTAAAATAACACAGAGTATATATACACATAACAACAAAATTATATTATTGCTATTAGAACTCCTAATTGCACTAAAATAGAAATAGAGACAAGTAACACATAAATAATTATCTTAGTACTAAATAAAATACACTGCACTTGTTATTGACATCGAAGTAACATACTGTAAACATACACATCATAAGAACACAAAACCAATATTATTGTTATTTTAGACTCCAACTACACTAAAGTAGAAAAATCAGCAAGGAATAAATAACTATTTCCGTATTAAAGAACACGTCATTATATTCTCACTGGAAGTATTCACAAGCAGTTAGTTTGGATTGTCAAAGACATAATGTAGCTTTTACGCATGCGCAAAGTAATACATACAATAATTATATACACTATAATTAACACAAAATAATATTAATCTCGATTCAATTACACTTCATCTACTAAATAAATTACATAATAATTAGCAGATAAATAATAAATTCCATATTAATAAAAGCAGCAACATACTAGAGACATTTGCAAACGGCCATTTTGGAAAGCAATGCTGATTAACACGTGCATGCAGTAACTTTTACACATTGCAAAATAATTATATTTCAATAAAGAAATAAACATTTAGCAAAATGACAAGCTAAGGAGGAATAAGAAATAATAATTAATACGATATCAAACATTATTATATGGTATATAATTTTACTATTATAAAATAAACGTGTAATCCCCCTGTATTCAAAGGAAATATGACTTTTTTTTAAAGATTTACACCTTACAACTTATTTTAACGAAATAAAGCAAAGAAAATATCCGACTTCGAAATATGACTACTTAACTACGTACCGGTTAGAATTTTTTCGCACATTCAAGTCCCTGGTCGCATCGGTCCAAATTTATTAAAATGTCACTATAATGAAATAAACGTGCAATCCCGCTGTATTTAATGGATATAAGACTATTTTTTTTAAATATTCACACCTTATTACTTATTTTAACGAAATAGAGCGATTAATCTTTTCGACTTCGAAATTTGACTACTTCTCTACGCTCCGGTCGGAAATTATGCGCACTTGCAAGTCCCAGGTCGCATTGGTCCAAATTTATTAAAATGTCACTATAATAAAGTAATCGTGTAATCCCGCTGTATGTAATGGATATAAGACTATTTTTTTGAAATATTGACACCTCATATCTCATTTCAACGAAATAAAGCGAAAAAAATATTCGACTTCGAAATTTAACTACTTAACTACGTACCGGTTAGTATTTTTTCGCACATTCAAGTCCCTGGTCGCAATGGTCCAAATTTATTAAAATGTTACTATAATAAAATAATCGTGTAATCCCGCTGTATTTAATGGATATAAGACTATTTGTTAAATATTCACACCTCATATCTCATTTTAACGAAATAGAGCGAATAATCTTTTCGACTTCGAAATTTGACTACTTCTCTGCGCTCCGGTCGGAAATATTTCGCACTTGCAAGTCCCTGGTCGCAATGGTCCAAATTTATTAAAATGTTACTATAATAAAATAAACGTGTAATCCCGCTGTATTTAATGGATATAAGACTATTTGTTAAATATTCACACCTCATATCTCATTTTTACGAAATAGAGCGAAAGGACTTTTCGACCTCGAAATTTGACTTCTTCACTACGTACTGGTCGGAAATCTTTCCAAATTCGAACTTCCCGATCGCATCGGACCAATTTTTTTAAAACTTTAAAACAATATAATAAACCTTTAATCTCGCTGTATTCAAAGGAAGTATGACTTTTTTTTAAAGATTTACACCTTACAACTTATTTTAACGAAATAAAGCAATGAAAATTTCCGACTTCCAAATTTGACTACTTAACTACGTACCGGTTAGATTTTTTTCGCACATTCAAGTCCCTGGTCACATCGGTCCAAAACTATTAAAATGTCACTATAATAAAATAAACCTTTAATCCCGCTGTATTTAATGGATATTAGACTATTTTATTTAAATATTCACACCTCATATCTCATTTTTACGAAATAGAGCGAATAATCTTTTCGACTTCGAAATTTGACTTTTTCTCTACGCTCCGGTCGGAAATATTTCGCACTTGCAAGTCCCTGGTCGCATTAGTCCAAATTTATTAAAATGTCACTATAATCAAATAAACGTGTAATCCCGCTGTATGTAATGGATATAAGACTATTTTTTTTTAAATATTCACACCTTATTACTTATTTTAACGAAATAGAGCGATTAATCTTTTCGACTTCGAAATTTGACTACTTCTCTACGCTCGGATCGTAAATTATTCGCACTTGCAAGTCCCTGGTCGCATTGGGCCATATTTTTTAAAATTTTACTATAATAAAATAAACGTGTAATCCCGCTGTATTTAATGGATATAAGACTATTTGTTAAATATTCACACCTCATATCTCATTTTAACGAAATAGAGCGAATAATCTTTTCGACTTCGAAATTTGGCTACTTCTCTACGCTCCGGTCGGAAATTATTCGCACTTGCAAGTCCCTGGTCGCAATGGTCCAAATTTATTAAAATGTCACTATAATAAAATAATCGTGTAATCCCGCTGTATGTAATGGATATAAGACTATTTTTTTGAAATATTGACATCTCATATCTCATTTTTACGAAATAGTGCGAAAGGACTTTTCGACCTCGAAATTTGACTACTTCTCTGCGCTCCGGTCGGAAATATTTCGCACTTGCAAGTCCCTGGTCGCAATGCTATTAAAATGTCACTATAATAAAATAAACGTGTAATCCCGCTGTATGTAATGGATATAAGACTATTTTTTTTAAATATTCACACCTTATTACTTATTGTAACGAAATAGAGCGAATAATCTTTTCGACTTCGAAATTTGACTACTTCTCTACGCTCCGGTCGGAAATTATTCGCACTGGCAAGTCCCTGGTCGCAATGGTCCAAATTTATTAAAATGTCACTATAATAAAATAATCGTGTAATCTCGCTGTATGTAATGGATATAAGACTATTTTTTTGAAATATTGACACCTCATATCTCATTTTAACGAAATAGAGCGAATAATCTTTTCGACTTCGAAATTTGACTACTTCTCTACGCTCGGATCGTAAATTATTCGCACTTGCAAGTCCCTGGTCGCATTGGGCCATATTTTTTAAAATTTTACTATAATAAAATAAACGTGTAATCCCGCTGTATTTAATGGATATAAGACTATTTGTTAAATATTCACACCTCATATCTCATTTTTGCGAAATAGAGCGAAAATACTTTTCGACTTCGAAATTTGACTACTTCCCTACATATCGATTAGAAATTTTTTGTACTTCCGAGTCCCTGGTCGCATCGGTCCGATTTTTTTTTAAATTTTACTGTAACAAAATCAACGTTTAATCCCGCTGCTTTTAATGGAAATAAGACTCCATTCTTAAAATATTCACACCTAATAACGCATCTTGGCGAATTAAAGCGATAGAACATTTCAACTACGAAATTTGACTTCCTCCCTACGTACCGGTTGGAAATTTTTCGCACTTCCAAGTCCCTGGTCGCATCGGTCCAAATTATTTAAAATTTTACGTGAATAAAATAAACGTTTAATCTCGCTGTATTTAATGGAAATAAGACTCCTTTCTTAAATTATTCACACCTTATAACGCATTTTAGCGAATTAAAGCGAAAAAACTTTTCGACTACGAAATTTGACTTCCTCCCTACGTACCGGTCGGAAATTCTTATGAGTTCGAACGTCCCGGTAGCATACGACCAAATTTTTTGAAACTTTAATATAATAAACTAAACCTGTAATCCCGCCGTATTTATTGGAAATAAGACTATTTTATTTCAAATATTCACACTTCATAACGCATTTTAACGAAATAAAGCGAAAAAAATTTTCGACATCGAAATTTGACTACTTCCCTTCTTACCGGTTGGAAATTTTTCGCACTTCCATGTCCCTGGACGCATTGGACCAAATTTTTTAAAATTATACTATAATAAAATGAACGTGTAATCCCGCTGAACAAAATGGATATAAGACTATTTTTTTAAAATATTCACACATCATAACGCATTTTATCGAAATAAAGCGAAAAAAATTTTCGACTTCGAAATTTGACTACTTCCCTACTTTACCGTTCGGAAATTTTCTAGGTTCGAACTTCCCGGTCGCATCGGTCCAAATATTTTAATATCTTACTATAATAAAATAAACGTTTAATCCATCTGTATTTAATGCAAATAAGACTAATTTTTTTTATATTCACATATCATAACGCATTTTAACGCAATAAAGCGAAAAAAATTTTCGACTTCGAAATTTGACTGCACCCTACGTACCCCTCGGAAACTTTTCGTACTTCCCACGCCCCGGTCGCTTCGGTCCAAGTATTTTAAATCTTTAAAGTAATAAAATAAACGTTTATTCCCGCTGTATTTACTGGAAATAGGACTATTTTTTTTTTTTTTTTGCATATTCACACTTTATAACGCATTTTAACGAAATAATGTGAAGAAAATTTTCGACTTCGAACTTTGATTACTTCCCTACGTATCGGTCGGAAATTTTCCGCACTTCCAAGTCCCTGACTCCATCAGTCTAAATTTTTTAAAATTTTACTAGAATAATGTTAACGTTTAATCCCGCTGTATTTAATGGAAATAAAACCATTTTTTTATATTCACGCATCATATCGAATTTTAACGAAATAAAGCGAAAAAACATTTCGAATTCGAAATTTGACTACTACCCTGCGAACCGGTCGGAAATTTTCTAGGTTTGAACTTCCCGGTCGCATTGGTCCAAATTTTTTAAAACATTAAAATAATAAAGTAAACGTTTAATCCCGCTGTATATAATGGAAATAAGACTATTTTGTAGCAACATTCACACCTTATAACGCATTTTAACGAAGTAAAGCGAAAAAAATTCTCGACTTCGAAGTTTGACTACTTCCCTACGTACCGGGCGGAAATTTTCTAGGTTCGAACTTCCCGGTCGCATTGGTCCAAATATTTTAAAATCTTACTATAATAAAATAAACATTTAATCCATCTGTATTTAATTCAAATAAGACTAATTCTTTTTATATTCACACATCATAACGCATTTTAACGCAATAAAGCGAAAAAACTTTTCGAATTCGAAATTCGACTACTTAACTACGTACCCGTCGGAAACTTTTCGTACTTCCCACGCCCCGGTCGCTTCGGTCCAATTATTTTAAAACTTTAAAGTAATAAAATAAACGTTTAATCCCGCTGTATTTACTGGAAATAAGACTGTTTTTTGTAAAAATACTCAAACCTTATTACGCATGTTTGCGAAGGAATGCGAAAAAAATTTTCGACTTCGAAATTTGACTACTTCCCTACGTACCCGTCGGAAACATTTCGTACATCCAACGCCCCGGCTACATCGGTGCAAATTTTTTAAAACTTTAAAATAATAAAGAAAACGTTTAATCTTGCTGTATATAATGGAAATAAGGCTGTTTTTTTTTTAAATATTCACACCTTACCACGCATTTCATCGAATAAAGCGAAAAAGATTTTCGATTTCGAAATTCGACTACTTCCTTACGTACCCGTCGGAAACTTTTCGTACTTCCCACGCCCCGAGCGCTTCGGTCAAAGTATTTTAAAACTTTAAAGTAATAAAATAAACATTTAATCCAGCAGTATTTATTGGAGATAAGACTATTTTTTTTTAAATATTCACACATTATAACGCATTTTAACGAAATGAAGCAAAAAAATTTTTCGACTTCGAACTTTGATTACTTTAATATGTACCGCTAGGAAATTTTTCGTACCGCCAACGCCCCGGTCTCATCGGTGCAAATTTTTTAAAACATTAAAATAATAAAGAAAACGTTTAATACCGCTGTATATAATGGAAATAAGGCTATTTTTTTTAAATATTCACACCTTATAACGTATTTCACCGAATAAAGCGAAAACGATATTCGACTTCGAAATTTGACTACTTCCCTACGTAGCAGTCGGAAACTTTTCGTACCTCCAACGCCCCGGTTGCATCGGTGCAAATATTTTTCAACTTTAAAATAATAAAATATACGTACAATCGACCCGCATTTAATGGAAATATGATTGTTTTTGTAAAAATATTCACACCATATAACGGATTTTAACGAAATAAAGGGAAGAAAATTTTCGACTTCGAAATTTGACTACTTCCCTACGTACCCGTCGGAAACTTTCCGTCCTTCCAACGCCTCGGCTACATCGGTGCAAATTTTTTAAAACTTTAAAGTAATAAAATAAACGTTTAATCCCGCTGTATTTATTGGAAAGAAGACAATTTCTTTTATATATTCACAACTTATAACGCATTTTAACGAAATAAAGCGGGAAATAAAATCTCGTCTTCGAAATTTGACTTCTCCACTACGTAACCGTCGGAAACATTTCGTACTTCGAACGTCCCAGTTGGATCGGTCCAAATTTCGTAAAACTTTAAAATAATAATATAAGCCTTTAATCGCGCTGTATTGAATGGATATAAGACTATTATTTTTTAAATATTCACACTTTATAACGCATTTTAATGAAATAAAGCCAAAAAACTGTTCGACTTCGAAATTTGACTTCTTCACTATGTACCGGCCGGAAATTTTTCGCACTTGCAAGTCCCCGGTAGCATTGGTCCATATTTCTTAAAATTTTACTGTAATAAAATTAACGTTTCATCCCACTGTATTTAATGGAAGTAAGGCTATTTTTTAAAAATATCCACACCTCATAACGCATTTTAACGAAATAAAGCGAAAAAGATTTTCGACATCGAAATTTGACTACTTCCCTACATACCGGTCGCAAATTTTTCGCACTTGCAAGTCCCTCGTCGCATTGGTCCAAATTTTTTAAAATTTTACTACAATAAAACTAACTTTTAATCCCGCTGTACTTAATGGAAATAAAACTATTTTTTTTTAATATTCACACCTTATATCGCATCTTAACGAAATAAAGCGAAAAAACTTTTCGACTTCGAAATTTGATTACTTCCCTTCGTACCGATCGCAAATTTTTCGCACTTGCAAGTCCCTCGTCGCATTGGTCCAAATTTTTTAAAATTTTACTACAATAAAACTAACTTTTAATCCCGCTGTACTTAAAGGAAATAAAACTATTTTTTTTTAATATTCACACCTTATATCGCATCTTAACGAAATAAAGCGAAAAAACTTTTCGACTTCGAAATTTGATTACTTCCCTTCGTACCGATCGCAAATTATTCGCACTTGCAAGTCCCTCGTCGCATTGGTCCAAATTTTTTAAAATTTTGCTACAATAAAATTAACTTTTAATCCCGCTGTACTTAATGGAAATAAAACTATTTTTTTTTTCATATTCACACCTCATATCGCATTTTAACGAAATAAAGCGAAAAAGCTTTTCGACTTCGAAATTTGACTACTTCACTACGTACAGGTCGGAAATTTTTCTAAATTCGATCGTCCCGGTCGCATCGGTACAAATTTTTTAAAACTTCAAAATAATAAAATAAACCTTTAATCCCGCTGAATTTAATGGAAATAAGACTATTTTTTTTAATATTCACACCACATAACGCATTTTAACCTAATAAAGCGATAGAAATTTTCGACTTCGAAATGTGACTACTTCCCTACGTAGCCGTCGGGGTACTTCCTTTAAATACAGCGGGATTAGACATTTATTTTATTATTTTAAAGTTTTAAAAAATGTGGACCCATGCGACCGCGACGTTCGAACTTAGAGAAATTTCCGACCAGTACGTAGTTAAGTAGTCAAGCTTCGAAGTCGAAAAGTTTCTCCGCTTTATTTCGTTAAAATGAGATATGGGTTGTGAATATTAAACAAAAAAATAGTTTTATTTCCATTAAATACAACGGGATTTAACGCTTACTTTATTATAATAAAATTTTAAAAAATTTGGACCGATGCCCCCAGGGTCTTGGAAGTAAGAATAATTTCCAACCGCTACGAAGGGAAGTAGTTAAATTTCGAAGTCGACAATCTTTTTCGCTTTCTTTTGTTAAAATGCGTTATGAGGTGTAAATATTAAAAAATATATAGTTTTATTACCAATAAATACAGCGGGATCAAACGTTTATTTTGGTTTAGTAGAATTTCGAAAAATTGAGCCCATGCGACCGCGACGTTCGAATTTAGAAAAATTCCGACCTGTACGTAGTTAAGTAGTCAAATTTCGAAGTCGAAAAGTTTTTTCGCTTTATTTCGTTAAAATGAGATATGAGGTGTGAATATTTAAAAAAATGCTCTTATTTCCATTAAATACTGCGGGATTAAAGGTTTATTTTATTATTTTAAAGTTTTAAAAAATTTGGACCGATGCGACCGGGACGTTCGAATTTAGAAAAATTTTCGACCGGTACGTAGTTAAGTAGTCAAATTTCGAAGTCGAAAAGTTTTTTCGCTTTATTACGTTAAAATGAGATATGAGGTGTGACTATTAAAAAAAATGCTCTTATTTCCATTAAATACAGCGGGATTAAACGTATATTTTATTATAGTCAAATTTTAAAAAATTTGGACCGATGCGACCAGGGACTTCGTAGTTGCGATAAATTTCCTACCGATACGGAGGGATGTAATCAAATTTCGAAGTCAAATAATTTTTTCGCTTTATTTGGTTAAAATGCGTTATGAGGTGCGAATATTAAAAAAGAATAACATTATTTCCATTAAATACAGCGGGATTAAAGGTTTATTTTATTATTTTAAAATTTTAAAAAATTTGGACCTTTGCTACTAGGGACTTGGAAGTAAAAAAAATTTCCAGACGCTTCGTAGGGAAGTAGTCAAATTTCGAAGTCGAAAATTTTTTTCGCTTTATTTGGTAAAAATGCTTTATGAGGTGTAAATATTAAAAAAAAATAGTCTTCTTTCCATTAAATACGGCGGGATTAAAGGTTTATTTTATTATTTTATACTTTTATAAAATTTGAAACAATGCGACCGGGACGTTCCAATTTAGAAAAATTTCCGACCGGTACATAGTTAAGTAGTCAAATTTCGAAGTCGAAAAGTTTTTTCGCTTTATTTCGTTAAAATGCGTTATGAGGTGTGAATATTAAAAAAAATAGTTTTATTTCCATTAAATACGGCGGGATTAAACGTTTACTTTGTTATGGTGAAATTTTAAAAAATTGGGACCGATGCGAGCAGGGACTTGGAAGTGCGAAATATTTCTGACCGGTACGAGGGGAAGTAATCAAATTTCTAAGACGAATATTTTTTTCGCTTTATTTCGTTAAAATGTGATATGAGGTGTGAATATTAAAAAAATATTCTTATTGCCATTTAATACGGCGGGATTAAAGGTTTATTTTATTATTTTAAGGTTTTATAAAATTTGTACCGATGCGACCAGGGACTTGGCAGTAAGAAAAATGTGCGATCGGTAGGAAGGGATGAAGTGAAATTTGGAAGTCGAAAATTGTTTTCGCTTTATTTCGTTAAAATGTGATATGAGGTGTGAATATTAAAAAAAATAGTTTTATTACCATTTAATATGGCGGGATTAAAGGTTTATTTTATTATTTTATACTTTTATAAAATTTTGGTCGATGCGACCGGGACGTTCAAATTTAGAAAAATTCCGACCTGTACGTAGTTAAGTAGTCAAATTTCGAAGTCGAAAAGTTTTTTCGCTTTATTACGTTAAAATGAGATATGAGGTGTGACTATTAAAAAAAAAATACTCTTATTTCCATCAAATACTGCGGGATTTAACGTTTACTTTATTATAGTAAAATTTTAAAAAATTTGAACAGATCCGAGCAGGCACTTTTAAGTGCGAAATATTTCCGACCGGTACGAAGGGAAGTAATCAAATTTCGAAGTCGATAATTTTTTTCGCTTTATTTGGTTAAAATGCGTTATGGGGTGTGACTATTAAAAAAAAATACTCTTATTTCCATTAAATACAGCGGGATTAAAGGTTTATTTTATTATAGTCAAATTTTGAAAAATTTGGACCGATGCGACTGGGACCTGGAAGTAAGAAACATTTCCAACCGGTACGTAGGGAAGTAATCAAACTTCGAAGTCGAATATTTTTTTTGCTTTATTTGGTAAAAATGCTTTATGAGGTGTGAATATTAAAAAAAATAGGTTTATTGCTATTTAATACGGTGGGATTAAAGGTTTATTTTATTACAGTAAAAATTTAAAATATTTGGACCAATGCGACCAGGGAATTGCAAGTGCGAAGAATTTCCGACCCGTACGTAGTTAAGCAGTAAAAGTTCGAAGTCGAAAATTTTTTTCGCTTTATTTCGTTAAAATGCGTTGTAAGGTGTGAATACTTAAGAAAAATAGGCTTATATCCATTAAATACAGCGGGATTAAACGTTTATTTTATTATAGTAAAACTTTAAAAAATTGGGACCAATGCGACCAGGGACTTGCAAGTGCGAAAAATTTCCGACCGGTACGAAGGGAAGAAGTCAAATTTCGAAGTAGAAAATTTTTTTCGCTTTATTTCGTTAAAATGAGATATGAGGTGTGAATATTTAAAAAAATGCTCTTATTTCCATTAAATACTGCGGGATTAAAGGTTTATTTTATTATTTTAAAGTTTTAAAAAGTTTGGAACAATGCGACCAGGGACACGCAACTGCGAAAAATTTCCGACCGGTATGTAGTTAAAGAGTAAAATTTCGAAGTCGAAAATTTTTTTCGCTTTATTTCGTTAAAATAAGTTGTAAGGTGTGAATAGTTTAAAAAAATAGTTCTGTTTCCATTAAATACAGCGGGATAAAGGGTTTATTTTATTATATCGAAGTTTTAGAAAATTTCGACCGATGCGACCGGGACGTTCGAACTTGGAAAAATTTTCGACCGATACATAGTGAAGAAATCAAATTTCGAAGTCGAAAATTTCTTTCACTTCATTTCGTTAAAATGCGTTGTAAGGAGTGAATACTTAAAAAATACTCTTATATCCATTAAATACAGCGGGATTAAACGTTTATTTTATTATAGTAAAAATTTAAAAAATTTGGGCCAATGCGACCAGGGACTTGCAAGTGCGAAATATGTCTGACCCGAGGGTAGAGAAGTAGTCAAGTATCGAAGTCAAAAATTTTTTTCGCTTTTTTTCGTTAAAATGCGTTGTAATGTGTGAATAAAAAAAAATAGTCTTATTTCCATTAAATACAGCGGGATTAAACGTTTATTTTATTATAGTAAAAATTTAAAAAATTTGGACCAATGCGACCAGGAACTTCTAAGTGCGAAAAATTTCCGACCGGTATGTAGTTAAAGAGTAAAATTTCGAAGTCGAAAAGTTTTTTCGCTTTATTTCGTTAAAATGCGTTATGAAGTATGAATATTTAAAAAACATAGTCTTATTTCCATTAAATACAGGGGGATAAAAGGTATATTTTATTATTTCGAAGTTTTAAAAAATTTCGACCGATGCGACCAGGGACTTAGAAGTGCGAAAAAATTCCAACCTGTACGTTTGGAAGTAGTCCAATTTCGAAGTCGAATAGTTTTTTCGCTTTATTTCGTTAAAATGCGTCATATGGTGTGAATATTTTTACAAAAACAGTCATATTTCCATTAAATATAGCTGGATTGTACGTTGTACCCGCAATAATACTATGAATCCTAGCATTGTCGCTTTACTTTCAGGGTCTATAATGGCTACGAGACATCTTTCAGGTCAAGAAATTTCTTAGGGTTATTGTTCATTCAGGTAGAGGTGGGAAAGCGAAAGGATTTTACCCATTTTCGACGGCCTCTTTGTCATCCCTTCGAACAAAGTACATCTTAACTTGCTAATCGCTTCTCGTCTATCAGGCTACAAAGAGACAAATGTATTGGCTAACAAGCCGAAAATCCATACTAAGTCTAGAAAACAAATTAAAAATATACAAAACAATCTTAAAACCAATATGGACATACGGAATACTATTATGGGGGACAGCAACAATGAGCCATATAAACAAAATAGAAACAATTCAAGCAAAAATTCTAAGAACAATAGTAAATGCCCCATGGTACGTCAGAAACGAGGAAATTCGGAAGGACCTGGGAATATCAACGGTCAAGGAGGAAATTAGCAGGTACACGGGAAGGTACAGAGAAAGAATAGCAACACACCCGAACCGACTGGCTGTGGTAACGACCAACACGACAAACATAGATAGAAGACTGAAAAGGAAACACCCAACAGACCTCACAAAGGATATAACCTAATAAACACGATGATGGAACCCCGCTGGGGGTAACCATCAACATGCTATATTTTATTCATTAAGTTAAAATATTTTACCAAATGTCCTACTGGACAAATTGTAAAATTTTAAAATAAAATAATAAAAACTTCTCGTCTGAACTTGTTCTCTCTAAAAATGTATATGTGTTCTTGGAGGAAAAGTTTTTGGAAATAAATTATATATTTTAAATTATAAATTATAATTATTTTAATCAAAATACGGGAATACACTGCGATTTAATTTCAAGAAACTGAAAGCTGCAAAAATTAGAGCAAACGATAAACTGGCAAATAAATACAAAGCACTTGTCGGAGAGAAATAATCGTTGAATTGTAAATACACAACAACGTGGTATACAAAGCGACCGAATAAGTAAAAAAAAAGAAAAAAGAATTCTGATTCTCTAAAACTAGAATCTCCTCGAATTTTTCGTAAATCTCGTAGCGAACATTCCGAGTCGATAAAATCGCATCGGTATTTTCCCAACGAATCTGATAACTGTAAATTCGATTTATTTCGCGAAGATAAGATATTATTCTTCGGACGAAGGGAATCACATGTTCCAATTTTTCACCGACGACTACCACGTAAACGTGTCACAGCGACAGAGACGATAAAGAATCCTGAAATGGAAACTAATTGGAGCGTCGAGAAACAGCAACGAGTTTCTTTGGTGGAACAGGTCCGGAAACGGAGAAATACGCGATGCATAGAGGATACGTGACACTGTTAACTTTATGGCACAGTGGCGCCAGACTTCGAACGTCAAGGCTGATTAATGTCTCGGCAATTCGAAGTATATAATTCCAAAGAAATTCCACGTGCCAGGCTGTTTATGAACCGGCTCGTTGACTTGTTCGTCAACGGTGAGTTGCTTTTTGGCTATAACGAGCATAATGTTCGTCTAAATATTTTTCACTCGCTGTCCTGTCCATCCTTAGACTGTCGTACACGAAACGATCGAATTGACAGATGCATGATATTTTTCAACATATAATACAGGCGACTGAAAGTGCTTTTATCGCAAATACCGTGCATATACCAGGTAGAAAATAATCGGATAAGCTTGTAAAATCGTTCAAATTCTTTCTGTGTGCTTGAAAAATGGTAACTACCATTTTTCGTCGTTAAATGGGCGTATATCTAATTAGAAATAGACGCCAAGTGGACAAACTCCGTGAACGCGTAAAATTGTTCAAAATTTAAAGATTGACTGAAGGTATTGTTAAATAACACCCGTTAGATAGAAAGCGATTGACTTCACGAACGCCTAAAGTTATTTAAAATTCAGTGACTAAACGTGGTCGTGCCAAACCCAATTAACTAGAAATAGCGTATTTAAATATTTCAAAAGTCTGTACCTGCAGCGTTAACAAATTTAGTGACTCACCCTATGTATCAGCATCCGAATTGATAGCAAGCACAATATTGTACAGGATGAACCACGCGACTAGGACGAGCTCCGATTTCGCCGAGGATAGAGAAAGAGCGAAGGCTTCGATAAAATCTGTTTGCAGGTATTTATTTTTTGGGGGGTTGGCAACTAAGTGATTGCGGATTTTGTCGATACCACCTAATGACAAACTCCGCAATCACTTAGTTGCCAACGTAATAGTACGCACTTGGAAAATGCAATTTTATTACTTTTCTAAATAGAACTCGATAATTTTTTTTATCAACCGTACGATGCGTTTTTCTTTAAAGAAAGAGTATCGAGATACTTTGGTAGAAAATTGCTTCTTAGTTTAAAAGATGTTCGATTCGATGTAACTGTAATTTTGTAAAATTCCGCAAACGAGAAAGAAGGAACAACGCGTTTATATTTTCCGTCTCTTTCGTACGCTGAACTTGACGAGTTTACGATTTTTCACCAGTTTCGACGGAATCGAAGCTACAGTCCGACTCAGTTGCGTGGTTCAACCGCGTAAATACAAAACAAAACCACGTAACTTTCGATTCGAAAATGAAAGTTACTGTAGAAAAGAAACAATTCGGAATTGAATAGAATTTCGAAACGAAACTACAAACGAAAGAATGTCTTTTTATACTGCAAGAATCACTCGAAACACGGTGATTAGAGCGATTCAAGGTATCTGAGATAAGCAATGCGTGATATGTAACGTTATAACAATAATGACGTAAGTATGATCGAATGAGTATCGCGACGAAACACGAGATCCAAGATATAACATGTTAAAATTAAATGGTTAGCCACAAATACGCCTGGGGACGTACCGAAGTTGATTGTAATTAGTCTAACGGTATAATTAGGCCAGATCGTAATTGGTAATATCGTGGACAAACAGAATTAGGTTAGTAGATACTATTGTAATTAGCTAGATATTAGTGGCGAAGATCATACGAGTTCTCTCTGTTTATTTAAAACTTTTAGCTTTCCATTCTTTATTGTAATTCGAACAATCGATAGAACAAAAAAAAATGTACAGAAAGATACGGAAAATATTGAAAGTAAATTATTTGCTACGAATTTACGAGGTAAAACAAATGTCTGTTTAAATTCTGTTTCATTAGTTGCGTTCGCAAACAGCATAAAATTGCATCAAATATTACGTAACTGTAGCATATATTGTGCAACTTTTCAGTGCACAATAATCTTTATAAAATTGCATCTTTATTATATACACGGAACAAAGCAGAAAAAGTTAAAGATATCGTAGTATCAAGGAGGAAGTCCTGCAAATTGAAGCGGTTTCAAGAACAATTGCGGTAACAACGATAAGAACAACAGCTGCACTGAAACAACTTCAATGGCATCGTCGCCAATTTCGCTTGATTTAACGGCGTTTATTTACCAGAAAAGATCTACAGAGAGAGAGAGAGAGAGAGAGAGAGATCAAGTGACACGGTTTTTTACAGAATCTACTAACCCAGAAGAAAAGGTGAACGTCTCTCACACGAATACGAAGCTGAAATGTTTCTCCCTTTTTTCTTTTCCTCGTCTTTTTTTGTCACGACAAACTGTACAGTTTCATGAAGATCTTGGCGAAATGGACGTGAGCAGTCGGTTGCCTGGGGTGTGGTACGACGACGCGATGTGTGTCTTTGCAGAGGGTGTACTCGAGAAAGAGACAGCTGTCGAGTGACACTTAAAAGGGTTATGCGCGAAGAAAATTTCTTTTTTCGTTGCTAGAAGACGTGAGCACCTAAGAAAATGAGAATTCGAGTTCTACGTAGGATTTGCGAATGGGCGACTCGAGCTTGAAGGTTTCAAGCAATTTTGAAGATTTGTCAGCGTGAAATATTATTATGTGAATGAAAATATAAAATGAAGATTATCGCATCCGTGGCTTGGTGCAGCAAACGCCTATCAATGTCTGCATTCACAAGGTTGAGATACTAGCACTTTTAAAGATACGTTCAAGTAATTTCTGACGCAGAAACTTCTGTCGTCTCAAATTTCGTTTCCAATACGAAAAAAAAGAGAATTACAGCTTACGCTGTCTGTGTGTTTTACATTGGCTTTGGTATATTTCGCGGCAAGTTTATCTTGTCAAAAATTTCCACACTGACGTACACAGATGCCATTTCATAGTCGTTTCTAGACAGAACTGGAAATCGTCGTTTTTAACATAGAATCTACGACTATGTTTGCGAGTCAATTTTGCAAAAATATGTTATTGCCATTTCTATACTAATTATTAGCCTTGGCACATATTATTATACACGGATTACGTCATAAAATATACTGTTATTATATTTTTTAATATATTGAATATTTAACCGTTTCTGCGTGGGATGAGTTTTCAACGACTGCATGATTACCGCGTTCTTCATTTGCAAATGTTTCGTCTCATACCATTTCAAGAAACTTTTTACATTCATTCTGCGAATCCTGTCGATCCTGCAATCGGTTAATAGAATAAACAAATTACATAAAATAAAATCACGACGTCTTTTTGAGGATATTCGAAGGAAAAATTGCGCTCGTACGGATGTACGCGTACGTGTCCGTTTTTAGACTAAAAACACCGTTAGAAAAGAAGAGCACGAGGTCGAGTCACGATTAAGTCCGTGGATCCGTCTAGTCGAGATAGTAATTCAACTCTCACACGTGGCACCGATAAAAAGGAGAACCGTCTAAGGGGAGTAATCTTCGTGGACGAAACGGAGGGTGATAGTTGTCAGTCCACGTTAGAAAAACGAAACAAGAGCAGCAGACAGGACCAGAGATAGTCTCGTAGTTCGTTCGTACGTTCGCGTTACGGTGAACAACACAACGTGCGCGTTTACGTTGCGATATTTTAGCTTCTTTGTTCCTACGATTATTCCTTGCTTGTGCTCTTTCAACAAAATTTCTTGCATAGTTTGACAAACAACTTTTCTATATCGAAATGTAATTTATAGGAATCTATCAAATACGATAGATGACTCACTTTTTCCATTACCTATGACTCCCCGTTCGTGTAACGAGCCATTACACGACGATTCAACGAAAGATTCATCGTGACAATCCAATGAAGCGTATATCGAAATTTTAGTCAGCTTAAATAAACGTTCGCGAATCGCATCCGCTGTACGCTGTTGTAGTGTGTTGCGCTCGTGAATATTGGATTCCATTTTGATCACGCGAAATAAGAATCATCGCAAATCTTGTTGTTCCGAATTTATCGATCGAATAAAATTGCATTTTGTGAAAGCAGGCAAGAGAATATCCAGATAGCTGGTTTCGATTGATAGAGTGCATACACAAGGAATGGTGTTCTCGTATTAGCTTAAGCATTATGCGTTAGCCACTCCTTTCTTCCTGTCCCGATCGTTCACCGTTAGAAGTAAGTACTTAGATGAATGAGTATTGGGGAATATTCATGACGATCGCGAGTCGATGAAACGCGAGAAACTACAGCACGCATCGATCAATTACATGGAAAAGTTACTCGAAAAGAATTCGATTAAAAGCTTAATCGACATAAAGGTGAAAGTACATTTAAATATTGAAGCGAAAAAGAAACGATGGAATGCGTTCTCACGAATTTAGGAATAATAGAACGCACATTCTAATTTTCTTGTGCCTCACGGAGTAAAGATGTTTTATTTTACGAAATTTCTTACCTCATCTTATTCGATTTGTCTGTCTAATAAGCCTGCAAAGCAGTGATAGGGCTTTTCGCAGTGCAATTATTTCGTAGCAATCGATCAGCAGCCTTGGCACGCTTCTGCCTCGTTTTATGCTTCACTGGCTTCGCTAGGATTCAGATAAAAAAGCTAGTCTATAGTAAAAAATTGATAACAAAAGAGGATTAATATAGGAATTTTATTTTCTATGATTTTCTGTAGCAAGGAGTTTCTAATTTCGCGAAGAGAAGTTGTCGGAAAGGGTTCCAGACTAATTCATAATGCAGAGGAGATAAAGTATCAAAATAAAAACTTTCGTATTTATACAAGTAAGAAAACTGAAATACATATAAAATTCCATCTATTCGATATGAGAGGTTATGGGAATTTCGTATATATTAAATTTAAAAAGCAGTCTTTCATAAAAAACATGAAATACAAGGTAAATTTCACCACTCCAATAATTGTCAATCACTAAACTATGAATCGGATATCGACGAAGAGTTGAGTTTAAACTTCGCAAATCAAATTCGTTCCAACTATTTTTCTTCGCCACTAAAAGAAAAACTAGTGACAACCAAAGAAAAGCAAAGGAGCAAATAGAAAAAGAGGAGGAAAAAAGGAAGAAAAAAAGAAACCCTTCAATCCAACAAGTCGTACCGCGTATCTCCTTGAAGAAAACTTGCAAAGGATCGGTTTTACGTTTTAGGTACGATTGAATTTTGTGCGGGGATGTTTCTTTGTACGGCAGGGTTTGACGCGAATTACGCGTAAACGATACAGCACAGCAATATGTAACAGAGAATGCTGTTCTCTACGCAAGCACGTTGGATAATTAAATGATAATTTTTCTTAAAGGTACGATGCATATACTTGAACTTCAATAATTTACTTTAATAATTAATAATACAATTGATATATTTTAAAGCACGGCAAGACACATAGATCCACGTCACAATATTCACACTCAAGCGAGCTAGTGCTTTTCAAATTGCTCTTCGTTTTCTATTTTCTCGCGACATTTTTAGGTTGAAGATTGTAAAATATTGTAAGCATGCGGATCGGGATGTTAAAAAGAGCATCTTATAATGACATATTTATTTTAATTAGCAACAATTTTTTATTTTAAAGCAAAAATTGATATCTGACACTGGCGTATCAAAAACAAAGACTATATTCTGCCTGTATATATTGTTAACACTATTATAAGACATTGCGAGAACAAGGAAAGTGTGAAACAAGACAAATAAAAAAGTTCAAACGATGTTTAACGAAGTTCAACGAAAGTTTAGTTCAAACGGCGACCGAATGAATAATGGAGGTCGCTGGCGTAGCCCCTCCTAGGTATATAAAGGGGGTCTGATGCCCGGCGGAGCCAGAGCATCGTCTCACCTAGACACGTAAACTAGTCAGATCAGTGCAGTCAAACATTCACATTCGAAATTTTTTCGAAGACTTGTACAACATGGAAATATTGCAACGAACGAACGATCGGTTCCAAGAAGGGGTTCCTGTCCAGGTGGTACGCGTCGAATCACTTACCACCATGTGGGTCCGTTTGGTTGGATGGCTGAAGATCACCCAAACACTGAATACGGAAATGCTGGAGCATACCATGGCATACTTGCCGAAGGCGAAAAGTTTAAGGCCAGGCATGCTTGTCACCGTGCTGGCAAATTTCGAAAGTGCTGCTTTTTGGGACAGAGCTATACTTTTAGAACAAACGGCGACGGGTTACACCGTCTTTTTAATCGACTGGGGGATAGAAACCCATCAAACTCTCAGTTCGATTCGTTTGTTACCACGCAAATTTGCATCGATGGCACCATGGGCCAAGCAGATTCGCCTGCTAGGTGTGCGGGACCAAGCGGACCAAGCACTGAAACACCATGTGGCGCAAGTTACCATGTTGAAACGGACGGGATGTCTGGTGAACATCAACCCTTCTGCAGGAGAAGAATTGATCGCAAGGTTACTGTTGGACTGGGAGTCGGGAGAATCGCCCAGAGGTATGAGAGCACATTGGTTGGAGCTGGAATACCTCGATCTCCAATAATCGCTAGTCTTGCCAGACTCTTTTTTTCTATGTATAATAATTATTGTATGAATAGTTTTGTATGTATGGTTGTACAGTTTTATGTAGATATTTGTATTTTTCTATATATATTAATACTGAATTGTATATTTTTAGTTAAGACTGTTAGTGAATAAAAACTAATGAAAGCTTAAAAACTTGTAAACTCTCTCTTATTCTTTCTTCCCACTCACACGACAAGTCCTACAATACTGAATTTAATGATCAGTTGGACAAATTACAAGTAAAGTGCAAATTAAATGAAAAGAACAAAAAAAAAAAAACAAAAAAAGAAAAGAAATTAAATTTAAGATACCTTTTAAACTAATCATTTTTCAAATCAAGTGCTTGTAAACTTTTCTGTAGAGAATTAAAAACTGCGTCGAATCGCGTCTAATAAATGTATCGTCCTATTTACAAAGCAAAGACCACCCCCGAGTCTCGAAGGTGCATCTACCTAGAAAAGATCTGCGACCATGGCTAGATGGTCGTCTCGAAATGGGACAAGTTCTATCTGAAACACTGTTTCCGAATAACGTACAGTTTGTATTTTACGAGATTATTTATCGTAATTCCATGTTATTTTCATACCATATTATTTTATATTTTATATTAGATAATTCTGTAAAAAATTATATGTAATTTTTTCATTTCATATTTTGTATATTATAGTGATCCGAATCTGTTTCGGAATTGTAGAAAATTATTCTTCGTTTTCTATTTTCTAGCAACATTTTCAGGTTGACTATTGTAAAATATTGTAAGGATACAGATCGGTATGTTAAAAAGAGCATCTAATAATGGCATATTTATTTTAACGGAAAGCAATAATTGATATCTGACACTGGCGTATCAAAAACAAAGACTATATATTCTGCCTGTATATATTATTGACACTGTTATGAAATATTGCGAGGATCAGAAAGGTGTAAAGCAAGACAAATGAAATAGAACAGTTAGTTCAAACGTTGAGTGAATGAGTCAGCAGAGTGAGCAATTATAGTGACGCGTTGTAATATAAGATGATATCCGCGAAAGCCACTATAGTGGTGTGTCATGCCTAAGAAATCAAAGCTGCAGTATACCAACTATTTTTCGATCGTGGATTTTTTCGTCCTTTTTCCCTTCTATCATTTCTTTTCTTTTTTTTTACGAATCGTGAGTTTTGCAGGGAAAGCTAGAAGTCACTGTACAAACGGTGTTGCGAGTGACGCGTACGATCGATCGACATTCACTCGATTGTTTCGCGCGTGTTTTCTAAACGTTCCCTTTGTTCCCCATCTCCGGCCATTGATCGTTGTTGCCGGTACATAGGCACTCGTTACACGCGCGAATAAAACGCGCGCTGTGTTTACTTCGCGCGTGCTGCGTGTTTCCCCCCACCGTCGCCACTCCGCGTATGAAACGAAACTCCGCGAAGGTATTTTAGGAAAAAAAGAACGAGAAAAAAATTGATAGTATAAATTTAGATTTTTTTGCTCCATTTTATTGTTATTAGGAACAGTAATTTTGAAACAAAGAAGCGAAGAATAATTTATTAAGTAATTTGAATCTGTTTTAAAATATATTATCTTTCCTAATATATTTATGGTACCGTCAAATTCTGATAAAAGATCAATGAGTAACGCATACGCTACGTCTGGCTGACCGTTTTATATAGACACAGAGTGTATGAGAGAGAGGTTGCGAGAGTACGCGTCAACTGGAGTCGTAAATTCCCGTTACGATTGCAAGAATCGACACCACGAATAGATCGATTACTTCGGTTAGGATAATAGTGGTAATTGAGGGAGTATAACACTGCGATGTACAGAGTTATAAACTTTATATTCTTCAACAATTAATACACTGCGAGCTATATACAATATGAAGGATTTAGATTATATATGAAAACACGATTTCTAGAGATGAAGTGACTGCTCGGTGGATACGAGAACAAGTGAAGTTCGTTCTTGTGTGATTACGGAGGAAAGTTCGGTGTGGATGTGTCTTTTGAACTAAGGACGTGAATTCGTTGTTTACAATTTTCGTTAGAAAGTGAGGGTAACGATCCACGATGTCCATTGGTTATAGCCAGCGTTAATAAATGACGATTGGAGGAGGGGGTCTCCGACCGACGTGGGAAAAGCCAACTTTTCCGTAAGACTCTTCTCCACGTTTTTCGTTAGGTGATTACCGGCTTTCCTCCGTAATTTGTACGAACGTATAATAAACCTAAGGAACATTCTAAGTACCAACCATATATCGAAAATATTTATGGGATGAGTAATTCCTTCAGACCAAACATGTGAATTGAAAACATATGTCGAAACAATGACGTTAAAATGTTAACGTTTTACGATGGGTTCTTGGTTTTATTAAGGGTCGTAATGACGGTGCGCAGACCGTCGGTGGTCAAGCGGGGCGGGAAGGGGTGCTGATGTCTTACTCGACATAACACTATTCGACAATTATTTCATGACGCTCGTCGATAAACTGTCCGAAACAACTGTAACTTAATAAATAATAACAACTGTAATTTAATAATTTGATGTCAGTCGACGTCTGTGGAATGCGTGACGGATCATAAATATATGTAGTATCGCGGGCAAAAGCTCTAGGAGTTAGCGAGTAAACCACATACAATGTTGCGAGAATCGAGGCGCTCTTAAACCAGATACAATGTCGCAAGAGCCGAGGCATTATTCAATCGTATAGTTTTGTAAAAAAGGCCTACGTGACCTTGGCCACGAGCGATCGCGGAACACGTGCATGGTGGGTCTAAGAAAAGACAAAATGTTTTTTTTTTTATTAGTATTTTACAATCAATTCTCGCATTGAGAATTTTCAGTAATTTTTCTGGCATGGCGTTGTGGCATGGTTAATTATTTATAATAAGTAGATACTTATTATAGGTAAATATAATCTATACAAGGTATTATAAATATTGTTTAATAAAAATGGCTAATTAAATCTTGAGCTTAGGTCTAGCGGGTAGTGTCTCTTCAGCCTACGGATCTGATCCGACGTATCGAGTAATCCAGTGACTAGAGGGTTTCGATATCGGTTGACTCTTACGCTGTATCTGTTGCTATATTTAGTAATTTCCTCTTTGACCGTAGGAACCTTGAGGTCTCGATGTATTACTTCGTTGGTGACATACCAGGGTGCGTTTATAAGGGATATAAGAGTTTTTGATTGAAAGCGTTGGAAAATTTCAATGTTGGAATTGCTTACTGTACCCCATGGTTGGATTCCGTAGGTCCAGACAGTTTTTATTACGGTCTTATAGAGGGTAATTTTGTTTTGTGTGCTTAGGTTGGAGCGTCGGCCAGTGAACCGATAAAATTTTTTAAGTTTATTCTTAAGTTGCTTCGTTTTGTCTGTGATGTGATTTTTCCAAGTTAATTTCCCGTCCAGGGTCATGCCCAAGTATCTGCCTGTGTCCTTGCTAGGAATTGTATTGTTAATGGTGACCTGAGGGCAGATTTGTTTTCGCAGCGTGAAGGTTACATGTGTGGATTTTTTTCGTTAATTTTGAAGCCCCATTTACGAAACCACTTTTCCATAGTGTCGAGAGAACGTTGGTGAGCGAATGACGCTATTATCGGGTCTGCGTGGGAAACTAGTAGCGCTGTGGCGTCAGCAAATGATGCTATAGTTATTTCTGTTGATACAGATAAATCGGCAGTGTAGATGGAGAATAGCAGGGGTCCGAGAACACTACCTCGTGGTATGCCAGCTTCTATTGGGAATGATGTGGCAGTGGCGTCTAAGTATTTTACTATGAATTGTCTATTGGTTAGGTAGGACTTTAGGATGGAATAGTGGGAGTGAGGCAGGATTTTTTTGAGTTTGTATAAAAGCCCTTTATGCCATACTTTGTTGAATGCCTATTGAATGTCAAGGAATACTGCTGAGCAGTATTTTTTCTTTTCTAGGGTTCGGCTGATATTGTGTGATATGCGATGGATTTGCTCTATTGCTGAATGTTGTTTCCGAAAACCGAATTGGTGATCTGGCAGAGTTTTCAAGTCCTTTAGGAGTGGGAGGAGTCGATTCGTTAGCATCTTCTAGAATAACTTTGATAAGGTAGGTAGAAGGCTGATTGGGCGATAGGAGCTGGTTTCGTATATTGGTTTTCCGGGTTTGGGGATGAGAGTAATAAGAGAAATTTTCCTTGCCTTGGGATAGCATTCAAGACGAAGGATTGCGTTAAAGATTGATGTGATGAGTGCAATCCCTTTTGTGGGAAGTTCCTTGATTGCTTTATTGCAAATTAGGTCATATCCAGCTGCTTTCCTGGCATTTAGGCGACGGATTATTTCTATGATTTCTGCAGAAGTGAAGGGTTCAATGGGAGAAGACATTTGGAAGGGAGCGTGCAGGTATTCAGTAATATCCACGGCAGATTTGGAGGAATGGGGTTTAAAGACGTTAGATAAATAATTGGCAAACAGGTTGGCTTTTTCTATAGGGCTACGCGCTCATCCACATTGCGGACGGTGGATTGGAGGGATGATTAGTGGGGGGCGCGTGAGTTTCCTGGAAGCCTTTCATAGTGAGTAGTTGGAGTCAGCTGTGGGGGACAAATTGGCAAGATATTTTTGAAAGCAGTCGTTTTTATAATTTTTGATGATTTTGGTTAGTTTTCTAGTTGCGTTGTTTAGTTTGCGTTTGTAATCCGGTGTTCTATGGGTTTGCCATACTCTTCTTAGTCTACGTTTTTCAGCTATTTTTTTAATATGTAATGGGGATATTCACGATTGCTGATAGAAGTCTTAGTAGTAGGTGTGGAGGAGTGGATAGCGATTATTATGCTCGTATAAAAATATTCCGTAGCTGTTTCGATATCTTCAATAGTTTTTAGTGAACTTAAGGCTGAAATTGAGTGATTAAAGACTTCTCTAAAGAGCTGCCAGTTAGTGAATTTGTTATGAATAAAGCCATTCGGTGGATTCTCAATAATTGTTGAACTAACTGTTGCTATCACAGGGGATATATTTTGGCGAGATATTTTTAGTTATGAAGAAGTCAAGTACGTCAGGTATTTTGTTAGTGTCAGTGGATCAATAGAGTGTCATATGTGGTGAGGTAGTTGAGATTGTTGGTGATTATGCTATTTAAGAGATTTTTGCCTCTTACTGTGACCAGTTTGCTGCCCCATTGGGTATGTTTGGCATTATAGTCTCCTCCAAATATGAATCTATTGCCCAGAGCGTCAAGGAAGTTATCAAAGTCTTCTTTGGCAATGGAGTGTCTGGGAAGGCAATATACTGCTGAAGTGGTGATTGTACTATGGCAGTCTGCTATTGCTACGTTTGTTGCTTGGAGGTAGTCTTTCTGGAATGATGGAAGTTCGTAATACTTAATGCTGGATTTGATAATGATTCCGGTGTCGCCGTGGGCCTTTCCACTGAGATGTTGGGTATGGTAGAAGTTATAACCATTTATTTTTAGATAGTTTTTGTCGGTGAAGTGGGTTTCAGATATAAGCATTACGTCGATTTACTGTTGGTTTAGGAAGAGTTCTAGTTCGAATTTGTGTTGAGCTAGACCGTTGGCATTCCAAAGAGCTATGCGTCTTGGTTTTATTTTACGTCGGGGCGTATTAATTTATCCATGATGAGTGTTGATATTGATAGCAAATTATTTATTTGTTCTGATTGTTTTTCTATTAATTTCTCAAGTCTAGAGAAGTTGTCTGCGTTTTGTGGATTGGAAACACTATTTTGAGAATGGTCCCTATGGATATTCGGATTATTTTGATTACCCTGTACTGCTTGAGCATAGGAGATTGAAGTAGTAGTGAATTTTGGAAGCTCTGAGTTTATGATACTTGCTTATATATAAAGTTTTGTAGGCTGAACAACCTTTGTAGTTAGCAGGATGGTCACCTTAATAGTGGATGCACTTCGCTGGAGTTTCTGGTGATTTAGTGCACTGATCAGTGGGGTGTGAACCACATTTTACGCAGCGGAAATTATGATTGCAGTATTTCTGTGTATGACCGTACCTTTGGCGCCTTTTACATTGCACTATCTCTTTTTTTTATTAACGGAGGTTCAATTTTTACTACCGAGTTCATTAGACGATTCATGTTGTAGATTTGTTTGTTGTTGGGTTTTTGTTTTAAGTCGATGAAGAATAGGGATAGTGGGTTTTTTGAGATTTTATGTCTTATGTTGCTGATGTTAGTTACTTCGTGACCAAGTTTAAGGAGTTCGAACTTAAGTTCGTCTACCTTAACCGAGTAGTGGATATTGCGTAATACCACTCGAAAAGGTCTTTTTTGTTTTAGTTGGTAGGTGTGATAGCTACCATTCAAGGTTTTTAGTAGTTTTGTTATCTTTCTGTATGAGCCTGGGTTAGCCGGCAGAATTTTGACTTGGTTATTATTTATTTTTAGTTTATAATCCTACTTGTTGATTTCTTTCTGAATGGACTTTTCCATTGTTTGTATATCGACGACATCATCAACAATTTGTGATACTGAGCTTGGGCTCGAGGTGACAACCAATCGCTGAACATAGCCGCGATAAAGGGATGAACATTTGGTCTAACAAAGGTATGGAGTAATAGTATAGCTCTCCTTAAAAAGAAATAGTTGTAGTAAACATTCCAACGGTTTCCGTCCCGTGGCTCGCCACACGCAGAGCCTATTCTCCGGGTGGGATGATTACCAGATGTCGATGCACCTTCACAGTACATGTTCAGCTAGCCTGAAGAGCCGTTATAAATCTTAAGATTTAGTTAACTAAAGCCCTTCAAACAGACAAACAGTCTTTGTCCCAACTACGGGAAGATAGGGGAAATCTATTTTTCTCGCGAACGACGCTTCCCGCTAGCAACTTTCCCTCAGGGGCGGCTAGCATCCTTCTCTTACCACCAACATGGAAATTGAACAATTAACAGCAACGTCAGTTTCTCTGACTCTCCGAACAAAGCCATATCTCCACGAATCCGATGATCTCGTGTCCTTAAACACACCCTATCATTGTTTCCTCTGCAGCATCATCGTGACGGAATCTCGTGAGGTTACATTAGCGAGTTACATGTATTTAAGGGCGTCTTTACGCCCGGTGCATATCCCATGTTTTAACAAATAGTTAGTTCAATAATTCTTGTACTGTAGACAAGGAAGTTGCGTAGAATTTGGACTTTAGAAGAAAGCGCATTTTGTTATCCCGTTGATCGCGGATTCGTTATTGAACCTAGGATCATTGTCATTACCTTCTCGAGTATCTAATTACCACGGTTACTTGTCAAATTCTGTAATAATCATATTTGCACTAGTAAATATCTCCTCTATCGCATAACAATGATATCTAATCCAGATGAAGATTTGTTTCACGCCCCTAACCCCAATCCTAATCATAATGTGACCTCGACATATATATGCCAGAAATGATATATGTATATGTAAACTCCCTAGAGAGTTCAAGGGTGATAGAGACTTTCTCTGTTTCGCGAACAGCACGACTTTCTTTGTTTCACGGACAGACCGACTTTCTTTGTTTTACGGACAGCCATTTTGAGAGATGCTCATTTCCCAAACGGACGGACAGAGAGCATCATCAGAGATAGACAAGACTATAGTAGAAATGGTAATTGTTTAAAACATTGAAGATTGACGAAGAAAGATCGGTAGCTCAGGACGTTGAAAATCGATTCTCGATTTTCAGGTAGACACTGCACAAAACTTGTTATTTATTGAATTATTACTGTTATTAATTGTTATTCACTTCCGTATTCCATTCAAGTATTTTCACAATAAACTCGATTTTCAGACTTCAGAATCGATCCTCTGAATTGCATATATATTTGTCGGGTTGGCGTTAGACTTAGGGGCGTGTAACGTATCTTCATTAGGATAAGCCATCGTTGTTGTTCAATGGAGATTATATTTACAATTATACGTACAAATATTGATTTAACAGAGTTTGACAGTTATACGTGGTGATTAGACATTCTAGATGTTAAAGATAATGTTCTTAATAACGAATAACTCAATAACGAATCCACGGTAAACGGGGAAAACTCTTTGTTCAATAGAATATATTTTGAAACACAAAGTGACGTTAGCTGTGTCGCTCGATTTCTTTCTGACTGATGGGCAAGACGATGTGAGTAAACTCTCCAAGGTGATCACAAGAATAAAAGACCGATACGACCACATTTGTCAATTGCCGGGGATATCAATAAAATTCTAGGCGCCGTTACTAGGCAGACCCGCGTAGAGCCGAGATTGCTCCTTCCCGGGGCTTGTTTGTTAATACAGCGTGTGTCCCTCAATATTGGTACTTCTTCTGTTAGGTAAAAATGTTCATCCCGTAACCGTGGCTACGTTCGGCGACCAGTTGAGTCACCTCGAGCCCAAGCCCACTGTCACAAATCTCGGACAAACATAATCATCACAACAACGTATCACAACAACAACTTCTAAGTTCTCTTATTTAAGTACAACTATAATAAATAGTTTGGACCAAAGTATTGGGGATCTTCCCAAAATTCTAAAAGAAAGGCCCAATGTCCCTACATCTCCGACATATTAAACATAGACACAAGCATACAAATAAATTAAAGTAAACGTTCCAGCTAGTGTTTTAAGGAGACTGTGATTTGCCAAAGTTAATCTATCTTCGAATAAAAGGAGTTAGCATGATTTAGCTCACGATTGAAGCAACATGTGTTGACTGGTGTAGAATAAACTATTGGTTCTAGGACATCTTAAAGAGACATTAAGAAAAAATTGCTGGTTGACATTAGAAGAAGAAATAATACCGTCTCCTATTTTATTTACAAATAAGATGTCAAACATTATTCTCTTAATTTGTTATAAAATATAAAAAGAAGATTCATACGTTTATGATACCAAACATACTTTTGCATGAATATAACGAAAACTAAGACCGAGCATTCGTATCTATAAGAAAACGTTGTTCAGAATCATGATCTCACGACATGGGTATTTCAAGGGCATTGAAATCGATGAGCAAGTAGCTCTTCGACAGGTTCATCTGCGCTAATAATGACATTTCATTAAATTTTTAAGACATCGTATTAAGAAAACGAAAATTTGTTATGCCCATGAAGCGGAGATACACGTTCGCATAACACCGGTTATCTTTTTCAGGAATCTTTTTCACTTTTTAGTTATTGTTGATCAGAGAATATTTGTAATCGGAGAAAGATTCAGACAAATTGAGCATTGAGCATGATTCTGTACCATTCAGATTTTTATATAACATAATAACACTAAAAAATATAAATCAGAGGAACCGATTAAACACCGTATGAATTTGGACATTATTTTAGAAATTGGAAATCATCGAAATATAGATAGAAGTGACTTCCTTAACGAAATAAAAATATTTTGTGACGTATACAGCAAAAATTTGTCGTATATAACACCAACGCAATGTTCGAATATGATACATAAAATTAAGGATCTATTTTCCAATTTTATGTTACTTTAAGGATATTACTAATTATTCCAATCGCTTCTGCAAGGCGTACTTTCTGTAGGTTAGAATTAATTAAAAATTATATATATACTACCATGTCTCAGGAAAGCCTATCTAATCGATTATTTAATTTGAATAAGTTATGTGAAAATTGAAATTACGAAGATATAATTATTGATTTTGCACAAAACAGAGCGAGAATAATAAATTTTATGAAATAATCGTACTTCACTAAGTTTTAAAATAATAAACATTTCAGATACAGGTATTTTTGTTAATATGTATTCAATCATCAAGTTATTATTTTGTTATTGTTATTACTAAAAACTTTATAATTAGAATAGGAATAAAGTTTCATCAATGAAAGTTATGAGCTACAGAGGTACATGTCTTTTCTGTTTCTAATTTGTAATACTATACATGTGTATAATAATATTATTTTGTCAGAGCGAGACTTGTTCCGCGCTCCGCATAGACCGGTCAAAATAGACATTTCAAATAACAAAAATTCCGACAGAGCCAAATTTTGGTGGATTCCTTGGGTACACCAGTAGAAATAAAGTGCCAAATGTCCCTGTTACGTCGCGTGAAACGGTCCGCACGATGTCTCTAATTGCATGGCCGCCAAGGACCTGTACCAACCCTATTTTCCTAACCGAATTACGGGGATCGAACTGTTCGTGTTGTCGATTATTCTAATCGTAACGGGAATGTACGACTCCCGTTGATGCGCTTCCTCGCGATTACGTCTCCCCGCGACTGATCGAACATTCAGTCCCCATTGATCCCATGGGTGCTAAAAAAGTTATTCAAGGTCAAAGTCAATATTTTCGGATTTTTTTAATTTTTCTTGAAAACGGTAAGTTTAATTGAAAATACAGTTCAGACAAAAATTGTAAATCATAAAATTATCTACAAAAATGCTGCTCATATTTTTTTTCCTAAGAATCACCATTCCTAAGATATCGCCATTCTAAAAGTTGAAGGAGTTACATCCTACATGATATGCACACATTTCCACACCGCCTGTAAGATAGTGTACTTGGCGCTTCTTTTTTAACATGGTTTCCCCAGTAAACCTCTTCCACTATCTGTTATGACGGAGTTTTATGGGAAAATTCTGTATTTGCTGCGTGATGATTAGTAATATTGATATTGATATAGGTGATTATTTTAAACTGTAGTTCTAATTTATGTTAATATTTTAATCTGATTCTGTTAGGAAGATGATACATTTATCCTGTACATGTGAATATGTGTATAAGCGTCAGAGGGCGTTCTGGTCTCAGTTGAGACAAAAGACGATTGGAAACTGTTAGAAGCATCTGGAAGAGTCGGTTGACAACAAGCGAGCGTGCAAGTAGGTTTTCGAGGTCTTCAGAGTGTAAAATATATGTGTGTGAAATAAAGTAAATTATTTGTATTTCCGAATCCCTTCTAAGTCAATAAATTGTTCAACTGAAGATGAATCAGCTATCTCTTCATCGATATCACACGAATCTTCATCTATAGGATTCGATTGAACATTCGAGGAAGACTGGCCTTGGCAATTAGTACACGCTGGTGAACACGACAACCTCTTCTACAGCCACATTTAGCACTACAACCTTTTTTACAATTGCAAAAAATAGTGTTTAGGAGCTTATCCGGAACAGGTGGGAGGATAGTTTGAATCGATTCCAAAATATTGTCTGTTAATTTTCAACCTCAATCTTCGGGGTTTAGTTGATCGTCTAGCCATGCCTGAACTTGACAGAATGCCCAATACAAGCGTTGATGAGCAGAAGCCGATGTTGGAGGAAGACAAGATAGTTGTACTTGTTTCTTGTTCCGTGTATTTCTTACAAAAGTTAAATATCTATACTTGTCTATACAATCAATTTTCTTTGGAGCTCCATAAACAACAAGGAGAAAGAGAATTCCTTTTGTGATTATCGTTTGAGGAGAAGAGTCAATTACTTCAAATACTTTAGCGCAATCAATTAAGTCCTTTTTTTCAAATAATTTTAATACTGATGTTTTACCCCTTCTGAACATTGCTGATATAGTATCGCAGCCGGTTATCGAATATCGTCATGAATAATTGCTGCCGCGGTTTGCAAAATTTTTAACTGTTCTTGCTTTTCATTCAAGTTTTTCTTATCAGACCAGGCTTGACTTAAAATATCTTCGTAATTGTCGACGAAACAAATAAATGTTAATTTTCCTGGCTTTTCTGTAATAATAACTCTACTACCATACTTTACTTTCAATCGTATTTTTATAGTTATGTTATCTAAAGCTACATTTTTACTAACATTCTTTAGTTCATCCAATGTAAACTGACAATCATCACTACTTTCTATAAACTTATAAATTTCCTCCAGAGTTTGCTGCCTTATCTTGAGGATGGCCTACTCAACCGCCAGTATTAAGTCTCAGGAAAGATTTGTAACAATTGTCATGATACTTATGTTAAGAAATATTAAGGTGGTATGATCGCTAGTTACTACAAGTTAAGTTGGTACGACTTCTAGCGACGCTCTTTTGTCTTACAAGTCGTCCACGTGTTAATTAACTGTGTGTTTCCTGTGTGATAACACGTGTTGTACGAGCGGAGAAATATATTCTATACAAAAATCGAATCTGTGTGAATCGATCAGTTATTGACCCAAAACCCACGTTAGTTAACAACTTAGCCTCAGCAGCAACTAAATCATACTCAAAATTAATGCGTGCAGTAACAGCTTTTAATACGTCATCAGAACGATCCTGAGCTACTGTCAAAACGGATTCTTTGAATGAAAGTGTAGCAACGTTATAAATTTTTTGTCGACAATGCAGCGATTTTTTTTCAGCCTCCTCATCCGCTTCATTGCCACAAAATAAGTAATATTTTAAAAAAAAGTCGGATTCACTTACTCGTGCTCTAGTACGAGGTGGACTTACTTTTGTTGTACTAGCTTGTCCATCCTCATGTTGTCTATTGATAGCAGCTATTGAACTTTTCCGGATGTATGATTTCTGGTAATCCACGTGAACTGTTACAGACTCTTCACTTCTCAGATAATCAACAAACTCATCACCTCTTACGATACTTGCATCGATCAACGTTTTCATTCCACGACTAACTGTAACAGTTTCACTTTCCGTCAAAAGTTTCTTGCAAATAAAGCACAGTTCTGACATTTTTTAAAAATATTAATGGTTACAATCTGTAATAATAGACGGTAGCAATAAATACATGTATTTACTCGAAAGGAACGTTCAACGCTAAAAGTATTTCACTTCAGAAAGGTAGATATATATATACATTTTTTTTTATTATTTTATTTTAAATTTTACAATTTGTCCAGTAGGACATTTGGTAAAATGTTTTAACTTAGTGAATAAATATAGCATGTGGATGGTTACCCCCAGCGGGGTTCCATCATCGTGTTTATTAGGTTATATCCTTTGTGAGATCCCTTGGGTGTTTTCTTTTCAGTCATCTATCCATGTTTGCTGTGTTGGTCGTTTCCACGGCCAGTCGGTTCGGATGTGTTGCTATTCTTTCTCTGTACCTTCCCGCGTATCTGCTAATTTCCTCCTTGACCGTTGGTATTCCCAGGTCCTTCCGAATTTCCTTGTTTCTAACGTACCATGGGGCATTTACTATTGTTCTTAGAATTTTGGCTTGAATTGTTTCTATTTTGTTTATATGGCTCATTGCTGCTGTCCCCCATAATGGTATTCCATATTGGTTTTAAGATTGTTTTTTATATTTTTACTTTGTTTTCTAGACTTAGTTTGGATTTTCGGCTTGTTAGCCAGTACATTTGTCTATTTGTAGCCTGAATTTTATCTACTATTGATTTAGTATGCTGTTTCCATGTGAGTTGTGTATCTATGTGGAGTCCTAGGTATTTAACTTGCCTTGTTTGTGTTATGTGCGTGCCGTTCAGTAGGATGCTTGGTGAATTCTGTTTTCGCAGTGTGAATGTAATATGGTTGCATTTGTTGGGGTTTGCTTTAATTTGTTTATCTCGGAGCCACGTTTCTATTTTTGTGATATGTTCTTGTAATAACGTGACTGCTATTTCCGGATTAGAGTGCCTGACTAGTACAGCCGTGTCGTCCGCGAACGTTAATATTTTACTGTTAACAGCTGTTGGTATGTCTGCCGTGTATATTGTGTATAATATGGGTCCTAGGACGCTTCCTTGCGGGACTCCTGCCTTGATGTCTTTGACTTCAGAGTAGGTGTCCTTGATTTTTATTGTGAAGGTTTTGCTGCTTAAATAGGATCTGAGTAAATTGTAAATTTGACCTGGAAATTTCTTTTTGATAGTTTGTAGTAGTTTTTCATGGTCAATTTTATCGAAAGCTTTTTCGATATCCATAAAGAGTGCCGTGCAATATTGTTTTGTTTCCAACGCCTGTACGATTTCGTTGACGAGTCTGTGCATTTGTTCAATTGTAGAGTGTTTATTTCTGAATCCAAATTGGTGATCTGGTATTAATTTTTCTTTCTCTATTATTGGTTTTAGGCGGGCGTAAATTATTTTTTCCAGTATTTTGGAAAGAACGGGAAGCAGTGAAATTGGTCTGTAAGATGCTGTTTGGTGTGGGTCTTTCCCTGGTTTAGGTAACATGATTATCTGTGCCAGTTTCCATAGTTCAGGATAGTATTGAATTCTTAATATTGCGTTGTATATTACTGTGATTAATCGTATCGCTTTTGGAGGAAGATTTTTCAAGATTTTACCATTGCTTAGATCTATTCCTGGTGCTTTGTTGTTTTTTCGATTATGTTTTTAATTTCTTGTGTCGTTGTTTTAGTTATGGTGTATTGCTTGTCAGATGCGGTATTAATGGTTAGCACATCCTCGTCCGTATGTCGATTGAGGTTGGCGTTGGTGATATTATGTGATGTGAATGTGTTGCATAGGTGGTTGGAAAATTCTTCTGCCTGCTCTTCGTTGCTTCTGGCCCATGTGTTGTCCTTTTTTCTGATTGCTGGGATTGGTTTTGTTGTTTTTTTGACTTTGTTAGTGACGTTCCATAGGGAGTAGTTGGTATTTTCGTGCGCGGATAGTGATTCGATAAATTTTGTGAAATCGTTGTTATAATGTTCCCTTATTTTAATCTTTAATTCCTTAGTGAGTTTGTTTAAGTTTTTCTTGTTTTCACTTGTTCTCTGTTTTTGCCATTTTGCTTTGGCTTTTCTTTTCTCCCTGATTTTGTCTAGGATGTCCTTTGGCATACTTTTTTTTGATTGCCTGCTATTTGGTTCATAGGTGGTGGTTGCCCACGCTACTTCCTGTATAATTTCTGTCATATTTGCTACTGCATGGTCAATGTGTTCAGGTGTTTTCAATGGGATATTGCAGTTGATTTTGTTTTCTACTAGCTCTTTAAATATTTGCCAATTGGTGGTTTTATTGCTCAGCGACTCTGACTTGGTGTGAAGAAGTGGTTTGTTTGAGTATTCTATTATAACTGGTGTATGGTCGGAGTTAAGCTCAAGGCTGGTTGCTATTTCTAATTTGTTTAAGTTTATTCCTTTTATTACTGCGAAGTGCAGCAGGTCAGGTATTTTATTGAGGTCTGTCGGCCAGTAGGTTGATCTTCCTGTCGATAGTATTTTGAGGTTATTGTTCCTAATGAATTTTTCAAGTGTTCTGCCTCCCGGTGTGCTAATTCTCGAGCCCCATAACGTGTGCTTTGCATTAAAGTCTCCTGCTGCGATATATTTGTCTCCTAAGGATTGGAAATACTCTTCCCATTTTTTGAATGTCATTTTATGTCTCGGAGGTACATATACTGATGAAATCTGGAAGTAATTGTCGTTTGTTTGTATTGTGACAGTGGTTGCTTGTATGTGTTCTTAATTTGTATGGCTATTTGTATTTTTTATTATTACTGCAGTTCCTCCATGTGCTTTACCTGAGAGGTGTTTGGTGTCGTAGACGGTGTAGTGAGGTATTTTTATGTAGTTTTTTACAGCGAAATGCGTCTCTGAGACAAGTAATATATCAATATTATTTTTGTACAAAAATGTTTTAGTTTCGAGGGCACGTTGTTGCAAGCCATTGGAGTTCCAGGCTGCTATTTTCAGCGTGTCCGTTTTTATTTTTTGCTTAGCATGTTTGTAAGCAGTTCTAGCATAACTGTAATTTGTTGCGTTTGCTGTCTGAGAACTGCGTTTTGTTCGCTGATCAGTTTTGTTAGTGTTTCGCTGTTTTTAATGGATTGCTTGAGCAATTCCTTGATTTCTGCAGTGTCGTTGTTATTGTTGCTTTGATTTTGATTGTTTGTTATCGTTGCTGGCCTTATATTTTGGGTTACTTGCGCATAGCTTCGGTTACCGTTAATGTTTACCGTTAATGAGGGTTAATGTTTCTATTTATAGTGTTTGGTTCATATTGTGCTTGCAATGCCTTATTATTATCCGTTATACTTTGTTGTGGTTGGTGGCTATTAAATGATCTATTGCGAAGTGGTGGGAACAGTTTACGTTGTAATTGCTTTCTGATTTCACATCCTTTATAGCTGGCCGGGTGTTTCCGGTACAGTTATAGCATCTAACTTTTTCTATTTTTCCTGTGTATGGGCAGTCTATTGTTAAGTGATTTGTTGCACATTTGACACATGCCGGACTTCTGTTACAATAGTTTTTCGTGTGACCGTACTGTTGGCATCGCATGCATTGTGGTATATCTTTTTCATAGAGTGGTCGTTCGACTGTTACTATAGTGTTTAGGATTTTATTGATTTCATAAATTTCCTTGTTATTGGTTCTGGGTTCTAGTTCAATAAAATAATAATGGTATGGATGGAATAATGGTAATAATGGTATAATAATGGTATAATAATGGAATAATGGTAATGGTTGCTTTGTATCATATTTTGTTATATTGCTTNATTGCTCTTGTTTGATGTCCAATTTTTGCTAGTTCATCGCTTATTCTTTTTGTGTTACTTTTCGGGTGCAATCCTCTTATTACTATTTTATAGCTCCTATCCGTTTTGGGCTGATATGTATGGTATATAGCATTTTTATCCTTTAACGCTTTAATTACTTTCCTGTAAGTTTCTGGGTTAATTGTTTGTATTTTTATTTGTTCTATTCTTGTTTGCGTGATTGTGTATTTGTCCTCCCCGACCATATTGTTTAGTAGATCAATAAGCGGGTCTATTATTTGGGCCGCCACAAATATTGGTGGTGGTTTTGTAATGTGGGCTGGATGAGTTGTGATTTTACTTATCGGATCAGCGTCTATTTCTTCCGTTAGTGAGCTGAAAGAGTTTCTTAGTGGTAATTCTTGCAGCCATCGCTGCTTTTCTGTATCTGGATTTATTTTGCGTTTTTTGTTAGTCTTTGCTAGCTTCCAGTTTTCGTCCTGGTAACTTCTTTCGTTATCGTGGTTGCACTCCTCGTGTCTCATCTGCTTTTCCATTTTTTCTATAACCATGTCATTTTGTTTATCAATATCTTGTTGTTGCTTTGGGCTTGGTAAATCTACCGTCTTGTTTATGTAGCACGTTTCTCCTTTAGTAGTAATTTTGATTGTTGGTATCTGCCGCTGCATTGTTGGACTTCCCCTCACTAACACTATTCGTTAAAAATTTTTTTTCACTTGGAACACTTATCTGAATCACTTCTCCGGAGCACACCACCGACCAGACACGTCCATTCCCCTCGGTTGCCCGAGCAGGTATGACCGCTAAGAAGTGTCTCTGAAATTTGATTCTGTTTAGTGGCAGTTGGCCGATCGAATATTGCGGGGTTCTGGCTTGCATTCCGTGGCGTATTACGCATTTTCGGATTTCCGCCTTTACTCTTCCGTTGATCGGCCACTATGCTTGTCGTACTGCATTTACAGTGCCTTGTACCCCGCTGTGACCTTGTGTGATGTGCGCCTCTCGGGTAATCAAGTTGGTGAGATGATGCTTTTGAGGTAGGACGGTTGGATGTTCCTGCTCGTACCTCAACTCTGATTGGACTAGCCTGCTTTCGACTCTGATTATCCCTTCTGCGTCTAGGAAAGGGTTTAAAGCGATTAGTCATTTTGATTTCCTCGGTGTTGATTTCGTACGTATGTCTTGCATTTCATTCGGAAAGGCTGTTTTTTTGGAGTAGAGTGATGATTCGACGGGTGTCCTGACTTAGTTCTTCTATCGTCAGCGCTCCTCCGCGTTTTGAGGGCTGTCTGGTGTTGTTGTGAAATCTTAGACAGTAAGCGACGAGCCGTGTGAGTAGTGGGAACGATGAATATCTTTCTAATATCTGAAATTCTGTCGGTATGATGGCTTGTAATGTCATTATCTTTCGTTGCTCAGGTATTTCGACAGGTGAGAGTTCCTCATGTGGCCAAGTGTCCTCTGGTTGATTCAGCCATTGAGGTCCCTGATACCAAGTCTTATGGTGTATGAGTTCTCTCAGCTCAACGCCTCGTGACAGGATGTCTGCCGCATTGTCTTCTGACGGCACATGCCGCCACTGCTTCTCGGTACTACCTCGCAAGATTTCTGTTACTCTGTTTGCCACGAATGTTTTAAGTGCATGTGGCGGTGTATTGATCCAATGCAATACTATAGTTGAATCTGACCAGAAGGTGATATTCATGGAATGCCTTCAACATGGAGGTTCAACGCCTTAGTCACATTTCGGACTAATTTGCTCAATAACATTGGCGCACATGATTCTAATCTGGGTAGAGTTTGTGTCTTCAATGGTACTATTCTTGATTTTGAGCATAAAGAATACGTCTTATGTCGGTTTGTGCGGCCTCATCTACGGATGTAGATGCAGGCTCCATAGGCGTTTTGCCTCGTAGTACCTCATTTTTTCTTTTTATTGATTCCAGGATTGAATTTGGCGTTGTGGTCACTTTTGTTGATCCAGGTTGTGGTTGTGACTTGCTGGACTCTTGGCATTGTAGTATGTCAAACCTATTTTTGGTTGGGATAGTTGTGAATGAAGTTGTTTTTGTAGGCTTCATTGGTTTTGATTTTTTCAGCCTTCTCTTCTTGGGTGGAGTGCTTTTCTTCGTCTGTGCTTTCCTGGTTGTCCCCTAACCCTTTCGTTCTGGTCACTAAGATTGGCTGCGGGTTGAGTTTCCGCGACTTTTGTGCGGAAACTCTTACGTTGCTGCTGTCTTTTGTCGTTTTTTGTGGAATTGTAATGATGGCACGTGTACCATTTTTCACTTTTTGACACTTTTTCCCACTTTCTTTTTTTTCTGTCACTGAATAACTGTCTAGATAGACGCGCTCACTGTCAGGACCTACGCCTGGTGTCCCTTTTGGGCTGAGAGGTCCGTCCTGTTCGGAGGTTCACGGTCAACTGACGAGAACGAGTACATTCAACGCGGTATGAGCGTTAGCTGAGATATTTTGTTTTATCATTTCATATTATTGCATAAAAAAATATTTACAAAACATACAAATATGTATGAATATAAAAAAGATATGCAAAATCTTGCTTGGCTTCGTTTTCAAAAAAGTGGACTGTAAAGTCAAGTAGAGGGAATTCCATAATTGATTTTCGCGAAAACAAAGCGAAAAATATGTCATTTTACATTTTCGACTTCATTTCCGCCGCGCGCAGGGAATCATCGCATATGTATTTTTGTATTCTTTCAAACGCCGTATATACGTATACTACTTCCATATTGACTTTATTTCATAGATAACGATTAAAACAGGAAAACGATGATTATTTAATTAGAGCTTAATGTGGTAATGCAATACAACTGAAACAACTAAATTTGTACAACTACTCAACTTTTGAGTGACAACTCACAACTCGACTCACAACTCACTACAATCGACAACTCGCAACTAAACCGCAATTAATGAACAACGACTATCTGACTTTCTCCACCAAGACCCTCCCCTTATCGCAGTTTTCGTACTCTCACCACATACACGTGTTTCGCAGCCGTCCATGACCAGAGATGGTCACGCGCGCCTTTTCCAAACTCCCAGGAACTTTTTCGGAGGACCACATAGTCCATTGGAATTTCCACTTTCTATCTACATCGTAATTCGTAATTGATTGCATCCAACAAGATAACAATCCGAAACATTAGGGAATAATTCTATTATCGCATAATACCAAAACATATTAACATATGCTGCACAAAGTCCTGACCTCAATCTCATTTCTTATTGAGCATTTATGGGACGAGCTGTAAAGGAGATTAAGAACAAATAGAAATCTGTTTATTAGTTCCTTTGTTCCTAGACCTTGCAACCGATAACATAATTTATATTCAAGGGTACAATAATGTGGACCTCTCCTTACTTAGAATATTTCTGCGCAATAGCAGTTTCCAGGTCGCGGATATACATAAATAAAGATGTAGAGTTTCTCTTGAAGCAGTTACTTCAACAATTATATAAGGTCTTTAAGAGTGCGTACACCTCTTACGAGGGATGAGGTGGTTTTTCATTTTACTGTACATTTTCCCGGTCGACATCCGGTAGCGTAAAACACGAAATGAATTTCGACGCGGTAACCTGTAACGTGGCGTCGTAAAGTATGAAATTATGTCCGTACTCCGACTTCAACCCCGTGACACTGTGACATATATACGCCTCGGAACGGTTATTCGACTCAGAGACTCGACCGCGTGATCGCTTATACAGATATTCAAGGAAATCAAATTTAACATTTGTTCTACGCCGAGTTACCGCGGTTCACAACCTCTTGCCTGAATTAAAGGGTCAATCGATCGCGTGACGATGACCCGGTCGTGCTGCCAATTGTCGTTGAGATGATTTTATCGGGGAAATCGGGTTCGCCATTAGCGTGGGTGTCGTCTCACGCTCTCCTTCCCATTACTGATAATTCAAATGAATATCTCGCTCGTAACAATCCGATGGAAAGCGATAGATGCAGAAATCGGATTAACATTTCATCTTCGTATGTAACTGGTTTCGCATCGTTAACAACTATTTCCCGTTTATGCAAATTATCTATGATGATGATTCTTAAGAGGGAACTGGCTGTTTAAGTTACATTACATAAAAAAAAAAAAAATGAACGAACATCTTCATGCGAAGCCAGTATGAGTTCTACACTCCAGGCATGGCGCGGTCGACCGAAAGGTCGAGCCCTTACACGCACACACCACTTGGTTCGTGTCACACCTGTGGACAGCGACACCACACAGCTTTACACAGAGAACACACCCAGGTCATTCCACGGATACAAGGCACAGGATCATCAACCGATCGATCCTCTAACAGACGAGCATCACCTGGATCGCCGACACCGCGCTCTTCGTATCGTTCGAGACATTCGGAACCTGCTAGGAAATCTCGTTCGTCATCAACGAAGAGTCGGAAGACTCCGCAACACCAATCTCGATCATCACGAACCAAAGGAACCGAAATAAGCTCATCGTCCAATCCGCAGCGATCCGGAAAGCAATGACTAGATGAAACGACGATAGCAAAAGGGATCGGTTTAATAAACACATCTCGACACGCCCCCCTGCATCATGATCTGTTGGTGACGGCACAGATCAATGTTTTAAATAATCAGGCACAACCAATCCGAGCCCGACCTTTGCTAGATATAAAATGGATCGAGTATAAATTTTATGACCGAAAAGCTCGTGAACTCCCTCGGTATAAAGCGAAGGAGATGTGCGGTCCCAATCGGTGTCCTCGACAACCTAACCACTATCGCGAAGCGATACACCACGGCTACAATTACTTCTACGGACAATACGTATAAGCAAACGTGAAAGCTCCTCGTTATCCCGGTCATATCGACCTTAATTCCAAGTGAACCCATCGATCGCTCGAGTCTGGAAATACCCAGGAACCTAAAATTAGCCGATACACAATTCCACTCCCCAGGCCCGATCGATATCTTGCTTAGTTTGGGATCAACACTTGCGTCGATGTGCGTCGGACAAGTCAATTTGACGCAACCGGACGAGCCTGAACTGCGTTTGCACAAAACACGTTTCGGTTAAATAATCGGGGGAAGTCCAACGTGCCAAACCGCGACGAACACGTTCCACACAACTACAACGACTTTGCCAGCGAATCTCGCGCGATTTTGGGAAGTCGAAGAAGGATCGTCCACCACACATCTTTCGAAATCTGAACGACAATGTGAAGAGCATTTCCGAAACTATGTCTGACGAACCAAGGAAGGCCGATACAAGTAGTTTGGCGTTATAGGGCCTGGCCTTTGGCCGACCGTGCCATACCTCGAGTGGGAACTCATACTGGCAACGCAATCATGGTGGACTATGATTATTTCCAACTTTCCAGCGTCCCCCGCCAAGAGGACGGCGCGCAGGTGGTCGGCGCGCGACTTGGAAAAACCCTGCCCTCTCCTTACGGGTCATTGGACAAGTTGAACCTACCCTTACGGGCGACAGCTCGCTTAGCCGGCGCCTCGCGACGCACGCGTCGCGTTGCGCCGTTACCAGCGGGGGCCACGAGGAGGCGGAGCTGCCAGCACGAGGCTCGGTCCCGGCAGGTTCGCTTTCCAGCCGATTATAACCTGCACCGTCACAGCGCCCATTTGTGGGCGCCGCCTGCATCGACGGTCACAGGTAGTCTCCTGGGTCTGCGCTCTTGCGCTTTGCTCTTGCTTTTCTCGGGTGCTTCCTTCTTGTGTGTTCCTGTGTCTGTTTTACGCTGTTCCTGTTTTTGGGTCCTGCTTTCTTACATGTTTATTTCCTGGTAGCTTTGTTGTGATGGCTTCTACTTTGTGCCTGCTGTTGTGGCTTGGTTAGTTTTCTATTGTCTGCATCCCTCTCTCGCCGTTGTGCTTCCTTGCACTTCTTCTCGGCAGTTGTTCAGTGTGTTCCACTGGTTGCTTCCGAGTAGATCTTCCCTGTTGAGGAGGGCTTTCCGATTCCTGGGGTGCCCTTTTCCTCTTCTGTTCTTTTGCAAGTAGGACGCTCTTAGTGAACTTTTGGAAGTGGGGGTACACTTCTTTGGTGATAAACTCCCACTTTTCCTTAGGCCAGGGTAGTTTCAGTTCCTGCATGGAGTTCCGCAACCTCTGTCGTTCCTCCTCGAAGAGACGGCATGTTTCCAATATGTGCTGCGGAGTTTCCTCCATGCCGCAGTCACACGTGCTTTCTTCGCTTAGCTGGAAGGATTTTAGTTTGCTTTTGAAGTCCCCGTGACCACTGATGAACTGTGTCGTGTAGTAGTCCGGGTTTATCCAGCGGCACGCTAGTCTGTCCTCCGGGTTCTCAAAGTATTCGAAGGTAGTTCTTCCCTTTGACGTGGTGCGCCAGCGCTCGTGCCACGTCTGAATGGCCTCGCGGATAATTTCCTTCGTGCTGCTTCCTTCGTTGGGGCTTCTCTTTTCCCTATATAGTCTTGCTCTAACCTCGATTAAGAGGTCGATGGGCATGACTCCTGCTATTATCTGCAGTGCTTCCGTGGACGTCGTCCTGTAGGCTTTTGTTACCTGCAGAAGCGCCATCCTCTGTGTGCGTTTGGTCCTTGTGTTGTTTCTCAGCAGATCGCTCCAGGCAGCCGCGGCGTACGTGACGGTCGATTCAAACTGCCCTTTGTACAGAATACGCATGGCTGCTAGTCCGAGACCCCATTTTGCCTTGGCCACTTTTGCGAGGCAGCTGAGGAGTTTCCTAGCTTTCTGTGTCGTTTCTTCGATATGGACGTTGATTCTGGGGCCGTTCTCGAGGTGGACTCTCAGATATTTTATAGTTTGTTTCCCTCGAATACTATTATCGTTTATTTTGACTATCGGAGGTCTCTCGGAATCCAGTTTCCCTTTTAGTAAGATCATTTCCGTCTTACTTGCCGATAGTGCCAGCTTCTTCCTGGAGCACCAGTCGGCGACCCGTGTGACTGCTTCCTGTCCCGTTCTCTGTATCTCTGTCCTGGCGTTGCCAGCGACCAGTATGATGATGTCGTCCGCGTACGCGATCGGCTCGCATTCCGGTGTGCGCCTTCGTAGTTCATCCAGCAGGTCATCGAATATCAGGTTCTAGAAACTTGGACCCAATATCGAGCCTTGCGGGCATCCTTTTGTTACGGTCTTGGAGATGGTTTGGTTTTTGCCAACGATCTGCACGGTTCTGTTGGTGAAGTAGCTCCGGGTTAACCTGTACAGGTTGCCGGGGCATCCTCTTCTCTTCAGCTCGTGCATCACGTTTGGCCACCACACGTTGTCGAAGGCTCCTGATATGTCGAGCGCGATTGCTAGGACATATTTCCGGTCGCTCATTT
>CM026194.1:7648087-7691998 GCA_014825925.1 Bombus breviceps | reverse complement strand
AAATATTACACCATTGGAAGGAAACTCTGTATTCATAGAAAACATAAGAAAAGGATATTTGTATAGCGATACTGCCAATATTATTGTAGGATTGGACACTAGCGACATATACGAGCAAATAAGTGCGATAGAATTATATAAATCGACAATAAACTCATGCGCAATCAGCAAAGAATGCGCTGAAGGGTCAGACGGATTATAAAACCGTATCAATAACCGGAAACAACTCGCAAAACATTTGAAAACGTTAATACACAGCCGAAGCAAGCGAGGTTTACTCATCATTAGTTACTCAAAAGTCTATTCGGAACTCTCGACGATGACGATCTTACACTCATAAACGAAAACAAGGACAAACTATTCGATGACAACAATAAAATCAAGACTGTAATAGCTAATCAGACAGCACTTATTAGGAAAATTGTAAACTCGGAAAACCTAAACCACCTAGAGAAATCATATAACGATGTATTAAAACAACAACAGCAGGCAAATATCGATAGATTTATGGTTAAGATGATTATGAAACTCGACACCGCGATGCAAACTTTACACTTTCAGTTAGACGAGATACTTAACGTCATAATATTAGGCAAACAGGGAATAATTATCCCACAAATACTCGACCCCTATGAATTTATAGAAAACTACGCCAAAGCGATAGGCAACCAGATGCACAACACGGCGATATCTGCCAAAACCGAACATTTTCAGTTTATACTCGACATGAGTGACCTTAAAGTCTTTACCATAGGCGACAAAATATTCTTTAAAATTATAGTACCTTTAGTCTCTAACACGGAATGGAATATATTACAGGTACATCCTATCTCGAGTAAGAGAAATGGAGTATTTTTGGATCCAGTAGTCGAACATCAGACATATTTAACTTCAGGACTTTTATTTATAAATACTGATATCGAATATCTCGACAAACTTTGCTAAAATAGAGCCGGAACCACTATATGCAAACAAACACCACCAGTCCATAACAGAAACTCGAAAATCGACTGTCGTAGCGAAATAATAAACTTGAAACCTCACATCGAACATTGCCAAATAACTGTACTCAAGATTGAAGACATTAGCTTTATACCGGTTAGAACTAGCAACAGCTACATCGCGATACCGGCAAACTCGATAGGAATAGACACAATTTGCCAAACGAAACATACTTTACAAAAAGTTGACAAGCCCTCTGTCACGACCGGCACACTTCAAATCCGATGGACTGATGATGGAGATAAAGATGTGGCGGCACTCGGCGACAATGTATATCGCCGAAATGCCTAATGAGTCATCCATATCCCAACGATCCTTCCGCCGAATGTTCTAGAAGAAGGGCTTGCGTGATTTAACCCAAATTCGCCAAACCATTAACAGATCTCACAAAGAAAGGCAACCCTTTTAGATGGACAGAAACGCAACAAACAAGCTTTGACACACTAAAAGAAGAGTTATGCTCATCTTCCAGTTTTAACATACCCAGACTACACGAAAACATTCACACTTACCACAGACGCTTCCAATGAAGGAATAGGCGCAATCTTATCACAAGACGGACATTCTTGCTGTTACATATTACGAATACTCAACCCACCAGAGTAAAATTATTCTACCACAGAAAAGAAATTATTAGCTATCGTATGGGCAGTTAAAAGACTCAAGCCATACCTGTTAGGAAGACGATTCGTTATTCGAACCGACCACGAAGCACTCACTTGGCTCAAAAATTGCAAAGACCTAGAAATTATAAAATGTATCGAACTAATGGTTTGGTTGGGTCTAGTACCAACACCGCTTATTACATCTTGGTCAACGAGCCGTCTTTACAAATTTCCATTTCCATGCAGCAGAATGTCTCGTAATCGTTTTGAATTGCTATTGGCAAACTTACATTTTGCAAATAACGAAACTATAGAACAGAATAGCATACTTGGAAAAGTTTTACCACTCATAAACATATTGATAGACAATTACCAACAAATTTTTTCACCAGGCAAAGATATTGTAGTCGACGAGACAATGGTTCCTTGGAGGGGACGACTAATATTCCGGCAATACATGCCGACGAAATCACGTAAGTGTGGTATAAAACTATTCAAACTGTGTTCCACCGAAGGTTACACATGGTCTGCTAAAATATAGTCTGGACGAGAAATCACCGGCAGTAAGCAAGTTAGCATAGCTGAAAACGCTTGCATCGAACTTGCAGATAAATTGCTAAATAAAGGACGAACTTTGTTCGTCGACAACTTTTATACGAGCTATCAGTTAGCAGTGAAATTTTTAAATTTTAGGACGCATGTCGTTGGAACTGTACGGCACAACAAAAAATATGTGCCCAATTCCGTAATGTCGTGCCCGTTGAAGAAAGGTGAAATGATAGCATGAGAAGATAAGAACCGTGTTGTGGTTCCCAAATGGAGAGATGTTCGAAATGTTAGAATATTATCAACAAAATATGCACCCATTATGATTCCAAGCTCGAAGTCTACATATCACGGATGTCCTTCAAAACAGAAACCTTTGGCGGTAATTGCATATAATAATGGAAAAATCGGTATCGACAGAAGTGACCAGATGGGCTCATATGCCACTACGATACGGAAAAGCATCAAGTGGTATCGGAAATTAGCACTACATTTATTCTTACGATCAACTATAGTAAATGCTCATATTGTGTACTAAACAGCTACAAACAAAAAGATACCGATAAGACAATTTCGAGAAATTCTCGTTTTCGGATGGTCCAATGTGTCCTCAGAAAATACTGTGCCCGACAAACATCGGAAGAAAACGAAGAAGGTGCCCCACCATTTGGAGATATGTAAGAATCAGGAGAGCATGCCTATAAGAAGGATGCGCACCCTATGTTACAAGAAGAAGGGGCAAATTTTCTCACGCGAAGAAGCGAGAAAAAGCATGAAAAGAACTACAACACATTGTTCGAAGTGCCCAAAATCACCCCAAATGTGTTTGGAATGTTTTAACGAGTACCATGTGATATAGCATAATGTAATATTTTATCCAGAATATAAATTAATAAAAAGTATGGTATAATGTGTTTTTAACATTTTTATGTTGTATCTCCTATATATAATAACGTATATTTAATTAACTCGAACAAGAAGAGCGTCACCATACGTTGGTGACGGGGCCCCTGTCACAGACGAAATCCGACTAAAGCAAAGCGATAAGATTGCGAAATTCCAAGCGCCCTAGCATGAGTAACCATCGGGATAACATCCGGTCACTCTATCCGTTCTCCGAAATATATGATCGCAGCCTTTTCCCACTCCCACGAATAAAAGAATTTAAATACTTCCCCTAAAATCATCCAAGTCAGTCTTGAACAGCCACGCGTAGAGCTCGGAAGTGTACTATAAAACCAAAAAAGAAATAAAGTTTCTTCTTTTCTTAATTCCGTTTTATTTTACGTGACACCCCCACGGAAGTATACCTGTCGCACAGATACGTGCGACGTGGCGACGAACGTGTTAAAGTCGATAAAATAGTTGGTAAAGCCGCGCAAAGTATTCAGAACATACGTATTGAAAATTATGCAAATTTACATGACGCTTTGAGATCCAACGTGGCAGTTCAAGTAACATCTGAGGAATACGGTGAACAATTACGCGATTTGAAACAAGGGCGCGACGGATTTATTCAAAGTTTCAATATCCGATTCCGCCGCATATTAAATAAACTTACGTATGGAACCAATAAAAATTCACAATCACTTACACGACGAATAATGATTGAAGCCACCATGAGAAAAGTAAGTCGAATTTATTTGAAAGCACTTCGACACGACATATGACGCATATTGTTAGCAAACGAACCAGTTTCATTGAACGAAACAGTTTGATGTTGAGTGCCGAAGCGTGCAGACGTGTGTCTAGTGCTCTGCGAAGTTCGTAAAACAACACGTGTCGCCCATCCGTCGAAAGTGAACATTACCAAGTGTTTCCTCTCTTACTACTGAAAAATTCCAACGCTCCTAATCTCTACCCGAATCTTAGCCTTATAGCCTCTCGACTAGTTAGTCAATTTGAATTTACTAGGTCGATGATGGCCCAAGTAACGCGACCAGACTCATCTGAGCAAAACCATAACTGCTCCGCGCTACCTCCTCCGTGGCAAAAGAGCATTATATCCCCCCATACTAGTGACACCAAAAAAAATAAAATGCGTAAACTAGAATTAGTTAAATCAAACACAAACGCTAACCAGAACGAACAGTCAACAAACTGTGTAACTACACACAATAGATACGCAATATTGAAATTCACAAACGACTCCATGGACGTCGAAGATCCACCACTAAACCAACATACGCACAGAAATTCCGCTCTCCCACCCATATCTGTTGATGATGTCATCGATATACAAACAATGGTAAAGTCCATTGAGAAAGAAATCAACAAGGAGGATTATAAACTAAAAATAAATAACAACCAAGTCAAAATTCTGCCGACTAATCCAGTCTCATACAGAAAGACAACAAAACTTCTTGTCAAGAAGATGATACATTTACACTGTACATGTGAATGTGTGTGTAAGAGACAGAGGGCGCCCAGGCCTTCGTTGGGACAAAGGACGATTGGCAGTTGTTTAGAAGCATTCGAAAGAGTCAGTTGACAAGCGAGCGTGCGAGTAGGTCTTGAGAGGAGAATATATATGTAAACTTCCCAAGAGTTCAAACACGGATAAACAAAGGTATTTTCTCTGTCTAACGGACATTGTATGTTTTTCGTCGGACATATGAGACGATCTGTCGGCGACACTGTAGTGCCACGAGCGACGGTTAGGAATACGGCCTATGTCAGTTCAGAGACAGACGGCTAGAGAAGAAGAAGGATTACGATCGTATTCAGAATATTAAAGATTGACAAAGGAAGAGTGGTAGTTTAGGACGTGGAAAATCGATTCTCGATTTTCAGGTAGACCTTGTACAAAGCTTCATTATTTATTCTTATTTATTGTTATTAATTATTATTTATTGTTGTTTACCTCTGTATTTTATTTAAGTACTGTTATAATAAACTCGATTTTCAGACTTCAGAATCGATCCCTGAATTATCAAAATTTGAACCTTATATATATGTATAACTGGTGTGTGTAAATAAAGTAAAACTTTATATTTTCGAATCCCTTCGATATCTTTACATGGTAGCAGAGCGTCGTTTCGAGTTTTGCAAATTATTCATTGCGTGGTTTTTTAATCTTGCGAGTTAGTTCGAGTGAGTTTCAGTAAGGGAAGAAACGTTCAAAGAGTATAAAAAAAAAAAAAAATAATATACTTCGAGCACATAAGAACGCTTGAGTAAGAGACAAGGAATCAAAATGGAGAGATCGGAAATCACGATACCTTCGAGGGCGAGGATTACGCTATGTGGAAGCAAAGAATAACGATGTTTCTCAGGTATAACGAATGCGAGATTGTTACAACTAGAGTGAAGACCGAAACAGACAATGAAGACTGGGACAAAAAGGATTTGAAAGCAATAAACATAATTTACAGTGCCATCACAAATAGACAATTGGGAACATATTAGGGAAGAAAAAACGGCGTATGAAATAGTGAAAAAGTTCGATGAAATGTACTTGAAGGAGTCGACGGCACTACAGATTGTATGTAGAAGAAGAGTGGAAAAGATAAGAATTGAGAACTACAGTGATTCGATATCGTTCTTTAGCGATTTCGAAAAATTAATAACCAAATTAAAAGGTGCGGGCGCACAAGTGAGTGAGAGGGAAAAGCTAAATTACATGCTGAATACGTTACCCGAAGAATACAGCTACATAGCGGACATAATAGATGCATTAAAAGAAGAAAATCAAACGGTAGCGTATGTGAAAAATAAAATTGAAATAGCAGAGAAGAAAGAAAAATCCAGTCGAGGAGGAATGCAAACCAATGCCTTTTCTGCAAAAAAAAGAAGGATGCTTCAGATGTGGAAGAGTAGGTCACTTTGGGAGAGAGTGTCAAAATGGCGTCCAAGCGGGAAGCAGTAACAGTTATTGGCGTGGGTCAACACGTGGTCGCAGCAGAGGAACAGGAAACAAAGGCAATACGAGCAGTAACAAAACGGATTTATCATAAATTTCTCTCGTATTCCTAGAGTAGATTCAATACTTCGTTTCGCGTTTCGAAACGATTAATATGTAAATAGCGTAATAATTAATGATTGTTAGAATTACCCGATTGTATCTCGTATTTGATCATGAATTTCCGTACTTTATAAAGTGAAATGTAACAATGTATTAAATATAGTCGGAAAGTAAATCGCAGAGTCAAAAATATCGGCAAGCCGAACGACGAATTACTTCGTTAGCTTTTATGAGTAGATTGGAGGTTACTTAGGGCGACAGTTCTGCCCGAGAAGTCGAGCTAAACGGACGTGTGTAACAGTGCTTCCGTAAGTTCGACAAGTGGGGAAAATAAAACAAAACAAAGTGACTAACGACAGCGTCCATCGCCAAATGGTGGAAAATATGCAACAAATACCACCAATAAAAATAACAAACAAAGGCGAAACATATCTTATAAACAGAGCTGTAGAAATAACAAACCTAAATCAATCAATAAACGAAGATCATGATTGCTCAGCTACAAAGGAAATAGAAATGGAAACTACACAAAAGAGTGATGAGAAAAATAATATCAACAACGAACTATCACATCAGGATGAAAGCTGGAAGGTGGTAACTTCCAACAAAAAACGAAAAATAACATCAAACACAAATGTTAGGAGGACTACAGAAGCAGAAAAGCAACAATGGCTACAAGAAATTACTCCCTGAAACTCCTTCAGCGCACTGCCAGAAGAGAAAGAAACAGACCCAGCCAAAAAACCAATAACTCACATCGCTAAATCACCACCAATCTACATAGATGCCCAAATAATAGACCCCTTGAACTACTAAACAACACGGCAGGAAAAGAAAACTAGAGTATTCAACAACTAAAACAGGTAAAAGTGCAAACTAACACTCTAGAAACTTTTAGAAAAGTGACAAAAGCAGTAAAAGAGAAAAACGCCGGATATCACAGTTACCAGCTCAAAACTGATAAAAGTTACAAAGCAGTAGTCAGAGGATTACACCCTAAGACAAGTACAAGTAGCATATGCGAGAAACTAGCAAAAATCGGACACCAGGTAAGAACCATAAATAACATAACCAGATTTGATACTAAACAACCATTACCGCTATTACTAATAGAACTTGAACCTAAAAATAATAACAAGGAAATTTTCGAAATTAAAAAGGTCCTAAACACAATAATAATAGTGGAGCCACCTAGACATGAAAAAGACATTCCACAATGTATACGGTGCCAACAATATGGACACACAAAAAATTACTGCAACAGAAACCCGGCGTGTGTCAAATGCGCAGAAATGCATCTAACAACGAACTGCCCATACATGGGAAAAATAAATGAGGTAAAATGTTACAATTGTAATGAAAACCACCCAGCTAGCTACAAAGGCTGTATAGTCGGAAACCAACTGCAACGTAAACTGTTTCTGCCGCTTCGAAACAGGACATACAATAACTATCACACACAACAGGACAGCACAGAAACTGAGACAACACCAAATGTACAGCGCGCAACAAACATTCACCACAAAAACACCAACACCCTTGGTAGCTGAAGCCATGCACAAGTAACCAGCCAATCAGCTCTGAAAACCAGTACCAGAACAACAACAACGACACTACAGAAATCAAGGAACTGCTAAAACAATCCATCAAAAACTCCGAATTAATGATAAAAATGATAAGCGAACAAAACGAAGTCCTTAGACAGCAAGCTCATCAAACCACAGTCATGATACAACTGGTTACAAACATGCTAAGCAAAAAATAAAAACGGACACGCTGAAAATAGCAGCCTGGAACTCCAATGGCTTGCAACAACGAGCCCTCGAAACTAAAACATTTTTGTATAAAAATAATATTGATATACTACTTGTCTCAGAGACACATTTCACTGTAAAAAATTACATGAAAATACCTCACTACACCATCTACGATACCAAACACCCCTCAGGTAAAGCACATGGAGGAACTGCAGTAATAATAAAAAAATGACATCAAGCATCACCTACATAGTCAAACAAGTCAAGAACATTTACAAGCAACCACTGTCACAATACAGATCAATGACAATTACTTCCAGATTTCATCAGTATATGTACCTCCGAGACATAAAATGACATTCAAAAAATGGGAAGAGTACTTCCAATCCTTAGGCGACAAATATATCGCAGCAGGAGACTTTAATGCAAAGCACACGTTATGGGGCTCGAGAATTAGCACACGGAGAGGCAAAACATTTGAACAGCAACCTCAACGTACTATCTACAGGAAGACCAACTTACTGGCCGACGGACCTCAATAAAACACCTGACCTGCTGGATTTTGCAGTAACAAAAGGATTAAACGTAAGCAAATTTAAAATAACAACCTGCCTTGAGCTTAACTCCGACCATACACCAATTATATTAGAATATACAAGCAAACCACTACTCTATAACAAGTCAGAGTCGCTTTGCAATAAAACTACCAAATGGCAAACTTTTAAAGAGCTAATCGAAAACAAAGTCAACTGCAATATCCCATTGAAAACACCTGAACACATCGAGCAGGCAGTAGTAACTCTGACAGAAATAATACAGGAAGCAGCGCGGGCAACCACCACCTATGAATCAAATAGCAGGTAATCAAAAATTATTCCACAGAACATCCTAGATAAAATCAGGGAAAAAGAAAAGCGAAAGCAAAATGGCAAAAACAGAGAACACGAGAAAACAAGAAAAACCTAAATAAACTTACACAGGAATAGTAACGAATTCTCAAAATTCATCGAATCACTATCTGCGCACGAGAATACCAACTACTCCCTATGGAGAGTCACTAACAAAGTTAAGAAAACAGTAAAATCAATCCCAGCAATCAGGAAAATGGACAACACATGGGCCAGAAGCAACGAAGAGCAGGCAGAAGAATTTTCGAAGCACCTATGCAACACATTTACACCACATAATATCAACAACAGCAACCTCAATTGTCATACGGACGAGGATGCGCTAACCATTAGTACCTTAACTGACAAGCAGTACATCATACCTAAAACAACAGCACAAGAAATTAGAAACATAATTGAAAAAACAAAAAACAACAAAGCACCAGGAATCGACCTAATGAATGGTAAAATCTTGAAAAACCTTCCTCCAAAAGCGATACGACTAATGAGTACCCCGCTGGGAGTAGCCACCCACATGATAATATAACAGCTAAAAAATTCTACCAAATATCCAAATTGAACAAATTGTGAATGCAAAGTATTGAAATAAAAAACAAAATTGTGGAGGGGGATTGGCTTTGTGTCCGAATGTGAGTTCGAATGGTGTGTAACCAATGGAGTCGTGTATCATCGTGTTATATGCAAGACACACAGAAGTTAAGTTGATCGTCCCATTCTTCATCTGAATTTCGCTGTATCGATTTTTACATGTCGCTTACTACTGCGTGTGTTCGTTCTAAAGATCCGTTACTCTGTGGGTGGAAGGATGTCGTTTTAATATTGTTACGTCGCGTGAGATGAGCCGCGCGACGTCACTCATGACCTGGCCGCCCGGACCCACTTACCGTCAGTCGGATCCCAATGAACCTAAGGACCCACCATAAACTTAAGCTGGTAGTTTAGCTTTATATTTATTTGTAATCCTGCAAATGTACCGGTTTATGGTTGCTCCTTAAAGCAGTCCTTAGGTTTATTATACGCTTCCAAAATTCACGGAAAAAAGCGAGTAAATTGCTTAATCGAAAAGCTGGGTTTTTCCAGTAACGTCATCCACAATCCACATTGTTAGGAGGTTTTCTCCTCATATTTTTCATCAACATGGGCTATAACCAATGAGTAACATGGATCGTTACCCTCTCTTTTCCTAATGAAAAGCAATATCAACGAATCCGCTTGCTGCGTTCGAAGCAATGTAACGAAACCGAATTTTCCTCCGTCATGACATGAGAACGGACAGTCAGTTGAAATCCAGTCAACACTCTGATACACATCTTAGAATCACATCTCAGTCATATACTGCAAATACATCTCTTAGATATACATCAGAGTTGCATATCAGTTCGAGAACGGTCAAATCGCGACAACACTTAACTTGTAGCAAATATAAATTGTTAGCAAATATAACCTGTTAGATCAGTGTTATACAAAATCAACCACCGCTATTGTCTTAACCGAAATAGGGGATCGAATTGTTCATGGTGTCGATTATTCTAATCGTAACGGGAATTTACGACTCCCGTTGACGCGCTTATTCAAGATCGTGTCTCTCCGCGAGCGGGAGAAACAAATATGTTTGATTTTAAATGCGTCTTCGTACTGTTGCATCACACTAGTTATAAAATTTTGTCCGCGGTCGGTTAGTACCTTTTTTGGAGCGGAAAAGATATAAATGTAATGATTCAAGAGTGCGTTCCAAATTGTTTCCGTTTGCTGAGTCTTTAATGGTACGAGTATTAAATATTTTGTCAGTTCGTCATGTAGGGATAGAATATACCGATTGCCTTTCTTTGAATTTTTCAATGGGCCTAATAAGTCCATAGCAATTTTATCGTTCGGTTCGAGGGGCGTGTCAGTGATACAAGGTTCTTCCCGCGGTCTGATACGTGTAGTTTTAGATGTCTGGCAGGTGCCGCATGATTCTACGTGTTGTTGTGTGCGTTTCATCAAATCTGATATTTTATGCCGTTCACGAATGCGATCGTATGTCTTTTGTATACCGGGGTGTCTTACTAAATCGTGATTTTCTCTTAGTAATTCGTCTACTTCTTCGTCGTTGTATGTTTGGATTGGATCCCATGCAAAATTTAATTCTTTCACGGTGTCGTTCAGGAATAATAAAATTCGTTTGATCGCGTTCTTCTCGGTCTCTGTGAAACTGTCGTCGCCTATACTTATCTTCTCGTTTGTAGGAATGATTTTGTTTAATTTGGCTAACCATTTGATTCTGCCGTAACTTCCTAGCTCTGTTTTGGATAATTGATAGAAAGATTTACGGTTCGGAGTCATTTTGAGAATTTTGGGTAACGTGTCGGTAGATTTTTCCCAGCCGCGATACTTTTTATCGAGTTCTATGTTTAAATTTTCGTTTTGTCTCGTCAGAACATGTATTCTAGATAGTGCGTCGGCTGCAGTACTGTCTTTTCCTTTAGTGTATTCTATGTCGTACTCATATTCCTCCAATTTTAGTCCCTATCTCATCAGACGTGATGAGGGGTCTTTGTAGTTCTGTAGCCATTTTAGCGCTTGGTGGTCGGTTCGAACAAGGAATTTCCGGCCTAACAGATATTGTCGGTGGCGTTTCACGGCCCATACGATTGCTAAAAGTCCTTTTTCGGTTGTGGAATAAGTTCGTTCCGGTGGGTTCAAAGTTCGTGAGATATAACAACATGGATGCCCGTCCTGTGATAAAATAGCACCTATGCCTTTGTTACCGGCGTCGATCGTTAATGTGAATTGTTTTGTAAAGTCTGGGAATTTTAGTACGGGTGATGAACAGAGTTTGTCTTTTAATGTCTTGAATGCTTCCTGGGTTTTATATGTCCAATGAAATGGTGTCTCTTTCTTTGTAAGTTCGGTCAATGGTTTTGCGATTTTAGAAAAGTCTCTGATGAATTTATGGTAATAACCTGCTAGTCCTAGGAAAGATTTAATGTCTGTGGGATTACGCGGCTGTTTGAAGTTACTAACGGCTTCTAATTTTTTGGGATTTGGCTTTACATCTTCGGCGGTTACTATATGCCCGAGATATTCTGGTTCTAGTTTGTGGAATTCGCATTTGTCTGGTTGTATTTTGAATCCGAGTTCGCGTAAGCGTTGCAATACTATCGCGAGGTTGCTATTGTGCTCTTTAATCGACTGTCCGAATACTATAATATCGTCTAAATACACAAAGCAATGTTTATTTATGATTCCTCTTAGCGCGGTATCCATCATGCGTTGGAACGTTGCGTACGCATCATGCGTAAACCGAATGGCATTCTATTGTAATGGTAGTATCCTTGTGGTTTAGAGAACGCCGTGTATTTCTTAGAGTCTGTGTCCATTGGGATTTGGTGGAATCCGGAGGATAAATCGAGGGCTGAGAAGAATTTTGCGTTGCCTAGTTGGAATAGTATGTCGTCTATGTCGGGAATGGGTATGCGTCTTGGTCAGTTAGCTCGTTTATTTTTTTGAAGTCTATTACGCTTCGCCATTTCTGTTCCCCTGAGGCGTCTGCCTTTTTCGGTATTACCCAGACTGGCGAATTGTAAAGGGAATCAGATGGTTCTATGATGTTCTTTTGTAGCATTTCGTCAATTTGTCGTTTAATTTCCTCTTTGTGGCATTTGGGTGGTCGATAGGATTTTGTACTAATGACTTTATTCTCTTTTAACGTTATTGTGTGCTTAGCAAGGTTAGTGCAAGGTAAAAAGTCGGTCTCTAAATTGAATACGTCGAGATAAACTAGCAATATCTTTTCGATTGGTCCGCGGAGAGTTTTCTCTATATGCGAGAGTATGACTAAATCTTGAAATGTAGAGACTTGATCGTATGTATTTGAGTTTTCGATAAGACTAGTTATTTTGGTTGGGCACTCACCACCATTGATAAAGCATATCGCTGTCGATTTTCCTTCCAAGTAAACTGTCTTTGACACTGCTTGCTTCGGGGGTACGTCGTTTTTCTGTTGCAATAAAAGAATATTATCGTCAAGTTTTAGTTGTTGATTCGAGAGTTTAAATTTGAATTTAGATAGGGCTGATAAACCGAGTATGCCGTCCTCTATGATTGGAAAGTTGTCATCTACTACAAAGAATTCTAAAGTTTTACCGAATAATTTGGCAAAGGCGTGATCGTTAGTAGTGTAGGAGATTAAATGCCGAGATACTTGTGTGGCAAACAGTCAAGTGTATTTAAAATAACAAGTCTACGTACAGACTAAAAGTCAGAACAGATAATACAGAGAATAGCTGTTAAAAACTCGTGAAGGATAGCCGCGAATCGGTGTGTGTAACGTCGTTGTAACGGTTTCTACTAATCGTTCGCGATCGCGTCCGTTTATTTATACTAGTCGAGGGAAAGTCGGAAAGTTCGAATTCGTCTTCGTTCGACGGTTACATGTAGCGGCGTTTGTTTATTCTTACTTATGTGTAACCTAATGATCATCATACTCCGAGGTAAACAGCGTAACTCATGTGCCGCTACAGTAGTAAATTTAGAGTGTCCCATTGAGAATTTTTGTTCTTTTACTATTCTGGGTTATAATACACATCTTCTCTTGAGTATGTTAATTCCTGCTCCGCTGTCGACGAGGAATTTATGTTGTCGTCCGTTGGATCGTAGAAGCACTATGTATTGTGGCATTAATTCGTAGGTCTGGTCTATTGTTTCCTCCGTTTCTTCCTTGCGTGTCTCTATATTGTGGACTCCTAGTGGTCTCGGATATTAGTTGGGTGATTGAAAATTTCTACATTGACTGGAGGCATGTCCGATTTGATTACACTTGGAACGTTTTAGTCGAGTTCTTTGGGTAAGTGGCATTCGTTTGTCTTGCCGGAAGGTTCTTGGCATTGGATTAGGTGTTCCTAGGTGTTGGCTCTCTCAATTGGTTGATTCATTGTTCTTCTTATTTTTTTGTTGCGTTCGATATCCCCTATGAATAACTCCGCCTCGAAAGCTGTATCTTGTGCTTCTTGGAGATTCTTCGGTCTTGTAGCCGATGTGCGTATTTCTATTTCGGGTTTTACATTTAGGACAAAAACTTTGGTCGCTCGTTCAGTTTCAAGATCTATGGCGACTGCTCGACGTATTGGATCGCGAATTTCGTGTTGAAGCGCGTATATCAGTTCGTTGAGGTTGTGTTCTTCACATAACTGTGTACCGATTCGTTAACGTTTTGTCGCCTACGTTGCAACTTATCACGAACTCCATTAGATGTAATACTCGCGGATACAAATTTTCTGAGGCTTTCAAACAGGTCTTTGTAATACTGAGATACTGCGTTCTGCTTCTCCGATGATTCTTTAGGTTAGAATTAGGCGTAATAATGCGCGTTTTTTTCGACATTTGGCTCGAGCTTCTCTTACCCGTTTAAAGGCTTCTACTCCTATATCGTGTCATCCATTGAGTATAGGAATAAAGCCTAGGCAGGTTTTTGCATTGTACATGGGATTGTCATAACTTACTGTTTCTTCTTCACTGTCCACATTGTCCGTTTCGTTAGGTTTTACAGGTGGTCGCTTTTTCTGAATATTGCTAGTACTAGATTCGTCTATGGTAATAAGGGAACCTAATTCAGTAGTAGCGTCATGTCCTAAATTTATTTTAGAGATATTTTTTCCTAATAGTTCTATCTCTGCTGTACGTTTTTTGTTTTCACTTCGTTGCGTTTCTTCTGCTTCTGGCCAATTCATTAATAATGCTATCCCAACTGAGAGTGTTGAAAGCATTCTTAATATCCAACGCGATCATCATACAGATTTCTCTCATACCTTACTTAAGGCTGGGAGTATGCTTATTGGCCGATAAGCGTTAGGAAGCCTAGGGTCTTTACCCGGCTTCTTAAGTAGTATCACTCTGGCTGTTTCCCAACATCTGGGGATCCGTCCTGAATCAGTGATATTGTTCATAACGTTGGTTACGAGCTCCCTCCTATGATTAACAATCAATTTAACAATATCGCCTGGAATACCATCTATTCCCACAGCATTCTTTACGTTAATTTTTTCAACTATACCCACAACATCGTCCTCATCAAGAGTAATATTATAGGTGATATCTTCCATCATGCCCCTCTCGAAGACCTCATGTTGCGACGGTCTGTGTCCAATAATAAATAAATTTTTAAAAATCTCTTTAACCGTATTAATCGGCATGTCATTCGCTGACCCTCTGTTCTTACATCTGTTCATGACCGTACGATACGGTTTACCCCAAGGGTCGCTCTCTAAAATCTTACAAAATATTGCCCAAGCTCTCATTTTACTTCCAGCAATCTCCTTTTTAAACTGCCTTCTTATCCCCTTATAGGCACTGATAAGAACATCAGTATCGCTAATCTTCTTCTTCCTCTCTCTGGTTACTTTCCTTAATGCTTTAAGAGCCTGTGCTCCTAATTCTGCAATCGTCTCATTCCACCCATAATTACAGTACTTCTTGTTCACCATATAGCCCACCTTCCTTAATGCACTCTCACACGCTTTCTCAATGTACTTCTGTAAAAAATCCGCCTTGTCAGTTTCGTCTATCGTGTTAAAATTCTCAACGTTTAAAATATCGTCAAATCTGGCTAAAAAATTTTCAGGCGCTAGGCCCTTCGTTACATATTTAAAGAATTTAATTTTACAACTTCCTGTCTTCGTTTTAAAAACATGTAAAATATACGAGTGATCGGAAGCTTAATATATATTCAACACCCTACTTTTAACACGGAGCTCGTTAACTTTGTTTGTTACACTGATTATATCAGGGCAACTCGTCCTCCCATTTCTGTAAAATGTATACTTCTGGTTTAGTCTTAATGGGAACACTCCGTAGTCGCACAGAGTTTCCATCAAGACTCTACCTCTTTTATCCGTAGTTATCCCAGCAGGTAGATTTTGCATTAAAATCGCCAGCGACTATAACTTTCTTATTACTTCTTGAGCCATCTTAAATCACTGATGCAAACATATTAATAAATTTTAAATATTCCTGTTTCTTGAGGTTAGGCGAGCAATAGCCACTAAAACAAAGAATATCACCAACACATATACCCACCACCCCATCCTTTTTGATTACCATGCTTTCGTCAGGGAGTTTGCCATTAAATAGGGTGACCCAGATCGATGCGTCACCTTTTGTGTCGTTATACCAAAATGGTAGCTGCCTGTTAGGTCTATATTCTATCGTACATTGGTGCATCATGTCCTGCACCATCTTACATCTATTAAAATTTATTTGTAAAATTTTCATAATCCTCTCTGGTTAGTTTGCCTCAAAATTTGCCTATACCTGGGGCATGCTAATGACCCCGTCACGTGGTTTACTCTAACACCTGTCTCCTTGATGCAAATAGCGCAGCAAGGTGCATAAGGACACATAGCTATAGTATGGTCCTTCTCTCCGCATTTCCTGCATACCTCCTTGCCCGGACATATCGTTGTGCATTTGTTTGAGATATGTCCAAACTTGTGGCACCTAAATCATTTGACAACGTTAGGCAGAGTTCTTATCGTGGCTATAGTTAAGCCAGTCCTAATTTTATTCTTAACGTCTTCCTTGTTAATATATGTTTTCGGTATCACCACAATCGCCGACTGTGTGCCCAACGGCGCCAATCTCATTGTTTTAACCTCAACCTCTCTACTATCTTTAATTTTCAACTCTTTAACAATGTCCTCAACGAGTTCCTCCCTACTTACTAGCGGATCTATGTCCTTAACCCTTAGAGTGCTATGGACGCATATATGCGTTTGTCAATTTTTCCGACCACTTACGTAGAAGTAATACTATTACGTTTGTGTGAGATAAACATAAATGCATTTCAATGCTAATGCCGTGTTCGAAGAAACTGTCTTTGAGAGAATATTGGTCTACGGATGAACTGTTGGAAAGCAATATTTTCCGCAATATATTGGCATGAGATACATGGTATTATTACAAATGTTGCACTTTAGCGATAATAATACAGCAAGTGACGATCCTTTAGCAAAAATACGACCGGTAATCGATAAATTAAAGATTTCCCTTTCGCAGTCATTTGCACCTTACGAAAATCTATGCGTCGACGAAAGTCTTTTGCTGTACAAGGGCAGATGTTATTTTAAACAGTTTATACCATCCAAGACAAGTAGGTTCTGCATTAAATTATTTTTCCTTAGTGACTGTAAAACTAATTATGTATTGGACTTCATAATATATACTGGACAAAAAACAAACATTAGCAGAAGCAACACAGCCATTGGAATCTCTGGAGATGTTGCGATAACGTTGCTTCAGCCATATCTTGGAAAGGGCCATACACTAATTACGGATAATTGGTACACGAGTCCACGTTTATATACCTTATTACACGAAAACAAAACCAACGCATTTGGAAACGTTCGTAAAAATAGGAGGGATATGCCCCACAGAAGAAAAGTTGAAGAGAAGAGAAATGTGCTACCGATCGACTGACGTTTTATTGACAATGAAATGGCATGATAAAAAGAATCATGTATTGCTGACTATAATTCTAATATGGGTGCTGTAGATAGAGTTGATATGATTTTGAGTACATTTAATTCCCTAAGAAAAGCTATAAAGTGGTACAAAAAATTATTTTTCCACTTGTTAGATTTAGCTATATATAATGCATATATTTTATATAAAAAATCTACTGCTTCGAAACAAAAATTTAGTGAATTTCATTTAGCGTTGATAAAAGACATTTTACGAAAATATTTCCAACGTAGAAGCATGGTAGGAGGAGGAAAGAGAAAGTCTGATTTGCCGTTTCGTTTAATTGATAGACATTTTCCATCAAAATGCCCTAATCGTGCCGGCACAACACAATTATCAAGACGAAAATGTGTTGTTTGTGTGAAAAATAACAGAAGGATACGTGATACGAATGCAGAAAATGCGATGTCGGATTATGTATCGATAATTACTTTGAAATTTTTCACACACAACTGAATTATTAACTTGTGTTATATTTACTAAATTTTGTTTTCTAGTTTATTGTTTGCTAGTTTATTACCCAAATTCTAGTTTATTATAAATTTCAATGTTTATAATAAATAATTAATACAAAAAAATAACGCTCTTGAATCATTTAATCTCGTGCAAAAGAATTACTATAACTTATTACGATTTGCGCTTTGAATAGTCAATCAACAGAGTTCAGTCTAGCGAAAAAGTATTTCGTCCACAGAGATCGTCAGCGCTGACCGCGCGCCGTCCGTATGGACCGCATAGGCCGCGAGTATTCAGCACTCTGAGGGTTAATTTCAGTTGATATTTTATCTTGCATGGGCATCGCACGCACCTTATCACCTAAAACTTCGTTTAATTTGGTCACTATTTCCCTCGCTTCATTACCAGCCCTCAGCTCTATTAGGATATCGCCGGTTCTGGTTCTTCTTACACCACAACTCTCCTTCGGAGCATCTTTCGCCACCATAATCTCTTTGTAAACCTGGAGTCACTTCTTCCCTTCTTCTACTTTAACGAGAATGGCCTCAGGCCTACTACGCGTTCTTTTAATCCTTTCTAACTTTTCTCTACGCTCGTCACTAGTTCACCTATTAAAGTGTAGTAATAATCTGTATTAATATTGATAATAATAATAATAATCAATTAATTAATACTTATAGTCTCTATTAGCATTAAACTGTTATACTATATCTAGGGTATTCATATAATTAGTTCTAGAGTTATTAATCTGAAACACATTTTGTTGAAGGTCACCACTTTTAAGAAAACTCTACATCTGGTCTTTTTAGCTTTCTCCAGCCTTGAAGCTGTCACAGACGAAATCCGACTAAAAGCGAAAGCGATAAGATAGCGAAATTCCAAGCGCCTTAGCATGAGTGACCATCGGGATAACATCCGGTCACTCTATCCCTTCTTCGAAATATATGATCGAAGCCTTTCCCCGCTCCCACGAATAAAAGAATTTAAACACTCCCTCTAAAATCATCCAAGTCAGTCTTGAACAGCCACGCCTAGAGCTCGGAAGTGTACGATAAAACCAAAAAGAAAGAAAATTTTCTTTTTTTTTTAATTCCTTTTTATTTTACGTGACAAAGCTATCGACAGCGAATAGACAAAAAACTGCGACGGAGCAGACCATAAAACAGTCGACCATAAAACAGTTGACTTCAAGGGTTTTTTTCAGTCATAGGGTAACACTGCTAGCGTGCGGATCTGGATCAACTGACATTGTTATTACGTACTTGTACTTTTCATTTCCGTTTATTAAATATATTTTCTACCTTATAATGTATCCACGCGTCTCTCTTCTTTATACATCGAATATCCTTAACAGTTATAGGCCACGTTAATAAGTGGAGATGGGAGGAGGAAGCCTCCAATCAGCGTGGCTAATAGGTTTCTCCTTTTTTTTTTTATTATTTTATTTTAAATTTTACAATTTGTCCAGTAGGACATTTGGTAAAATGTTTTAACTTAGTGAATAAAATATAGCATGTGGATGGTTACCCCCAGCGGGATTCCATCATCGTGTTTATTAGGTTATATCCTTTGTGAGATCTGTTGGGTGCTTCCTTTACAGTCTTCTATCCATGTTTGCTGTGTTGGTCGTTTCCACTGCCAGTCGGTTCGGGTTACCTTCCCGCGTACCTGCTAATTTCCTCCGTGACCGTTGATATTCCCAGGTCCTTCCGAATTTCCTCGTTTCTGACGTACCATGGGGCATTTACTATTGTTCTTAGAATTTTTGCTTGAATTGTTTCTATTTTGTTTATATGGCTCATTGCTGCTGTCCCCCATAATGGTATTCCGTATGTCCATATTGGTTTTAAAATTGTTTTGTATATTTTTACTTTGTTTTCTAAACTTAGTTTGGATTTTCGGCCTGTTAGCCAGTACATTTGTCTCTTTGTAACCTGAATTTTGTCTACTATTGATTTAATATGCTGTTTCCATGTGAGTTGTGTATCTAGTGTGTGGAGTCCTAGGTATTTGACTTGGCTTGTTTGTGTTATGTGCGTGCCGTTCAGTAGGATGCTTGGTGAATTCTGTTTTCGCAGTGTGAATGTAACGTGGTTGCATTTGTTGGGGTTTGCTTTAATTTGTTTATCTTGGAGCCACTTTTCTATTTTTGTGATATGTTCTTGTAATAACGTGACTGCTGTTTCCGGGTTAGAGTGCCTGACTAGCACAGTTGTGTCGTCTGCGAACGTTAATATCTTACTGTTAACAGTTGTTGGTATGTCTGCCGTGTATATCGTGTATAATATGGGTCCTAGGACGCTTCCTTGCGGGACTCCTGCCTTGATGTCTTTGACTTCAGAGTAGGTGTCCTTGATTTTTATACTGAAGGTTCTGTTGCTTAAATAGGATCTGAGTAGATTGTATATTTGACCTGGAAATTTCTTTTTGATAGTTTGGAGTAGTTTTTCATGATCAATTTTATCGAAAGCTTTTTCGATGTCCATAAAGAGTGCCGTGCAATATTGTTTCGTTTCCAGCGCCTGTAAGATTTCGTTGACGTGTCTGTGCATTTGTTCAATTGTAGACTGTTTATTTCTGAATCTAAATTGGTGACCTGGTATTAATTTTTCTTTCTCTATTATCGATTTTAGGCGGGCGTAAATTATTTGTTCCAGTATTTTGGAAAGAACGGGAAGTAGTGAAATTAGTCTGTAAGATGCTGTTTGGTGTGGGTCTTTCCCTGGTTTAGGTAACATGATTATCTGTGCTAGTTTCCATAGTTTAGGATAGTATTGAATTCTTAATATTGCGTTGTATATTATTGTGATTAATCCTATCGCTTTTGGCGGAAGATTTTTCAAGATTTTACCATTGATTAGATCTATTCCTGGTGCTTTGTTGTTTTTTCGATTATGTTTCTAATTTCTTGTGCCGTTGCTTTAGTTATGGTGTATTGCTTGTCAAATGCGGTATTAATGGTTAGTACATCCTCGTCCGTATGTCGATTGAGGTTGGTGTTGGTGATATTATGTGATGTGAATGTGTTGCATATGTGGTTAGAAAATTCTTCTGCCTGGTATTTTATTGAGGTCTGTCGGCCAGTAGGTTGGTCTTCCTGTCGATAGTACTTGGAGGTTATTGTTCCTAATGTATTTTTCAAGTGTTCTGCCTCTCGGTGTGTTAATTCTCAAGCCCCATAACGTGTGCTTTGCATTAAAGTCTCCTGCTGCGATATATTTGTCTCCTAAGGATTGGAAGTACTCTTCCCATTTTTTGAATGTTATTTTATGTCTCGGAGGTACATATACTGATGAAATCTGGAAGTAATAGTCGTTGGTTTGTATTGTGACAGTGGTTGCTTGTATGTGTTCTTGATTTGTATGGCTATGCAGATGATGCTTGATGTCATTTTTTATTACTACTGTAGTTCCTCCATGTGCTTTACCTGAGGGGTGTTTGGTGTCGTAGACGGTGTAGTGAGGTATTTGCATGTAGTTTTTTACAGTGAAATGTGTCTCTGAGACAAGTAGTATATCAATATTATTTTTATACAAAAATATTTTAGTTACGAGGGTTCGTTGTTGCAAGCCATTGGAGTTCCAGGCTGCTATTTTCAGCGTGTCCGTTTTTATTTTTTGCTTAGCATGTTTGTGAGCAGTTGTAGCATAACTGTAATTTGTTGCGTTTGCTGTCTGAGAACTGCGTTTTGTTCGCTGATCATTTTTGTTAGTGTTTCGCTGTTTTTAATGGATTGCTTGAGCAGTTCCTTGATTTCTGTGGTGTCGTTGTTATTGTTGCTTTGATTTTGATTGTTTGTTATCGTTGCTGGGCTTATATTTTGGGTTACTTGCGCATAGCTTCGGTTACCTTGAGGGTTAATGTTTCTATTTATAGTGTTTGATTCATATTGTGTTTGCAATGCCTTATTATTATCCTTTATACTTTGTTGTGGTTGATGATTATTAAGTAATCTATTGCGAAGTGGTGGGAACAGTTTACGTTGTATTTGCTTTCTGATTTCACATCCTTTATAACTGACTGGGTGGTTTCCGTTGCAGTTGCAGCATTTGGATTCTTCTATTTTGCCTGTGAATGGGTAGTGTATTGTTAAATGATTTTTTGCACATTTAACACATGCCGGGCTTCTGTTACAATAATTTTTCGTGTGTCCGTACTGTTGGCATCTCATGCATTGTGGTATATCTTTTTTATAGCGTGGTGGTTCGACTGTTACTATAATGTTTAGGATTTTATTGATTTCATAAATTTCCTTGTTATTGGTTCTGGGTTCTAGTTTAATTAGGAATAGTGGTAAAGGCTGCTTCGTATCATATTTTGTCATATTTTTTATTGTTCTAGTTTGGTGGCCAATTTTTTCCAATTCTTCACTTAATTTTTTTGTGTTAGTTTTTGGGTGTAAACCTCTTATTACTATTTTATAGCTTTTTTCCGTTTTGAGCTGATATGTGTGGTAAATAGCGTTTTTTCCTTTAATTCTTTTATAACTTTCCTATACATTTCTGAAGTGTTAGTTTGGATTTTAACTTGTTCGAGTTTTGTTTGTTTAATTGTGTAATTATCATTCCCGACTATATTGCTCAATAATTCGATAAGCGGATCTATTATTTGGGCCTCCACGAATATTGTAGTGGTTTAGTTATTTTCATTGTTTGCGTTGCGTTTTTACATGACGAGTCGTCATCTATTTCCTCCGTTAAAGAGCCGAAGGAGTTTCTTAGAGGTACTTTTTGCAGCCATCGTTGATTTTCTGTGTTTGGGTTTTCTACAGTCCTTGTGCTTGGAATTACTTTGCGTTTTCTGCTGTTTATTGCTATTTTCCAGTTTTCGTCCTGGTAATGTCTGTCATCATCTTGACTGCCCTCCTCTTGTTTCCCCTGCTCTTCTATTATTTCTGTATCCATATCGTTATGCTTGTCATTTATGTAGTGTTTTTCACCTTTTTTTAGTATTTTTATCGTTGGGATCTGCTGCATTATAACTTTCTTCCACTTTCACTGTTCTCAACACTTGAAACACTCGACTGCGGCACACGACCGCTCGCACACATCTGTTCACCTCGGCCGCCCGAGGAGGAATGAATACCCAAGTGTCCACCATAATGTCGTTATGGTTTTCGCGTATAATGTCTAGGGCTTGTTCGTCAGTTATGGTTTGTATCGGTTCGTATGCAAAAGTTATTTCTTCAATTTGATCGTTGATAAACATGAGTGTTACTTTGATTCTAACTTTTTCGGTTTCGGTAAAACTATTGTCTCCTATTCTGATTTTCTTGTGTTTCTTGGTTATTTCAAAAATTTTTCGAATCCAAGTATCTTTGTCGAATGGACCTAATGTTTTTCTATTCAATTGGTAGAATGTATGATCGTTTGGCGTATTTTTAAGTCGTTTCGATGGTGCCGCGTCTTTTGACCATGAGTTGAAGTGTTCTACAATGTCTTTGGAGGTTCCAAGTGTGTCTGGGACTTCGAGTCTAAGTCTCCATCTAATTAAACGCGAGGGAGGGTCTTTGCAATTTTTGAGCCAAGTGAGTGCTTCGTGATCGGTTCGAATAATAAATCGTCTTCCTAACAGGTATTGCCTGAGTCTTTTAACTGCCCATACGATAGCTAATAATTCCTTTTCTGTGGTAGCATAATTTTTCTCTGGTGGGTTGAGTGTTCGTGATATGTAACAGCAAGGATGTCCGTCTTGTGATAGGATTGCGCCTATTCCTTCATTGGAAGCGTCTGTGGTAAGTGTGAATGTTTTCGTGTAGTCTGGGTATGCTAAAACTGGAGTTGAGCATAACTTTCCTTCCAGTGTGTCAAAGTTTGTTTGTTGCGTCTCTGTCCATCTAAAAGGATTGTCTTTCTTTGTGAGATCTGTTAATGGTTTAGCGAGTTTGGAAAAGTTTTTAATGAATTTTCTGTAGTAACCTGCTAATGCGAGAAATTATTTTACGTCTGTTGGTGTTTTAGGAATCTTAAAGTCTTTAGCTGCGGAGATCTTTTTAGGATTTGGCTTTATGCCCTCGTGTGTTATGACGTGCCCTAAGTATTCCAATTCAGCTTTTAGAAATACGCATTTATCGGGTTGGAGATTCAGTACTAACTCTTTTAATCTTTGTAATACTATAGCAAGGTGTTCATTATGTTGTTGAATTGTACTACCGAATATTATTACGTGGTCAAGATATACAAAGCAAAATTTATTCAATAATCCTCGTAACGCGGTATCCATCATGCGTTGGAAGGTGGCTGGGGCGTTTTTTAAACCGAATGGCATACGATTATAGTGAAAGTGTCCCTGAGGTGTACTAAAGACTGTATATTTCTTTGAGTCGGGGGCCATAGGTATTTGGTGGAATCCTGAAGATAAATCTAGAGAGGAGAAGAATTTGGTGTCGCCTAGTTGTGATAAAATGTCGTCGATTGTCAGTAATGTGTAAGCTACTTGGTCGGTAAGTTCATTTAGCTTTCGAAAGTCGATAACTATACGCCATTTTTGTTTGTCTGATGCGTCTAATTTCTTGGGTACTACCCATACTGGACTGTTGTAAGGAGAATCAGATTCTTCAATTATATTTTTGTCTAACATTTCTGTCATTTGTTTTTCAATTTCTGCTTTATGGGCTTCGGGAGGTCGGTATGATTTAGTATTAACGATTTTGTTTTCGCGTAAGGTGATCGTGTGTTTTATTAAGTTGGTACAAGGTAGGGTATCGGATTCTAGGTTAAATACGCCTATGTAATGTAGGAGGCTCTTTTCAATAGGAATACGAAGTTTGTCTTCAATAGTCTAGTCTAATTATTTGTTTCATTTTAGGAATTTCGTCGAGATCGTTCGCATAAGAAAGATCACTATTAATTACCGTTGGTTGCTCACCAGTATTGCAGAAACATACTCTCGTCGGAACTTTATCAAGATAAATTGTCTCGATTTTGGTTGGGGGAATGGTTTTCGGCTCCTGAAAAAATATCTCGTTCCCGTTTAGCTGTATTTGTTAAGAAATGTTAAGTTGGTATGATCGCTAGTTGCTACAAGTTAAGTTGGTACGACTTCTAGCGACGCTCTTTTGTCTTGGGAGTCGTCCACGTTTTAATTAACTGAGTGTATTCTGTGTGATAAGACGTGTTGTACAAGGCGGAGAAATATATCAAGTATAAATCGAATCTTTTTTTTTTTTTTTTTTTTGTTTAGCGCGGAGGAAATCCGCACGGACACCAGGCCGTTTCTGGGGAAAAAAGCGGCGTGGTAGTGCCGGACTCCAACCGACTAAAACCTCCACGATGACGGTCTCGGTTGCGATCGAGAGGGGCCCGGGAACCGGTGCGCGACACACCGGGCCCCCCTCCGCACAAAGTACATCTCCTACAGGAGCGGTGTGCGGCCATGTCACACCGCGCATCTCCGCTGGAGTCGCCGTGCCAGGCAGTCTGGTTCCCCTACCGGCCCGCCCGGCGACTCCGAGGCGCTGAGCTGCCGGCGCCTAAGTTTGAACCCCACCGAGGGGCACAGTGAACCCAGCGCGCCGGCGGGCGCGCCTTCGGCCTCTGCCGCGTCCCCGCCGTCCGATCCTCTCGGGATGAGAGTTCCGCACCCTCGCCCTCTCCGCAGCCTCCTTCCGAAGCATAACCTGCTCGCAGAAGGAGGTCACAGCCCCCCTCCCTCTCTCGCTCATCAACAATGCCGCAAGGATCGCCGGTGGCGAGAGATCCCATCAAGTATAAATCGAATTTGTGTAAATCGATTAATTATCAACCCCAAACCTACATTAATCAACAGTATTTCTTTTCGAAGGCAAACCTTACCATGCAAATAGGTATAATATTTTATTCTGAGGAACTTAATGAAATTTTAGAATTAATTTTTATTTTAGAATTAACAGTATAAGACAGATTTATCTTCAAAATTCTTTAACAGTCTCTAATTTTTTTGCTTCACAAGCTGCAGGTAACTGATCCTAAACCATCTGGAGGAACCGGCTAAACCGGGGCAATAAGCAATGAGGCAACCCACGTACGACTACATTACGAACCACGAATATCATATCCAGAAATGAATAGACCATAGACCTATGGTATTATCCATATTTCTACGTCCATAGTCTACGACTACATTTAAGTAGACGGTGACCGCCTGGTTTTTTATTTAGCTCCTCAGTTTTGGCTACTGACTATTAAAAATTTGTAGTTCGTCCAAAAATTCAAATCGTGTCTCTCTTCAAATTGATCGACGATACACTTGTAGGAGGTTAAATGACGTGATTGCTTGTAAGTGAAACCGTCGAATATATTTAAGATAATAAGTCCACGTACAGATTAAAAGTTAGAGTTGTTAATACAAAGTATTAGTCGCTAGATAGGATAGCGGATAAAAACTGGTGAAGGTTCGTCGCGAAACGGTGTGCGTAACGGCGTTTGTAACTGTTTATAATAAACGTTCGCGATCGCGTCCGTTTATTTATACTAGTCGGGGGGAAGTTGGAAAATTCGAATTTGTCTTCGTTCGACGGTTACAAGTAACGGCGACGTTGTTTTGCTCGGAGTTTGTTTATTCTTACATTACATATATCCTAACGATCTTCATACTCCGAAGTAAAACTACAACATGATTTGAATCGAATTTTAACTCATGTGCCGCTACACACTTCATACAGAGCATCATATAAATGAATCAGGTAGAGATTTCGAGTCGAAACAATATAAATCTACAGTATTTACTGTCTTCAGGATGCAGCATGGATTACATCAACAAAGAAGCTTAAGAAGATAGACGCAAAACGTAATAATCACGAACGGGAAGTACAAAAATGAAGACTTCTTGGGCAAGGATATCTATCTGGGTACCTACAAAGCCAACTTGTACAATTTCAGACACAATTCAAATGTCGCCGAGACATGAAGAAGTCAATAGCGCGGACGTGGTTGTAACGATCGGTCAGCTAAAACTACTGCTGTACAGTGCAGTAGTTGCGTCTCAAACGTACTAAAAAAATTTTTGATTAGACATATTTCTAGTTTTGTCATTACAGAATAATCAATAAAAAGGACGCAGATCAGAGAAATTATAAATATGTCAATTTATTATTACTTTTTTCATTTTTATATGTATCAATATTAATAGTATTTTGCATATGTGGTAGAAAATTTTACATAACTGGACTGTTTTAGGTATTATGTAATTAAGGTTTTGCACACATGATGTAATGAAATACCTGTCAAAATATTTTATTATTTTCGATCATTTTGTATACTGCTTCTCTACATATTCTACAGCCATTTGTTAAACACGAGTCACGTCTTCCTGAGTACCATGCTGTTCTTAAAAATTGATGAACTTTTTAGAAAGGATCTTCATCTTTCTAGGCGGTAATGTCTGAACAACTGCTCTCTCTCTCTCTCTCTAGACCATTCCTGTAAACAGAAAATATTATAAGGTAAATTCTCTATGAAATTAAAAAGACAAAATATTGTTACGTCGCGCAAGATGGATCGTGTGACGTCACCTCGGGTCTGGCCGCCACGGCCCTACATACCGTCATTCCGACCCCAATAAACCTAAGGATCCACCATAAAGTTAAACTTTTAACTTAGCCTTTAACATTATGTTAATCCTGCTAATGTTTCGGTTTATAGCTGGTACTTAAAACAGTCCTAGGTTTATTACCCGCTTTCAAAAATCACGAAGGAAGCGAGTATTGGCTTAACGGGAAAGCTGGGTTTTTTCCAGAAACTACGTCATCCACAAGCCACATGGGTAGGAGGTTTTCTCCTCCTATTTTTTCTTCATTAATATTGGCTATAGCCAATGAGCAACGTGGATCATTACCCTCTCTTTTTCTAATGCAAAACAATACAACCGAACTTTCCTCCGTGATTACATGAGAGCGGAAGACAGTTCAAGTTCAGTCCCAAGTCTGTAACAATCAAATTATCTTCCTCACTCTGTATCATATATAAAGTCTTGTATCCAAGTTGTTGGAAAAATATATATATTTATATTCTGTTAAAGCGGTATCAACTCAAAATAATCGCCCCTATTGTCTTAACGGAAATCAGGGGATCGATCAACTCGTGGTGTCGATTATTCTAATCGTAGCGGGAATATACGACTCTAGTCGACGTGATATCTCGCGAACGCGTCTCCCCGCGATTGGTCGAAAATTCAATATAGTTGAATTTTTACCTTGCTATATCAATATCATTAGATTTAACTAGAGAATCAATATAACAAGACCACGCATCCATCCGTTTCGGATAAGAATTTAGAAAACAGAGTTTGTGCTCTCTCTTTATCCCCAAATTTGTTCTCCATAATCGCAAACCTTGCCATTAGATTTACATCTGTAAAATTTATATTATATTAGTATTTTATTCTTTATGACTTCTTATCTTCGTATCTTCCAGTTTAATTTTCCCTTCTCCTGTTTGTTCAACACACATTCTCTTTCAATATTTCTTTTCTAAATCTTTCTCTAGTTTTTCTCTGTTTCGTTTCCCTCTGTTTTTCAGACTTGGTACTTCTCGTACTTTTTGAATTTTGTTTTTTTGGCGGGTACCACGTTCTCTTGATTTTTTTTTCTTCCTTTTTAAGTTATTATTATCATTCGATTTCTCTCTCACACAATACTTCTTTTCAAATGCAGATTTTATGATGCAGAGAGGTATAATATCGGATTCTTTGTAATTTAATGAGGCGTAACATTTAATTTTAGAATGAATAGTATAAGGTGTTAGATCTGGCTGTAAATCGTTTATGTGGCGACGTACAGGTATCGCAGCTAAAGTTCCGTTACCAATACCTTGTAGGAATATCAAGATAAACCAATTTGTCATCATTAAGATTCTACCACGTAGCAATTTTCCGTCAGGGAATTGTATTTGCTTATTTTGTTTGGCACTAATTTTATACATTATTGACGATAACGTGGTCAATTCGACAAGCTCGCGTATGTAATTTTTCTATATAATCGTCCCAGAAATTTTGTTCCCTATTTTTTTATTCTCAGAGTTGTGATCCTCGGACACTATACCTAGCAAGTTATTCTGCAACTGAACAACCAAACCATCAGCCGTAATTTTTTCAATCTTTCCAATAACTCACTGCCTTAATTTTACAGATGCAATTGGTCCGTTTTTGCAATATGAATTTCTTGAAAATTCTACTAATTTATTAAAATGCAGGATCAATGTATCCAATGCTGCCACCATTCTACTTTTAGGATCTGATAGATCGTATATATTTTCTTTAGCGACAATGTTAGTCCTAATTGTTGTTCTTTCTTGTTAATAGAAAATATTTTTGCAAATAAAATTTGGTTTGTGTGCAGTAGATTAAAATTACTAACTTTACTATAGGACACATATCCAAATGGCGTACATTCTGCAACTGGTAAAATTAGTCTTATAGCATCTGGCTCCATATCTTTGATCGTACAAGGTATACAGTCTCCGATTTTCAGTTTTTCAAAATTCCTGTATCTTCCTTGAGTTACAAAAGTCCTAGTTAAAATTAAATTAGGTACTGTAGTAAATTTTGCCGCAGGGCCGATCACGGGACGCCTCCAGCGGGTTATCGCCTGAGGTTGGAGGGGGCTGAGATCGAGGTCGGAACCAGCATGAAGTATCTGGACCTGACCTTCGCAGCCACTGGACCTTCGGCGTTCACTTCGAGCGCCTGGCACCGTCTGTCGAGGCGATGTCGAACGCCTTGGGACGTTTGCTGCCTCGGCTGGGCGGACCCAGCGTCGGGATGCGCCGGCTATATGACGGCGTGGTTCCAGGACCAGCCGAGACGGTCATCGTGGAGGTTTTAGTCGCTTGGAGTCCGGCACTGCCACGCCGCTTTCCCCAAAAGCGGCCTTGTGTCCGTGCGGATTTCCTCCACGTTAATAAAAAAAAAAAGTACTGTAGTAAATAGAAGAGTTGAAAGCGTATCACTAGGAACATATTTTGATGCTAGTAGAATTGAAATCTCCATACAAGGTGACATGTGACCAGTTGGTAAAAATCCCGTACTAACTGTTTGTCCTTCATATCTACTGATTCTTAAATATAAACCCTGAGTGGATGATTCTATTATTATGCCTTCTACTTCTTCACCAATATCGAATGTTGCTTTTTCAACTTTTATATCTTGATTAGCCACATTTAGAGCTATTTTTCCCGAATCTGTGTTCACTGTTTGAATTTTTACCAAAATTGTTTGTCTAATTGAATAGTTCCAATTTACGTTAGATGTTTTCATGTCAAGAGCAGTATGTGGAATCCAATCTTTAACATCCCCGAAAAGCTTTACAAATATTCCACGCTTATGTATTTGAATGATAGTTGCGTGATATTTCGAGTCAATTTTCGCGTCTTGTGTGTGTTAGGAAGATGTTACATTTACACTGTACATGTGAATGTGTGTGTAAGCGTCAGGGGGCGTCCAGGCCTCATTTAGGACAAAAGACCATTGGCAGCCGTTAGAAGCATCTGGTAGAGTAGGTTGACAACAAGATTGCGTGCGAGTAGGTTTTCGAGGTCTTCGGAGTATAAGATATTATAAGTGTATTTGTATAAGTGTTGTCTGCTAACTAAAGGAAATTATTTGTATTTCCGAATCCCTCCTATATCTTTACATGGTAGCAGAGCATGGTTATAGTTTTGCAAGTTATTTAATGCGTGGTTTTTCAATCTTGCGAGTTAGTTCGAGTGAGCTTTAATAAGGGAAGAAACGTTCTGAGGCGATTAGGTCGTGATAGGTGTGGAAGAAACACTCCGATATATTCGATAACGATTGTTTACTTCGTGGTTTATTCTGGTGCACACCGATATACAGAACTCGCGATGTTGGGCGCACAATTCGTGGTTAAACACTCGCTGCGGATCGGTACGTTTAAATGCGACGGGAGTTTGCGATGATCGCCGAGATGCCGAAGACTAGATTGTCGATTGCTCGAACTGTACGATTATAACGACTCTATGCGAGGATGCGACGTACCGGACTGGAAGTAGGAGATTGATCTTAGAAGGTTGACTCTTGACTCTCGACTCTAGACTCTAGACTAACTTTCCGTCAGGATGATGCTGCCAAGGAAAACTGTGTTGAGGTGTGTCTACAGAATGCGAGGTCATCGGATTCGTTGAGGAAAGCTTTGGTTCGGATAGTGAGGGAGGTGTACGTCGTTGTTCATTGGTTAATTGCTGGCTAATTGGTCGTTGGAACAGGATGCTAACTGTCCTTGAGAGTAATTATCGGTAAGCGTCGTACGTGAGGGACAGCGGAACAAAGTCTGTTTGTCCCTTCGGAAGACCTTAGACCGCCCGTGTAGGGCCTTGTGCAGCGAGCCGCGGGACAGAAACTGTTGGAAAGTTTGCTGTCGAGTGCCGCCACAGTTCAAAGGATATAAAGAAAAAAAAATATACTTCGAGCACGTAGTAACGCTTGAGTAAGAGAGAAGGAATCAATTAAAATGGAGAGATCGGAAATTATGATACCTATATTCGATGGTGAGGATTACGGTATGTGGAAGAAAAGAATAACGATGTTTCTCAGGTATAAAGAATGCGAGATTGTTACAACTAGAGTAAAGACTGAAACAGACAATGAAGACTGGGACAAAAAGGATCTGAAAGTAATAAATATAATTTACAGTGCCATCACGAATAGACAATTGGAATATATTAGGGAAGAAAAAACGACGTATGAAATAGTGAAAAAGTTCGACGAAATGTTCTTGAAAGAGTCTACAGCACTACAAATCGTGTGCAGAAGGAGATTGGAGAAGATAATTCTTGATAAATACAATGATTCAGCATCGTTCTTTAGCGATTTTGAAAAACTAATAAATGAATTTAAAAATGCGGGCGCACAAGTGAGTGAGATGGAAAAGCTGAATTACATGCTAAATACGTTACGCGAAGAGTATAGCTACATAGCGGATATAATAGATGCATGGAAAGGAGAGAATCAAGCGGTAGCGTACGTGAAGAATAAAATCAAAATAGCGGAGAAGAAAAATAAATCTAATCGAAGAGAAATTAAAACTAACGTCTTTGCTGCAAAAAAAGGAAGGATGCTTCAAATGTGCAAGCGTAGGACATTTTGCGAGAGAGTATCAAAATGGCATCCAAGCGGGAAGCAGTAACAGTTAGTGGTGTGACATCAATCCACATTAGAGTTTAGATGTGTGCGTACCCTCAATTACTTCAAGGACTCACTGTTAAGTCGGGCCACACTCTACCTAGACCAGGTCACACCGCGGGCAAGATGGCAACCAAATGTCCGCACATCCTTACTGCATACCCTCAACAGTCTCGAGGACCTGCCATAAATCTCAGGCATTTACCGACTCTTTTCTAAAGATTATTGTTTACTACGGAAGACACGGGAAAGTTACTTTTTCCCGCGTACGATACTTAACACTAGCAACTATCTATCGAGGGCGGCTAAGACCGTTCCTAGTCCACCAAGCTTCTTTTATCCAATCGGAAGCAATGCCTACTGCCCTCACTTTCCTAACCAAAATTGTCCTTAACGAATCAGCTCATCTCGTGTCCTTAGACACACCCATAACTAGCTTTCCTCCGTCACAACATCATCACTAAGACTTCACTTATTCTTCACGATTAGAATAGTCATAATTAATCATAATAGTCATTAGAATAATCAGTCACGATTATTGTAAACCTGTGCTGCGTTAGTGAATAAAGTTGTTACGACTCAACCTTCTCTTTTTTTTCATCTAACCCCCAAGTTTACGTGATAAATTCTACGTAGTTCCTGACAACTTTCCCCTAATCGAAGATGGAATAATCGGACTCCCATTCCTTACGAAGTACCGATACAGTGTCACTAACGATAAACTGACCTTAGACGAGATCATATTACCATTCCAGAACACCGATAATGAGATAGGACCAGGCGAAACTTTAATTTCAAAGCGATACATCGAAGGAAAGCCCACAGCAGTATGTTTCCTCAACACTGGTAAGCAAATCTGTCTCATTACAAACGAAATAGAAAAACCCGATAGACTAGGACAAAGTAATAAATTTGCACACGTAATACGTATCAAACATATTGATCCAGAATTTCGAGAAGCCCTTGAGAAAATCCTTATCAATTACCTAGACGTTTTTAATATGGAAACAGACACACTAGCATGCACTAACTTAACCGAACATACAATTACACTCAAGACAGACAAACCTATAAACATCAAATCTTATAGACCGTGCGAATGTCATAAAAAAGAAATTGAGACTGAAATCAAAGACATGTTAGACAAACCAATCATAGAACTATCGGACAGTCCATATAACGCACCAATTTGGGTAGTTCCAAAGAAATTAGACACATCAGGCAAACAAAAATGGAGCATCGTTATAGATTACAGAAAATTAAACGAACAAACAGACTAAGACGTATATCCTTTACCAAATTCGGACGAAATACTTGATCACTTAGGCAAAGCTAAATTTTTCTCAGCCCTAGACCTCTCGTCAGGATTTTACCAGATATCTATGGAGCAAAATTCCAAAAAATATACTGCATTCTCAACCCCACAAGGTCACTTCCGCTATAATCGCATGCCCTTCGGTTAATAGGAAATAACTGTTTTGTATACCTAGATGAGATTATAATATTCGGAAGCACCATCCAAGAACATAACCGCAATCTAGCTATTATACTAGACAGACTACAAAATTTAGGATTAAAAGTACAACTTGACAAATGCGAATTTTTGAAACCAGAATTAGAATACCTAGGGCACGTAGTAACAAAAGAGGGAGTAAAATCTAATCCCAAAAAGATTCAAGCCGTGAAAGACTTTAAAACACCAAAAACCGCGACCCACATAAAATCATTCTTAGGACTCGTTGGATGTTATAGAAAATTTATACGTAATTTTTCTAAAATCGCGAAACCACTGACAGATCTCACAAAAGAGGACACTCCATTCCATTGGACCGATAAACAGCAACTCGCATTTCACACACTAAAATAAAAACTCTGCGAAGCCCCTGTACTACCATATCCAGACTTTGACAAAACATTCACATTAACAACAGACGCAGATAGCGAAGTGTTAGGTGCAATACTCTCCCAAGAAGAACGTCCATGCTGTTATATATCCCGAACTTTGAACCCTCCTGAAAAAAATTATTCCACGACCGAGAAAGAATTATTAGCAACAGTATGATCGATCAAAAGACTAAGACAATACCTACATGGTAGAGAACTTAAGATTCAAAGCGATCATGAAGCCTTGAAATGGCTAAAGAATGTTAAAGATGCTTCGTCGAGACTCATGCGATGGCGTTTGAGACTCGAGGAGTACGATTATAAAATCGAATACAAAAGAGGAAAAGAAAATACAGCTGCAGACGCTCTATCTCGATTGTATCCTAACACTAATGAAGAAATCCAACCCAATGTAGAAAACCCGGACTATTATGACGAATATATAGACTGGAAAATCAATACATCCGAGCTCCGATAACTCAAAAACCTAACAGGCCACACTTTAAACAAATCACAAGGACCGAACTAGGAGACTTTAACGAACAGCACTGGTTGCGTCAATTAACCAAACACTTTATTAAACATCGAACTCGACGCTTACAAATAGGAGTAAACCACAATAGCTTCAGCACGTTAGAAAAGGTAAATATTCAACTCATGCTGAGGTTTCTAACAACGAGATTCCCTCAAATTAAACTAATATTTGGACAAGATCCGCCAGTAGAATACGATAACGAAGAAAAACAAACGATACTACGCGAAAATCATAACGAAATAGTAGAACGATAGTAGAACTTAGGTATACACCGCACTGTGAAACAAATACAAAAGCACCATCACTGGACAAACCTAGAACAAGACGTTACAGAATTCATACAAAACTGCGAAACCTGCCAACAAGAAAAGCTAAATCGAATCAGGGCCAAAGAACAACCTATAATAACTGACACACCCCTTAATCCTAATGACAAAATCGCAATGAACATATTCGGACGTCTCACCAAAACCAAACGGGGCAATCAATTTAGCCTGTCTATCCAAGATCAATTAACCAAATATCTCATTCTCATACCCTTAAAAGACCAAACAGCCAACTCAATCATTAACGAACTTTTGGATCACTATATATATGTCGGGTTCACGTTATGATTAGGGTTGGTGTAAGGGGCGTGAAATGAATCTTCGTCGCGATTAGACATTGTTGTTATGCAATAGAGAAGATATTGACTAGTGCATATATGATTATTACAGACTTCGACAAGTAACCGTGGTAATTAGATACTCGAGACGCTAATGACAATCCTAGGTTGAATAACGAATCTGCGGTCAAAGGGATAACAAATACGCATTCCTCCAAAGTCCAAATCGTACCCAACGCCCTTGTCTACGGTACAAGTATTGCTGCACCGACTCTTTGCTAAACATAGAACATCCACCGAGTGTAAAGACACTATGAAACTCGCTAGTGCGACCTCGCGAAAAAGAAAGACTTTCCGTCCCGATGATGCTGCAGAGCAAAACTATATTGGGGTGTGTCTAAGGACGCGAGATCATCGGATTCGTGGAGCGATGCCTTCGTTCGGAAAGTGAGGGAAATTTACGTTGCTGTTAATTGGTCAATCTTCATATCGGTGGTTAGAAAAAGATGCTAGCCGCCCTTGAGGGAAAGTTGCTGGTGGGAGGCGCCGTTCGTGAGAAAGTATGTTTCCTCTATCTTCCCGTAGTTGGGACAAAGTCTGTTTGTCCGTTTGAAGGATTTTAATTAACTAAATCTTAAGATTTATAACGGGTCCTCAGGCTAGCTGAATATGTACTGTGGAGATGCATCGACATCTGGTAATCATCTTACCCGAAGAATAGGGTCTGCGTGTGGCGAGCCACGGGACAGAAACCGCTGGAATGTTTACTGTCGAGTGTTCCAACTATTTCCTTTTTCAGGAGAGCTATACTACTACTCCATATCTTTTATTAGACAAAACGTTCATCCGTTGATCGCGGCTACGTTCGGCGACTGACTGTCGCCTCGAGCCCAAGCTCACTGTCGTAAATCTCGAATAACTGCAATCGGATTGAATGACGACAATTGCTTAATTACGGCCACGGTAGAATTTAGATTATAATGTTACGGGACTTTCCCAAAGTTCCGAAGGGGAGGCTCTAGTGTTCTTTCATCTTCGACACGGCCATTCTGACTATCACACGTCCTCGTTTGTAACTGAAATATTGAGTTTTTCTAACATTAGACTCGATACAACTAACATTATTTACAACTTACCTAAATGTCCAAATAAGTCAAGGGTCCAGTTTAACAATAAAACTTTATTCGGATGTTTGGCAACAAGAATAAAAGAGAACGAAAATTAGTAATGTTATAATTAGTATTCAAAGTGCTATTTGCATCCTGTGGGTTATCAGTCGGATCGTAATGACATGATGGACTATTCTCGATTTCGTACCCAAATGAATCTCATTTTTATAGATCGTACGAGCACATAGAGCTTCGTTCCACGTTCTCACTGAGCTTTACCATACTATCGCCCCGAGAAGCATGCGAACTCTATCACACGTTCTCCATGAGCTTTACCATATTATCGCTCCAGAACGCGTGCGAACTCACTGCGCATAGTGCTACTGATCTTCCGAGATCGGGGTACTCATATCGTCACGGTCACTGTCGTTGCCATCACTACCGACATCCAACTCAGCAGGAATACGACTATCTGGCATTTGTCCCAATCTATCATGACTATATTTATACGACCGTTTGCCGTCTAATGTCTTTAGGATATACCCGTCTCCTTCCAAAATTTCTGCTATTACGAATGGACCTCTAAATTTTGGGTCTAATTTTGTTTGATTTTTTTCCTCATTTTAGCGTAGTACAAAATCACCGAGATTAAATCTAACAACTTTAGCTTTAGTTTCGTCAAATCTGTCTTTATCGTATTTAGCATTAGTTTCTATATGTTTTATCGCCTGTCCTCTTATATTGGAGATGCCTATTTCTTTTTCTTCGATGTAGCATACCCGATGTACCCGATTTCTTCGGGTAGCAATAAGTCGTATGGTCTTGCTGTCCTACCGATTAGTGGTTCCAAAGGGCCCAAATTAGTCACGTGATTGGTGGTGCAATTCAAAGCTAATTGTATTTCCCCGATCGCGTCTTGCCATGACCACCAGATCGTTGCTATTGTTGAAAACATGTTCTTCGGCGTGTCCATAATACGCTCTATCTATCTATTGGGCCTACTAGCACTGGTTGCTATTGAGTGGAGTTTAATAATTTTTACTTTGACAGAAGTCTTGAAATTCTTTATCCGTAAAACATCTTCCTTGATCCGCTATTATCCGGCAAGGACTGCCGAATAAAAATATAGCAGACTTAAGCTCTTTAATGGTACTAAGAGAATCTTTTTTACGAGTATAGTGCAAGTATACGAATTTAGTGAAAGCATGGACCAAAACAATAACATTTTCTTTCGAATTACTTTTACCACTTAACTTACCTGATATATCCATGTGAACCGTATGCCAACGTATGCTGATCTTAGGTATAGGATATAGCTCGGCTTGTATTTTATCTGAACTCGAGTTAGAAACCTGAGAAGTATAACAGTTCTCTGCAAATTTACGAACATATTTCGTCATTCCTTCGAATCAGTAACACTCGTATAGCTTCTCAAGTATTTTATCCCAGCCTAAATGCATAATTGATTGGTGCACATGTGTAAATTCGCACGTTCGCGGGGAGACGCGATCACTAAGAAGCGCGCCAACGGGAGTCGTAAATTCCCGTTACGATTGACGAATCGACGCCGCGAATCGTTCGATCCCTTATTTCTTGTGGGACAATAAGAGTAGTTAATTAAACATAACGCTGCTGTTAACAGGTTATTATATATTTGTGCGATCCAACAACTTAGAAGTAATACAATAAAGCATGTTTAATAATACGACGTATGAGCACGATTTGAGACTTAGTTCGCGTGTTGCGTATGACGATATATTAGTCGACTGACTGATTTCGACTGGATAAACTGACTGATATACAAGAATGAGTCGTTGTTGACTCCACGAAAGTTACAGAGGAAGGAGAACAAGTCAGGTGTTGACTGTACGAGGATTTTAGTAACAATAAAGGTACGTTCTCGTAGCATTACAGAGGAAAGCTCGCTGTGGGTGTTCCTTTTGAACTAAGGACGCGGATTCGTCGTTTACATCTTTCTTTAGGAAAGTGAGGGTAACGATCCGCGATGTCCATTGGTTAGAGCCAGCGTTAATACATGACGATTGGAGGAGGAGACCTCCGACTAACGTGGCTCGGGATTGACCTTGTTCATGGGGAAAACCGGCTTTCCCGTTAGGGAAATATTCGCTCTTTCCGTAATTTGTTCGAACGCATAATAAACCTAAGGACTGTTCCAGGGACCATCCATAAACCTATAACACTTACGAGAGCAACGATTCCTTCAAGGTTAATAGAAGTTAAATAGGAATATCGAAACAAAAGGTAAACTGAAAGCCTAGGTTTATGGTGGGTCCTTAGGTTTATTGGAGATCTGCACAGCGGTATAGACCCTTGGCGGACAGGTAATTAGAGACGTCGCGCGGACCGTTTCACGCGACGTAACAAGGGCTTTTATACAAACTCAAAAAAATCCTCCCGCACTCCCTCTATTCCATCCTAAAGTCCTACCTAACCAATAGACAATTCATAGTAAAATAGTTAGACGCCACTACCACATCAATCCCAATGGAAGCTGGCATACCACAAGGTAGCGTTCTCGGACCCCTGCTATTCACCATCTATGCTGCCGATTTACCTGTATCAACTGAAATAACTATAGCTACATTTGCTGACGACACAGCGCTACTAGCTTCCTACGCAGACCCGATAATTGCGTCATCCATTCTCCACACTATGAAAAAGTTCTCTCGACACTATGGAAAAGTGGTTTCGTAAATGGGGTTTCAAGATTAACGAAAAAGAATCCACACATGTAACCTTCACGCTGCGAAAACAAACCTGCCCTCAGGTCACCATTAACAATACAACGATTCCTAGCAAGGATACGGTCAGATACCTGGGCATGACTCTGGATAGGAGATTAACTTGGAAAAAGCACATCACAAACAAATCGAAACAATTTAAAGAGAAATTTAAAAAATTTTATTGGCTCACTGGCCGACGCTCCAACCTAAGCACACAAAACAAAATTACCCTATACAAGACCGTCATAAAACCTGTTTGGACCTACGGAATCCAACTATGGGGCACAGCAAGCAATTCCAACATTGAAATTCTCCAACGCTTTCAATCAAAAACTCTTAGATTCCTTATTAGCACACCCTGGTATGTCACCAACGAAGTAATACATCGAGACCTCAAGATTCCTACAGTCAAAGAGGAAATTACTAAATATAGCAACAGATACAGCAAAAGAGTCAACCAATATCGAAACCCCCTAGTCACTGGATTACTTGATACGTCGGATCAGATCCGCAGGCTGAAGAGGCACTACCCGCTAGACCTAAGCTCAAGATTTAAATAAGCAACAGTTATTATTTACAATACCTTGTATAAATCATATTTATCTATAATAAGTATCTACTTATTATAAATAATTAACCATGCCACAGCGCCACGCCAGAAAAATTACTGAAAATTCTCAATGCGAGAATTGATTGTAAATTCTAATAAATAAAAAAAAAAATTCAGCAGCCAGCACGAGCGAGCATGGCAACTCTGGAACAGGCACATGAATAGTGTCACGATCGGCTCACTTTAAAATCGGAGATAGAGATGTGGCGGCACTCGGTCACAATGTATATCGCTGAAGCGAAGTGTCTAATGAACCATCAATATCCCAATGGATCTTCCGCCGAATGTTCGAGAATAAGGCAACAGTCGTGGGCGCTTAACAAACTCAAGGATAGTGGGGATATTGAGGGGTGACAAAAGACAAATAACCGAATCCGATCGGAGGTCGAGTTGTAGAAGTCAGTCTTAAAGAGTCACGCATAGAGCTCGGAAGTAAATTGTAAACCCAGTGTTAGAAAAAAATAAAGTTTCTTTTTTATTTTTCATTTTAAATTTCAGTTTTATTTTATTTGTCATTTTACGTGACATTTTGGCGATCCTGCCAGGATAGTGAAAAGCTGGATTCATTTTTACAATACAGAACTAGACGTCCTAGTTTCGACAGTCAAGACTCAGACGTAACCATAGTATTTAATAAAATGTAAAAAGACCGAGCAACCAACGCTAAGGACGAAGTAACGTTAAAACAAATATTAGATTCCTTTAATAAACAACGCGAAGGAAGTGCGCGAGAAGTAACGGAATTACGCCATCAAATAGATATGTTAACAAAACAAGCCGACGAAGAAAATACTAAAAGAAATAAAGAAATAGAGTCCTTAGGAAAAACAATAGTTGAAATGAAGCTAGGACTAGGTAGGACATCAAGCGACAATATGACAGAAGACTTGTCCATTCACACCACTCCTAATCCTGTACGTCAAAGATCGACTCACACTCCGTCTGCCCTATCAGTAGAGATAGATAACGACAGCGACGGTGACGAACCCCAAAATAATGCCAGCGTACGATATCCTTTGCTATCCGCTAAAGACACTATAAGATATATTTCAGTCTTGAACGGTGACGATGACATTGGAGTAGAAGACTTCATCAAAGAAATTCAAGATATGAGAAATCAATGTTCACAAAGGGAATTATTACTGAAGGCTATTAAAGTAGAAAAGATCATAGGGAAAGCCGCACAAAGTATTCGTAATATTCCAATTAACAATTACGTAGATTTTTTCGAAGCATTAAGAGCTAACGTAGCAACTCAAGTAACCTCAGACGAGTATAACGAACAGCTACGCGACTTAAAGCAAGGACGCGACGAAACGGTACAATCATTTAATATTCGATTCAGACGCATATTAAACAAATTAACTTGCGCCATCACCATTAACCAGACGTATCATGCTTGATGCTACAATGAGAAAAGTAGGACGAATTTACTTAAAAAGACTACGCCACGACATTGGACGAATACTTTTGGCCAACGAACCAGCATTACTAAATGAAACGGAACAGAAAGCTGCCGATGTAGAACAACACTTACGAGAAGAACAAAGAGATTGGAGAAAAGGACCCAGTCGATTACCTACAAACCGTTTTACCGACCATCAACCACTAAGAAATAATAGACTAACACCATCAACTGGGAACATCATGAAATGTGACGAAACGAAGATACTTGTCAAAGTAGAACAAACATCACCCATTGAACGAATGCAATCCAAATGCTTCAAATGTGGAAGGATTGGACACATTGCACATCAATGCCGAAATTTTCAATCGGCCAGTCAACGAAACTAGTCAGGAAACTAGTCAACGAAACTAGTTAGGAAGATGATACATTTACACTGTACATGTGAATATGTGTGTAAGAGTCAGAGGGCGTCCAGGCCTTTGTTGGGACAAAAGACGATTGGCAGTCGTTTAGAAGCATCTGGAAAAGTCGGTTGACAACAAGCGAGCGTGCGAATAGATCTTGAGAGGATAATATATATGTATAGCTGTTGTGTGTAAATAAAGTAAACTTTTGTATTTCCGAATCCCTCTTATATCTTTATATAGTAGTAGAGCGTAGTTTCGAGTTTTGCAAGTTATTCAGTGCGTGGTTTTTCAATCTTGCGAGTTAGTTCGAGTGAGTTTCAATAAGGGAAGAAACGTTCAAAGGGTATAAAGAAAAAAAATATACTTCGAGCACGTAGGAACGCTTGAGTAAGAGATAAGGAATCAATTAAAATGGAGAGATCAGAAATCATGATACCTATCTTCGATGGTGAGGATTACGCTATGTGGAAGCAAAGAATAACGATGTTTCTCAGGTATAAAGAATGCGAGATTGTTACAACTAGAGTAAAGACTGAAACAGACAATGAAGACTAGGACAAAAAGGATCTGAAAGTAATAAATATAATTTACAGTGCCATCACGAATAGACAATTGGAATATATTAGCGAAGAAAAAACGGCGTATGAAATAGTGAAAAAGTTCAACGAAATGTACTTGAAAGAGTCGACGGCACTACAGATCGTATGTAGAAGGAGATTGGAAAAGGTAAGACTTGAGAACTATAGTGACTCAGCATCGTTCTTTTGCGATTTCGAAAAATTATTAAACGAATTAAAAGGTGCGGACGCACAAGTGAATGAGAGGGAAAAACTGAATCACATGCTTGTAGCGGCACATGAGTCACGCTGTTGTCACACGCTCAAGAGGACCACCCTCTTGAGAATAGTAATCAAATAGACGAAACATCCTGCATACCACAGCTATCGAAATAATAACGAAACAGTGACTGAATAGCCGGCTCTCACATACCTATGTCCAGCGATAACCCCTCCACAAGAGCCAAATCCTTGATATAAGAGCCCTCCCAAGTCAGTACTCGATAGTCTAGTTCAGTCTACTCTATTCTGTATCGTTACTATGTCAGTGTGTCATAAAATTTCTTGTTATAACTAAAGTACCAATATTTCACCTTACTTGCGGAACGTTAAATAACCTCGAATCGACGTGACACTGTTTACTTCGGAGTATGATGATCGTTAGGATACACATAAGTAAGAATGAACAAACGCCAAGCAAAATAATATCGCCGTTACATGTAACCGTTGAACGAAGGCAAATTCGAATGCGCCGATCCCCCCCCCCCCCGACTAGTATAAATAAATAGATGCGATCACAAACGGGAGTCTATTGTTACAAGCGACTTCACGCACTTCGGTTCGCGACAAGTCTTCCGAATTTTTATCTGCTACCCTAGCTAACGATAAGACTTTGTATTATCTGCTCTGACCTTTAGTTTGTATGTGGACTTGTTACTGTTAATACATTCGACGATTTCACGTACGAGCCATCTCGTTATTTTAATCGCCTACATGCTGAATACGTTACCTGAAGAATACAGCTACATAGCGGACATAATAGATGCGTTAAAAGAAGAAAAGCAAACGGTAGCGCATGTGAAAAATAAAATTGAAATAGCAGAGATGAAAGATAAATCCAATCGAGGAGGAATGCAAACCGACGCCATTTCTGCAAAAAAGGAAGGATGGACACTTTGCGAGAGAGTGTCAAAATGGCGTCCAAGCGGGAAGCAGTAACAGTTATTGACGTGGGTCAACACATGGTCGCAGCAGAGGAACAGGAAACAAAGGCAATACGAGCAGGGGACGTGGAAATTTCCATCGTCAAACAACAACCGGCATGAGCAAGCATGGCAACTCAGGAGCAGGCACATGGATAGGAACGGTGCACGCAGCACACAGCAGCGAAACGAATGAGATAAGTGACAACAAAATAATGTGGGTACTAGATAGGGGGTGTACCGATCATATAATTAATAATGTAAGTTATTTTGCGAATTGTACTGACCTTAATGAACCAGCAAATATATATTTAGGCGATAACAGAGCGGTAAAAGCAATAAAAGACGGAAAAGTTATAAGCTTCTTTGAAGTATTTGGAAAAAAAATAAAATAAATATGAGTAACGTATTTTACGCGAAAGAAATGTCCGCAAATTTGATCAGTTTAGTTAAACTAACAGATAATAAAAATACGGTTATTTCAAAAGGAAATATTGCAAAAATAATAGATGAGAACAATAAACTTACAGCTGTAGCATTCAAAGAGAATGGGACATATAGAATGAAAAATATATTGAAAGGGCAGGAGCACTTAGCAAACAGTGCCGAACGTAGTGGTATGAGTAAAAAGGAAAGATTTTTTTTTTTTATTTATTTATTTATTGCAAATTACAATCAATTCTCACAGTGAGAATTTTTAGTAATTTTTCTGGCGTGGCGCTGTGGCATAGATAATTATTTATAATAAGTAGATACTTATTATAGATAAATATGATTTATACATATGATTTATCATGTTTAAATATTCGGTGGCTGCATCAATATCTTCGTTTGTTTTCAGAGGAATTGAGGCTGAAGTTGATCGAGTGAAAACTTCTCTAAAGAGCTGCCAGTTGGTGAGTTGGTTATGAATAAAGCCATTACGTGGGTTCTCGATAATTGTTGAACTGACTGATGCAATCACTGGGGAATGGTCGGAAGAGAGATCCGCCGTGGATTTTA
>CM026194.1:7527188-7645430 GCA_014825925.1 Bombus breviceps | reverse complement strand
TGAGTGTAAGATCGTCATCGTCGAGACTTTTGAGTAACTAATGTTGAGTAAACCTCGCTTGCTTCGGCTGTGTATTAACGTTTTCAAATGTTTTGCGAGTTGTTTCCGGTTATTGATACGGTTTTGTAATCCGTCTGACCCTTCAGCGCATTCTTTGCTGATTGCGCATGAGTTTATTGTCGATTTATATAATTCTATCTTACTTATTTGCTCGTATATGTCGCTAGTGTCCAATCCTACAATAATATTGGCAGTATCGCTATACAAATACCCTTTTCTTATGTTTTCTATGAATACAGAGTTTCCTTCCAATGGTGTAATATTTATTTGCGCGGATATTATTCCGGCAAGGAGGAATGTCGACCTGGAAAGTAAGGTTTTAAACGATTACCGTGTATCTTTTTGTCTTGGATCAGATAGTATGGAGTACATACTATATCAATCGTGTATGGTCCTAACCATTTCATATCGAGCTTATGCCGGTTATGATCGTTATGTACTAAAACGGAATCTCCTTCCTTGAAAACTCATCGAGGTTTTATAATTTTACGTTTTTGGTCGCGCTGATATCGTTGTTTGCTTTTGTGGCGGCACTCGACAGTAAACCTTCCAATAGTTTCTGTCCCGTGGCTCGCTGCACAAAGGTCCTATGCGTGCGGACAGATGATTGCCAAATGCCGATACATCGTTATCGAATATCTACAGCTAGCCTAAGGACCCGCTATAAATCTTAGGATTTATTTTAGCTAAGGTCTTTCAAAGAGACAAACAGACTTTGTTTAATCAATCTCCAAGTCGACCACCTACCACGGGAACACGCAAGAAATCTGCAAGGGCAGTTAGCATCCTTTTCCAACGACCAATACAGCAATTAACCAATGAACAACAACGTACACCACCCTCACTATCCGAACCAAAGCTTTCCTCAACGAATCCGATGATCTCGCATTTTTTAGAGACACACCCCATCACAGTTTTCCTTTGCAGCATCATTGTGACGGAAAGTCAGTGTAAAATCAACCTTCTAAAATCATTCTTCTACATACAGTTTTGTACGTCGCATCTTCGCATAGAGTCGTTATAATCGCACGGTCCGAGTAATCGACAATCTAGTCTTCGGCATCTCGGCGATCATCACAAGCTCCCGCTGCATCTAAACATACCGATCCATAGCTGACCGCTTAACCGCGAATTGTGCGCCTAGTATCGCGAGTTCTGCTTATCAGTGTACACCAGAATAAAACGCGAAATAAATAATTGTTATTGAATATATCTGAGTGTTTCTTCCACACCTATCACGACCTCACGGGGTCACCTCAAATTTGGTGACCCCGACGTGATCTTCAGTGAAAGAGGTGACCGTGATAGTGCTTGTGAGACTTCAACACCGCGAAGTTCAGACAGTTCAGAATACGTGATTCCGCCGAACGTACGACAATCGGGGACGACAACGTAGACTCGGTAAACGCTCCCCTCCGCGTGCCACCTTTCTGGCCTGATGACCTCGAGTTATGGTTCACAACGCTGGAAATGCAGTTCGAAGCTGCCAAGATTACGAGCGATCACTTAAAATACCGGACCGCCGTTGCAAATCTCAACAAGCAGCATGTGCGGTTAATCAGGGATGTATTGAACGCCCCGCCGGCGACCGGGCGTTACGAGTTCTTCAAAAAGGAGCTCATCAAGAGATTAGGAGAGTCGGACGACAAGAGACCCCGGCAAGCCATCGAGAAGGAACAGATGGGCGACAGGACCCCATCTCAATTCTACCGTGATCTAAGAAACCTAGCCACAAATTCGCTAGCTGACGATGTCATCCTTACCGTCTGGGATGGTCGACTTCCGTCGCGTGTGCGGAGCGTCCTAGCCTCCGTACAGAGTAGAGATCCAGACACCCGCATTCAAATCGCCGATAGCATCTTCGAAGTCACCCCGGAACCAAGACAAGTAGTTTAGCGTTATAGGGCCTGACCATTGGTCGACCGTGCCGTACCTTGAGTGGGAACTCATACTAACAACGCAATCATGGTGTTCTATGATTATTTTCTACTTTCCAGCGTTCCCTGCCCAGGGAACGGCGCGCAGGTGGTCGGCTTGCGACTTGGAAAAACCCTGCCCTCCCCTTGCGGGTCATTGGACAAGTGGAACCTATCCTTTCGGGCGATAGCTCGCTTAGCCGGCGCCTCGCGACGCACGCGTCGCGCTGCGCCGTTACCAGCGGGGACCACGAGGAGGCGGAGCTGCCAGCGCAAGGCTCGGTCCCAGCAGGTTGGCTTTTCAGCCGATTATAACCTGCACCGTAACAGCACCCATTTATGGGCGCCGCCTGCACCGACGGTCACAGGTAGTCTCCTGGGTCTGCGCTCTTGCGCTTTAACTCTTGTTGTTCTCGGATGCTTCCTTCTTGTGTATTCCCGTGTCTATTTTACATTGTCCTCTTTTTATCTGGTTCCGTGTTCTATTTGTTTATTTCGTGGTTGGTAATTTTAGTTTTAATGGCTTCTTCTTTTATGTCTGCTGTTGTGACTCGGTTAGTTCGCCATTATCTTTTTCCCTCTCTTGCCGTTGTGCTTTCCTTGCACTTCTTCTCGGCGGTTGTTCAGAATGTTCCTCTGTTTGCTTCTGCGTTGGTTTTCCCTGTTGAGGAGGGCTTTTCGATTCTTGTAGTGCCATTCTCCTCTTCTGTTCTCTTGCCAACAGAACGCTCTTGGTGAACTTTTGGAAGTGGAGGTACACTTCTTTGGCGATGAACTCCCATTTCTCCTTAGGCCAGGGTAGTTCTAGTTCCTGTATGGAGTTCCGCAGCCTCTGTCGTTCTTCCTCGAAGAGACGACATGTTTCCAATATGTGCTGCGGGGTTTCCTCCATGCCGCAGACACACTTCCTTTCTTCGCTTAGCTGGAAAGACGTTAGTTTGCTTTTAAAGTCCCCGTGACCGCTAATGAACTCTGGCATGTAGTGGTCTGGGTTCTTGAAGTATTCGGTAGTCCTACTCTTTGACGTGGTGCGCCAATGCTCATGCCACGTCTGAATGGCCTCGCGGATGATTGTCTTCGCGCTACTTCCTTCGTTGAGGCTTCTCTTTTTTCTATAAAGTCTTGCCCTGACCTCGATTAAGAGGTCGATGGGCATGACTCCTGCTATTATCTGCAGTGCTTCCGTGAATGTAGTCCTGTAGGCTTTTGTTACCTGCAGGAGCGCCATCCTCTGTGTGCGTAGTAATTTGGACTTAGAGTTGCTTTTTAGCAGGTCGCTCCAGGCGGCCGCGGCGTACGTGATGATCGGTTCAAACAGCCCTTTGTACAGGATACGCATGGCTGCTTGTCCGAGACCCCATCTCACCTTGGCCACTTTTGCGAGGCTGCTGAGGAGTTTCCTAGCTTTCTGCGTCGTTTCTTTAATATGCTTATTAATTCTAGGGCCGTTCTCAAGGCGGACTCCCAGGTATTTTATGGTCTGTTTCCCTCGAATACTTTTATCGTTGATTTTGACTATTGGAGGTCTTTCGGCATCCAGTTTTTCTTTGAGTAGGAGCATTTCTGTTTGGCACTGCCATCTTTTCGACGTCGTCTGCTCGCTGGAGGGTTATTTCTCCGAGTTCCTCTCTCTCCTCCAAGAGGACTTTTTGAAATTCTTCCCTATTAGCGGCTCTCATATTGTACCGCCTTTCCTGCTGGCTAGGCGGGGTACTGTGTTTGTGAAGGTCAAGGCGTGTCTCCAGGATTCTGTGGTCGCTGGAGTTCCGTCCTCGTGCACTATCCATTCCCTCACGAGCGGTATCAGCTCCGGGCTCGGCAGTGTTATGTCTATATTAGATCGTCCGCGGGTGGTTTCAAAGGTATAGGTCTGCCCTGGTTTGTTGACAATGTAGAGACCGCATTGCGCAATGTCGGCTTCTAGGGCTTCACCTTTGTCGTCGGTGTTCCTGCTGTTCCATAGCGGAGATTTGGCATTTGCATCTATGCCAAAATTATTGTTTTCCTGCCCTTTAGTTGTTTGAGTACTTCTTCTAGCTGTCGTACGCCGATCTCGATATTCTCGGTCGGCGGGATCTACTGGCTGACAACATGGATCTCAGTCGCTCCGTCGCTTATTTGCACACATACGCAGTGCGTTGTGCAGAGGCTAGCGATCTCGAGCGCCGTCATGTCTTTGCTTCTAATTCCCACTGCAGCCATTGGTGGGTCCTGTTTCGAACCTCGGCAGACGATCGCTGTTTCCGTGCCGAGCCCGGGCACTTTGCCGTCTAAACTGTATGGCTCCTGCATTAGCAGGATTACATTACCATCAGTAAGATGTTCTGGCTACCGATAACTCCAGGGCCTTTTTATACATAGGGCATTCCGCGTTGGAGGCCGCGTGGTCGCCCTTTTTCCCTGCTTTCTTACAATTTACGCAACTGGGGTGGCTGTCCTTGTTTCGGCACTCTTTGGTGCTGTGTCCACTCTCGGCGCAGTGAGCGCAAATATCGTAGGCTACGCGGCAGTATTTAGCCACGTGTCCGAATCTCTGGCATTTGTAGCATCTGCTGGCCGCGATGTAGTCTTTTACCTTACCCGCGTTGCAGGAGATGTACACTTTTCCTTTGAGAAGTTTTTCCCTTGCCTGGGGGGGGGGGGTGCTTCCATTACCCAGTTGGTTTCTTCATGGTCTTTGCGACCCGTCCTGAAGCAGAACTTTATGGCTGAGACATCGCTGTCGGTGAGCCTTTCCTGGTTCTGTTTCCTCATGCATGAGGATATATCCTTTTCTGAGATGTCCCTCGGGACGTCATACATGATCATTCTGGGGGTTTTTTCGTTGCGGCGTGTTGGCCTTCAGGCCGGCCTCTCGGAGCGAGATCCACGCTCCCTTCCCGCTCGATCGATACCTAAATTTATTATGTCCCACTTGCCGCTGTGGAACCGTGGTATGTTACCGCCATTACCAGTTTTGACTTTGTACCATTCAAAACTTTACCGTAATAAAACATTTGACTTCCTATAAAATATAACTGCTCCTGAATCGAATATAAGACTCATTCCAAATTGAACTGAAAAGTTTGTTCCTATGTCGGTGAGGATTGCACGCATTGAATGATAGGTTGATTCTGGTTCTTTCCCAATGACGATATAACGGCTGTTCTCGTTTCTTTGAGTATAGTTTTCAAGTTTCGTAGTACTGTGACGATATTTTCGTCTTTCAGTTTTTCAAAGATATATTTTATGACAAATTTATTTTAGATTTATGGAAAAAATTCTGAACGACTGAGTGGTAGTGATGATTAATTATCCTTCCTGCGGATTCTCCTTAGCAGGTGACTCTTTTCCAAGTAACCGACATCAGCAAGAATTCTTCCCCTGGCATCTTTTAAGTAGCAATTTACGGACTTATTAAATGCACATATTAAATGTACATCTTTTTCCATTATAGCGATAAATATTTCTCCGGATATGTTTATTTTACTGGGTTCGTGGTTGTCTTCTCCATCCTCGGGTTGTGAATCCTAGGAGAGTGATATATCCGTATCAGATTCTCAATAATCGGGAATAATACTTCTCAACTGCGATCAAGTGCTTTCCCGAATTTGTGGGGTCTATATTCTTATAGGCTGAGGAGATAGACGAGATTGCAGGCTTTTATCGCGTGATTTCTCTATTTCACTCAATGGGTTGGGATTTTCAAGCGATGTAGCTTCTCCAGCTTCTCCTTCGTCCAATGTTATTGGATCCCTTTGTGAATTATTAGTACTTTATTTACTGTTCAGACTTATCATGAGATGATTGTTGACTAGTGTTGAATGTGCTATTAGCGTAAATGAATCGTATGAGTTTATAACGCCTTCCATGTGGATTTGAGGAACGATGCATCAACGTCTTTCGTTGTTGCGTTGGTTGCTTCCTGGTGAACCTTTCCTCTTTCTACGGATAGACGTGGCGCTGTAATTGGGCCTTCATTCGGATTGCTAGGAGGTACGCTCTATGTAAACCTTCTTTGATTTCGTTCCATTTATTGAACACGATAATCGGTTTATCTTGGATAAGTGCACTTCGAATTCCTTATCTTTGCGAGCGATTAAAAGAAGACCACTGAATTACGAGACAGCACGATTGCCTTCTTGTTTCGATTTCCAGGTTTGAGTACGATATTGCATTTGTACTCTAGCAACATTAATTTCCATTTAATGGAAATGGGATCTTTGACTGAATATAGTTAAACTAAGGGTCGATAGTGAGTAATGAGTGCAAATTTACGAACACGAAAGGTCGGAAATATTCCGTAGCATATATCATAGCCAGGCATTCCTTCTCAGTTGCTGAATAATTCTTTCCGACTGGGTATAAATTGCGAGAACCATATAGAACCGGTAAATCGGGACCAATTTCATCTTGGTTCAATACTGCATCCAATATTTGTATGGTCCAAAGCGTCGATAATGATAATGATTGGATGGTTGAAATCTGGATAATGTAGTATTAGTTTTATGCAGGCTCCGTCTTGCAGATTTTCAAAATGCTTCTATTGTTCATCGGTCCATTCAAACGGATTTCTTTTTCTAGCAGTTGAATCAATGATTTTGCATTAACAAAATAATCTCTGATAACGACGATAATATGTGACTTATCAATCCTAAGAATTGTTAGATGTGCTTGGATTCTGAGTAGTTGGATTCTGACTTTGGAGAAAGAAAATTTTCTACCGCATGAAATTTCCTTGGGCCTGGTTTGACACTGACGGCAGAAAGTATACCTTAAGTATGTAATTTCTTTACGCAGAAATTCACTTATATTGGTTGTGAAAGTAAATCCGCAATTTTTGAAATGATTCAACAATCTTTAAATTTTTACTTCCTATAAAGATGAAGAGTAGACTACTATATCATTCAAATAATTTTGAATTTATATTTCATTGAATTAATACTTGATGTATTAAACGTTGAAATTCATTCACCAGATCAAAGATCGAGAAATACTTTGCACCTCTTAGTTGATCCAGAGTTTCGGTAATTTGAGATAGTGGATGCTTGTCGCTTTGTTTTCTTCGTTCAGTGCACGAAAATTAATTATCATGCGCCAATGTTTAGCGTCATCGGCATCCGATATTTTCGATACAACCCATAAAGCGGAGTTATACGGCGAAGTGGACGATCTAATTATTTCTTGGAATACAATAATGTTCCAAGTGGACGACTTTGGTAGGACAAGCATCTGTAGACACAGTAATATAATTTCTATTTGTCCCATCAAAATTGTATCTGTAGATACAGTAATACAATATCTGCCATAATACATTGGCAATTATTAATGCCATTTACTATATGCATATTGTTAGGCTTTTATTGTAACGTTTCGTCAGTGCCTTGCCTGGACAAACATTTTTTTTTTATTTAGTGGTTTATTTACAATCAATTCTGATTGAGAATGGACAAACATTGAATCTCTGAAAAGTAACTAAGCAGGCACGCCTGCGCAGAGTGCAAGAGGTGGAAATCCCTGACCACGAAACTAATTATTTATTTATCAAAAGTAAAATTATTAGGATGATGTTTAATATCGTATAGCATCAGTATCGGTATTAATGTCTATTATTATGTATTAATATTAATTTGTAATATAAGTACATAGTGTTAGGTTTTCCATTAGTATATTACGTATGGTAGTAGTATGTATCTATATATGTACTATCATATGTATTATGCATATGTATATATATCTATATACATGTGCATAATATAAGACTGTAGCATATATACATGTCGGAGATGAAAGAACACCGGAATCATTGGAATTTTGGGAAAATCCCGCAACATTGTAATCTAGTTTCTATCATAGCTGTAATTAAACAATTGTAGTTATCCAGTCCGATGGTAATTGTTCGAGATTCGTGATAGTGAGATTGGGCTCGAGGCGACAACTGGTCGCCGAACGTAGCCACGGTCACGGGATGGACGTTTTGCCTGACGGAGGTGTGGAATGTTTGTATGGGTTTTCTTTAGAAGTGTGGTTGTGGCCTCAAGAACGGGCCTAGCCACGTATTATTTTGTCTCGGAGGTGTCAATATAATGAGACACACGTCGTATTAATAATCAAACTCCAGGCAGAGGTTGCCTAGCAACGGCGTTTGGAACTTTCTCGACGCTTCTATCGACCATAGAAAACAAAATGCAATCGTACAGCGAGAAAGATTTCCATCGATCCGGCATTCGTGTGTTCGCCTTGAAAAGTGTGACATCGAGTAGCTATATTGAGCGTCTAAAAACGTATTTGTGTCGAGAAGCCTTTTTAACGGAGTAACGTGTTATCCCGCTGACCGTGGATTCGTTTGAACCCAATAAATATTGTTAATAGTGTTCGTCAAATTTATTGTTTGTAATCTCGTTATATGTTAATTTAATATTCGTAAATTTAGTAATAGTTAAATTTAGTATAAGTTCTGTATGTATGTTAAAATCTAATTTCTGCTTGTGAATGATGGATAAATCAAATGAAGAATCACCACGCGCCTCAAATACCAATGTTTTTCCGACATACATATATTATGAAAGAATAATAGATAACATTACCTTAAAGATAAATATCTTATCTTTTTAATATATACATGGAATATTTTTTTATATACATATATCAAATTTAATCATTTCAACATATACCAAAAATACCTTTTTAATACATGGGTTATCCTCGGTAACTATGGGCAGCCCTTTATTGCCTGACGTATTGCAGTTACCAAAAATTTGTTACATAACGACTGCATGATACAATTGGGGCACATTTTTGACAAAGACTAATTTGTTTACATCATTATTCCCCAAGATATGAAGGTAAAGTTTAATTCAACGTAAAGTTCAAGATAAAACTAAAATGGAACTATATATTTTACTTCGCACGATTCGATAGTGCCTATTTTATAAAATGCAATATTTGATACGTGGCACTTCAGACGCGAACAAGACCACCAGCCGCGCTTTTGACCCACTTGAGAAATGTTTCCCGCGAAAATCAGTAAATTTACTAGCACAATATCTCAAAAATTAATTGAAATCAGTAGTATACATGAAAGGTTAATGAGAATTCATCTTGAGAAGCATTATCAAATGATGCCAAAAAAAAGACATAATTACTGATAAGAACGGAACTGCATCTGCATGTGTAAAAAAATAGTACTGTAAAAAAGATGGTTTTTTTTATGATTAATTATATATATTACGTTTTTGTTTTTTTACAACCATAGTTGAGCAAAATTTGATTTATCTATTAAATAATAAATAGCAAATTAAAATAGCATTTTAATTCTGAATAAGAATTAAATTTTTTATTTAAATAATAATCGTTTAGACGATACCAAAAATAATTTATTTATTATTTCTCAGTTATAAATGAAATTTTATTTTCTATTTGAATTAAATCCGATAACAAATGATAATATATAAATATGTTTTGTTTTTGTCTCATCTATTTCATTTTGTACAATGAAAAAATCGTATAATTAATGTGGTTGTTTTTCGATAGACAGATCGCAGTTCATATTATTCTTACCTAATATCAAAAATTACAAGTTGTAATTTACAGCGATCTTTCTGATTGAAATGTTATATTTATGTAGAAATAAATTTGCTCAACGATCGATAAATAACAAATAAAAGTAATAAATAAAAAATAAAATTGTATTTGTAAATAACAATTAATCTCAGTATATTAAACAATGTCTTTAAACTTGTCCAAATAACAAATAATTCGTTTCTGCTTTTTATTTGAACTCTCCGAAAATTTATCCTGTTTGAACGTTTTCACGTCGATTGCGCGAAGCAATTCGAAGAATTTGTGAAACAATAACTTATAGAAATTGTAATACCATAACACATCAGCTTATGAGTCACTACTGACTCGGGAGTTTCTCGCAAACAATAACATTTACAGTCACCATATTCACTTGCTCTCTCCCTTGCGATTATTTGTTATTTTCCAGAATGAAAAATAAAACTGAAATCCTTATGCGAACTACGCACTATAGAAGAAAGTGCTTTCAAAAATGTGTTAATGACTGAAACACAAGCTGGCAAAAGTATATTGTCATAAAAATATATCTGTTGAAGTTGACTGATAGAAGAACGAGTGGATGAATTTGTAATAGAAAAATATATTGAAATAAATAAAGGTACAAGTGTAATGTATAAGTATAAGGTTATGCTGATTCAGATTCTTACTCTCTTAGAGTTACAATACAATAGAATCGATAGGGAGCACATTCATATATTTACGGCAAAAGGACATTATCAAGAAAGTTAACCTTATAGCTGTAGCTAAAGGCTAGAAGGAACATAAATATAAATCTATTTATTGGTTCCCTTGTTCCTAGACCTCATAACCCAAAACATAATGTATATTCAAGGGTATAATAATATGGACCTCTCCTTATTTAGAATAATTTTGTTTCACTAAATTCTATTTTCTGCGTAATAGAGGTCTCTAGGTCACGGATATACATAAATAAAGATGTAGAGTTTTGTATTTTTTTATTTTTATATAGTTATATTTTCTATATTTTTGTACTTTTGTACTTTTAAACGTTTTCTATAATTCTATATTCAAGTAATAGTATAAAAAGAAGAATACGAAAAGTGTGGAATGGCAACGCATGTAACGATACGTGAATGTTACGCGTGCGCAAGATAACCAGGAGAGGTTCTATAGGAAACTTACTAAAGAATTAAGAAAAGAAAAAAGAAAATAAATAAAATCGGGTAACTAATTAGTTACCCGAAGAGAAAAAGGAAAATATTCGCTAAACGAAATGGCGCAATCAACTTCCGAAAACAAGGTTGCGATGGTTGGCGTTAACAGTTGGGTTGCACGGCACAAATAATTTCAAATTGGAGTTCAACCGCTAATCGCGACAAAGCTACGGTGATTTTTACTCTTTTCTATACGCAGGCGGCACGTTATAGAGATCTCACTCCGCCGGTCCGATGTTTTTAATTGTATTCTTAATACAACGCTTATCGCATAGAGCAGCATCATGGCCATTTGAAAACATTCATTGGTAAAGCGACGCAGTACATCATTTAAATCCGTCATAATAAAAAGGAGAACGCATGATTACATGCACTTCGTAATAAAGATAATAAAAAAGACTCACCATACCAACGTAAGAGAAGATTTATAATGATTTATCTTACAGGAGAATAGGTTTAGTTGAATGACACGAAATCCATGCACAAGTTTCTGCAGATCCAAAGACTTTGAGCACCCTAAGAAATTAAAACAAGTTAGATAAATGCAAAAATTAAAATTAAAACATGATTATTTAATAAGAGTATCGTATTGAATTATATATTTAATGCATACAATTAAGTTAAAATGTTACAATATTTTGTCATTATTTGTTTGAATTTCATCAAATGCTTTTAAATAAGAAAATTTTGATAAAAACAAATAACTTACAGCGTTAAAATAAAAAATTATCTTTATAGTATAATTTATTGATAAATTATAAATGAATTTATAGCTATATTATTTAGAATTTCGCAAAATATTCTCGGAATATATCTTGTTTCACTTGCTGAAACATTTTAACGTATTGTTATCTAACATACATGATTAAAGCACATTCTTCTGTTAATCATTGATCAATCAAATTGATCCTGTTCTTAAAATCTTAACGAATTCCATAATCAATGTCTCACAATAAATAGAAAAAAATAATTTTAAAGCGATCTGATCTATATAAAAAAAGAACATTCTCAAGTTTAACATTGCAATGTTGTAATATTTTTACATTTATAAAAGGAACGTTGACATGTTTAAAGAAAATAAACCATCAGCGCTTCACATATTTTGGATTATTAAAATATAATTTCACCTGATACAATTCTCGGCGGGTCAAAAGTTTTTAAAATTAATGAAAGTGTACATTATTGTACATTTAATAATAATAATAATTATACATATAAGTTATGACAAAAAGTAGAAGAGCACATAAAGGTTAAATACTTCAATATTTGCTTATCACATATTAATGTTAATACAAACGAAGATGGGTTTTAACATATATTAACGCATTGAAAAACTATCGTTTGTATATATAAGTAACTATGTGCTATAAAATCTATGTATCAATATTAGTGGTTTTCTGCCTGTTACTTCATATATAATGCAATTTTATATCTATACTCACAATTTAATTTATGAAATGTAACAGTGACATATGGGCAATATGGATATAATTAACTCCTGCTGGAATACATTTGAAACAATCTTGGCAGTTCAATCTTCCGATTCCATAAGAATCTATATATACATCTATACATGGGTGCTACCTTTATTCATTCTGCAACATAAACAAATTGATATTGTAATTTTACTGCGAAACTTTACAAGATCATGATATAAGAAGATCATATAAACATATATATACATATTTTCAAATATATACAGTTTTCATATACTCCTGAAATCTAGCCCATACCGCTTTGTGCCTTTGAGCATTGTTTGAACATATTTCATACTAATATAATATTTACATTTGGATGCCCTTTCATTTTTTTGTAAACAAGAAATTTTATTGTTGTTATATAATATGATGAAACGTGGTAAAAAGGTAGTACGATAATATGGCAAATTTGTAACTTTTAATTAAAAACGGAGAAAAAGAAAATATTTTACATTTAAAAATGAACCTTTGAAACCTATTATCTTATATCAATAAGGATAGAAATTAAACAAATTTCATATATCGCATCGCAAACTCAACTATGAAAATTGGAAAGTTAATCGTTATCGATCGTCATGTAGGCCCATACCAATAATGACAAATAGGTATTTTATTCTTTAATTTTCTTCGGTTCTGTACATATTCCTAAGTAGTCGTGTATTAATATTAGATAGAAAAGTACGAACATATCTACACAGTTAATAAAAATATGATTGAATGAAGAACATAAATTCCGTATTTTATAATACATATTACACGTTTATTTCCCTTATACGTACGTCTAGATCTACGATCTCTTCTATTTATCTTTGATACATATAGTTTGATATATTTGGTATACCGCAATAATTAGGTTAAATTATATAAAACATATCGGTTTCATATTAGAATAACTTAAGCAAAACCTTTAATTGTATAAACATATATAAAATATTTACCTTAAATAAATCAATGGTCGATCAAGTGTTATCTTTTGTATTTGTACATTCTCTTCTATCAAAATTTAACAAATTAACTTTATAATTCCTTGTTTAGCATTCATTACTAACTGGTATATATCCACATTCTAGACATCCTTCAACACGACGCACATGTAACCATGTGTGAATCCACAAAACGATTGTGCGGTGCCTCGTGTCGGTCAACCGCTATTATTTAGAATTGCTTACAATACTGCTCGTTGATTGGCTACAATTCAGCAGTACAACATGATACCTGCGCACATCCTTGCGCGAATATATGAGAATATAAACGTACAATATGTGTACTTTAAGATTGATTAAATAGATATGTAAGTACAATTTTAACAAGCCGTCTTAGCAAGATCTTTATGCACACATCATACATTAAATATGATACATGCAAAGTATATATAACATTTAAGATACATGTACGTATGTATAGTGAAAAACAAAAGTCTTCGTACAGTTGGAATATAGAAATAAAAAGAGCAATATTTTCTACATTATTCAAATATATGTAATTGTACACCATAAGAGACATTTATATAAAGAATGTAATTGTTTAATAAATGTATACAGACAGTGACGTTACTTATTTTTAGGGAAAAATCGATATAAATTTCATTTAAATTGTCACCTGTAATGATCGAGTTTATTTCGTTGATCGGTGATTCATCGGCTTATTATGTTTTTGCCGAGCACACGCGTTTTTGTGGCTTGGCGGCGAACTTGACCTAAGCATTTTTGCATTACCTTGGTCTATACATTAGAGCACAGACTTACTCATACAGGAGCCCATCTGTTTTTGACGATCGACTAAAAATCTTCAACTGTGTGTGAATACGGTTAATGTTTCTGAATCATTTTATCCTTCTCTCACCTACGAGTAGCCGTAAGTTTGGTTACTTTTACCCCACGAACGCTCTTCACTAACTATAAAGGACGTGATTTTTCGCCGGTTCGACTCTGTAAATCTAACGACACATACGTCCATTAGTAATCAATCTTGTAATTTCGATCGCTATATACTATAAACAGAAGATAAGGGATAATAAGAATTTGAGTTGGATTTTGTCAACCAATAGTGATCCATATGCTGCAGTGATTCCGACAATTTTTTACGAAGATCTCGGAAACTAAGGCAAACCACCGCATTGACTATATATATAGGGAAACGTTGTTAAAAATGTTGAGTTTTACAATGCATTAACACGTTCAAACCGACGTAACCCATTGATTGGCCACAATATTTACTTCTATTTGACGGTGTAGGTCACCGGTGATTCATGCCATTTACCTTTCCAATCTTAATTTATAAAAATATAATTTAACCAAAACTGAAATAAAACTCAAATGTTATAGAAGAAGACTAAATAATGGCATGTAGTGTTTACTTACAAAAATATTTAAATAATTTCAATTGTACAGAAAATATGCAGCTTATGCAATGCAAGTAATTTAAAGTAACAAGTATTATTCAAATAACAAACATTTTTTCAAATTATGAGCACAGTAAAAGTTAACATGTTTTCTATATTTTAGCAATACGATACGATTTACGATAGTATTCTTTACATCGTTTTCTTGTGGTTATATTTTTCAAAGATATGTTTTTCTTTCGGTGGGAGTGATGTTAAAGATTTTTTTTCAGTTAACAAATCGTCAATCAAATCTTTTCACGAAATTCCAAGATACCAAATTTTGTATCTGCGCCAAATTTTGTATGTAGGCAGCAGACGTTTACCAACATTGTACCGCAAATAACTTCTATTAACATCTTTCTACACCAATTTATTGTTTTTCTCAAAGAGTTATAATAAACGGCCATTTGATCGGAAAAATCGACTCCTTTTTTTGCTTTATTGTAGCTCAGTATAACATTTGGCTTTTGGCAAGATTTTTTTTCTCCTAGTGGTTTGTAGAGAATATTTGTGGGACTCGAATATAGTTGATATAAGCACAGATCTCTTGTCAGTTCATTTAAAAAATTTCATTTGATTGAATGCTTTATTTATAAAAATTATAAAAACAATTTTGTATTCACCAGACACGAATTTCAATAACTGCACTGAACTGGCAATTAGTATTACACATGCCCTGCTTATCACAAACTAAACAAACAGTAAATCGCTGATAACGAAAGCATAAAATGAAGACACATATAAGCTCGCACTGATCAATTATGCAAAATATCAAAATGCGCCCCAGCTTGTTGAAAAATTATTGAAACCGGGAGAAAGTAGGTTGCTACAAGCTCGTTCATTATCATACATTTACTTGTGGCTTAATTTCCGAGATTCTAAACATTTTTTTGTGGAATAATATTAAGTAGCAGAGGCAATTGCTATAGCTAACACTCATACCGTGCTGAATACACTCGTTCTCGTTACAATATTTTTCTTCCGCGAAGAGACACAAAAGACAAACACAGAAGAAAACGCAAAAATGTATTGGTGGATATCGAAATCATAAAAAAGAAAGAACCGCAAAACGTCACTAGCGTCCAATCTCTCTTCTTGTAAAATAAGTGTAAATATTGTAAATATATCTAAATGATATCCCACCCCTCCCTACCCTCTCCACCATCCTCCTTTTTCCTCAAACCCTCGACCTCAGAAAAACCAAAAAATAAGCTACCGATTTGTACAGTTTTATCATCAAATTTTCAAGACAACAAGGGGAAAAAGCCAATATCGTATAACAGTACGCTTCTGAGCAGTTTTAATACAATCAATTACTGCAATGTAAAAAATGTGTAAATCCTACACCAAATATTGCACGATTACGTCGTACCGTTGCGTTAACTATACTTTTATATATACACTTACACTATACACTTCTTAACCCAAATTCTATTTATTGGGAATGTAATAAATGTAATTTGTATTTCTTTGGGCATTAAGCGTTATAATTAAAATGACATTAAAAAAGCACTCGTTCTCGTCCGATCACGAAAGTTAAGCAGCGCTGGGCACGAATAGTACTTACACGGGTACCTCTTGGGAACTCCGTGTGGTGCTGGCTTTTTTATTTTTTCAATCTTTTTTACTTTCTTTAACAATCTATTTTTAATAATCTATAATCTAAGCACCGAGAAAAAGAAATGTTAACGTTAAGTTTTTCGAGTTGGGTGCAATATTTTTCATTGTTGATCGTTTGCCCTTCCGGAAGTAATTCGTAGTAGAGGATACCCTTACAGTCTCACCAAATTGAAAGCAGCACCTTCTTCGGGTGAAATCCAGGTCTTGCTACCGTTGGAGGACTTTCATCCCCAGTAACTAACTTTTTTAAAAATAGCTCTCTTTTGTTGCGTTGAATTAGCAAATCGCATGTCGAGTTTCCATTCAGGAGATTGTTCTCCGTCAGTTGATGAGGACCCACGCTTCGTAGCGATGAACGTAGCCAAGCTTTGTTAAATGCTCGTGAATCATTGTTCGCGGAATATTTAAAGCTTCTGCTATATCACGAATACTAGACCTTTGGTTTTCATTGAGGTAGACCTTGATAAGGTCAGTATCAATGATGGATGGACATCCGCTGCGATCTTCATCTTTCAGATAAAAATTTCCCGCTCTAAACCTCCTAAACCAACTCCGGACCGTTTGAACAGTTATAGACCGAATACCATAAACGTCACAAATCTCTTTGCAGAGTTTTTAGGCGTATTGTCTTTTTTAAAGCAGTGAATCATAACGTGACGAAAATGCATCTTTTGCTTTTCCATTTTTTCATAAAGCAAAAAAACACTCGATCACTTTATACTAACGTCGAGAACTGTGGTCTTACCTTAGCAGAGAATAACAAGTGACCACACGATTGACGGTAGAGTGATCTGTTGGTTTGTTTACTTAAGCAGAACGAGATAAGGCTCCGAGCAGCGAACGCGAAAACAACTTTCCGGACGACCTAATATTTATTGATTTATATTTTTATCCATTTTCATATACACATATGAAAATATCTACAAATTACTTCGTGTTTGCCCACGTCTCCGAACATGGGTTTCTTTTTGACTTTAGAAATGAATCTGTTTCTTTCAAAATTGTTCTAGTTCCTTGTTCGGAAATGATTAAAATATGGCAATGTAGTGACGAGAAGTTTTCATTCAGAAAGAAGAATTTACGATACTCTTGCGAAATTAAGCAGCGACAGTCAAAATATTTGCGAAGATGCTTCCAAAGGCAAGGGTATGGTATCGAAAAAAATCTGACTGTTCGCCACAAGTATTTAAAAAACGTTCAAACCTCTTTTGTACATACATATTTATTTATTTATTTATACATTTTCATATACACATATAAAAAATCTATTTTAATTGATTTCATCAGATATTATCTTATACCAATTTATCCGTCTAATTTAGATCTTAACGGTCTAGTAACCTAGTTCTCTATTTTTTTATTTTATTTCACTTGATAAATTTACTATAACCTGTAGGTATTATTTCACATCCATTTATATTAACTTATAATTATGCTCAATTATCCGGACAGCACCGTACATCCAAAGAATATCTGTTCATGGTCAGTTTGTATCTAAACGTCATTTTAGGCATCCCTAGGATATTCGCAAGACTTAAATTCCAGAAGTTCTAGTAGCATCCATATTTTAAGTCTTACGAATGTTCTTACGATTTCGTTTCGGAGTTTCTAAATTTTGGATATTCTAGAGAAAGAACTAAATATCAAATATTTTACGAATAACCGTTTCGTAGGTTTTACAGATGGTTATAATGTTGATATCGATAAGACATTCATTGCGAAAAAAATGAGGTCTATTTCCGTAATTTTTTGCAATTTCCATAATATTTCCATGTTTAGTTTACACACGCACTAAAAATTCTAGTTGCAAAAAGTACTATTGTAATAAATAGTTCAAATTTTAATCGGGAAAAATCGTGATCCGATATATGTCGATACAAGTTCCGAAAATTGTGGTAGAAGCCGAAAGAAAATGATTGCCCATGCAAAAATAAATCGAAAATATAGAGCGACAATTTTCCAAACAAAGCTTGGCTTTGTCTGTTATCATGGCAGTTCTGAATACCAAGAAACGTAACTTCTTCCACTTTTAAAACACACGCTAATTTATTTGTACGTGTATGAGAGAATGATACAAGGCATAGTAACCTTGTGTAGTACTAAAAATATATTTATTTCTTTCTTTTTTATATATACGATCATAGATCATTTACACGTTGAAAGCCATGCTAGTTTTACAGGGATTGTCCGTGTTGCAATAATGAATTTTTTATTACACGATACATATAATGTTGAAATATTACCTACAAGAGATAAGTTACGGTGTATAATCATGTTTTTAATGAATTTATCTCACAGAGGTCAACGGTGCGCTAAAATGTGATTTCGCGTGATTCATTTATTTTATGCGATTATCAATTATCTCGTATTGTTTCTTCGCGTTGCTAAACAATTGTTTTACCTGTTTATTCTTATCGAGCGCGTCTAACAATCAGGTAAGAGCGTCTATTATATTTTTATAAGCTACACAAGTTTTTGCACTTCATGTCTACTATTTAATTTTTTACTTAACCCCAAAAGATAATATGATTTCAAATGAAGATTATGCGTCGAGCAATTCAACTGACGATACATTTTTACCAAGTTCATCCAAACGATGTTGAATATTGTCAGATAGAGAGGAAAGTCCCTCGAACAGTTTATCCGATATGATATAGCATCTTCAGTATATTGTCGTCGAATTGAATTGAATAGTGAAGTTGAAGATGACGGTGTCACAGACGAAATCCGACTAAACAAAGCGATAAGATAGCGAAATTCCAAGCGCCTTAGCATGAGTGACCATCGGGATAACATCCGATCACTCTATCCGTTCTCCGAAATGTATGATCGAAGCCTTTTCCCACTCCCACGAATAAAAGAATTTAAATACTCCCCCTAAAATCATCCAAGTCAGTCCTGAACAGCCACGCCTAGAGCTCGGAAGTGTACTGTAAACCAGAAAGAAATAGTTTCTTTTTTCTTACATTTCTTTTTTTTTACGTGACATTTTTGGCGATCCGTGCCAGGATCCATTCGCTTCAGTGAAAACGAAATCACGATATCGGCGTACGCGCATCATTGAAGATTGAAGGATCAGCGGACCACTACGAATCTTTGTTACTGCGAGGCCCTGCAGCAACTTTCAACGTTCCACTACGGTGAAACTAGACGAGAGGACTACGGTCAGCGCAGAGCAAGCCTACGAACAGGAGTCGGAATCTAGAACCAACCAGAGAGGAGACACCCCAGAGACTCCTCAACGGCCATAGCTACTGCGGTAAGCTGGAAATCTGGATTCTTTTGCCAGAACACAGAATACAGAACAAGAAGAGACAGCTTCTCTAGCAATTCAAGTACAGATAGCACAGATAGTGCAACCAATATAATAATGGCAACGCCACGAAAGGATAGAATCGAAACTATAGATAATTCGATTCGTGTCATACTTGACGCGATCGAAGCTCTTACGCGACGCATAGACACGATAAACAAACAAGCAAGGGAGGAGGGTCAACTCTTCGATAAAAAAATCGAATTGCAAAGAAAAGCAATTGTTGAATTGACGTTAGGAATTGGAAGTCACGAAACTATTAAAGAAGCGACAAGTGGGAGTTGTCAGGATAGTTTAGTTTCTAATAGTTTGAACAAAAGCTTGGAGAAAGAAGACGTTACTGTAGAAAATGAAGAGATGGTTTTGAAAGAATTTTCAAAAGATTTGCAGTCTAATGTAGAAAATTCTTCTAAAAAGAAAGTATCAATTGACACCGACTCGCAGGATTACATTTTTATTAAAACAGACTTAATGTTTGATGCCAATAGCTTGACAGAACACCAGAAAGAGTCTTTGAAACGGAGAAAAGAAGATATTGCAGCATTGTATAATGATTTGTTACAATCTTCGTCACAAGATACTCAAAATTTACAAGAATGGTTTGATAAAAGAAGTAAAAGTTTAGGAGAAGCAGAGAAAGATCATAACAAGAAGGATAATATTTCAATAAGAAATATTTTAGACGATGATGCAAATAAAGAAAACAAAATTGAAATGAAGGAATTGGAAGCAGTTAGTAAAACAACTGCTGAAAATGATACAAAATCAACAGACAACGTTGAACAAAATATATCATTAGAATCCACACAAAAAGCATCGGAAAATGTAGAAAATAAATTGACCGAAGAAGAAAAAAAGGTATTGGGCGAAAGTCAGTTTCGGATAGTGAAAGTGAAACAATTAGTGCGCGTCAACGAAGGGAAGTTCTTTTAACGCATACAGCTAATGATAGTGGTAAGTGTAGGTTTGTGGAAAGTGATAATGCAGTAACGAGTATAATAGCAATTGGTGAAGCGAATTTAAGCCAACGTACTCGGAATGAAATATCCCGTTTACGTAGTTGGCGATCGGAGAGTTGTGATGATAAAGGGCAACCAGAGGAAGGCAAGGGTGCTAGTATTTCAAAGAGAGAGGCGAAACATGGAGGCAGACCTGGGAGATCGGATAAAGTTGAAGTTAAGAAACATGAGGATACAGGAAGAATCTTACAAAATGAAAAGAGTGGATTAGAAGAGCAAAGGAAGGTCAAAGAAAATACAAAGAAAGAAACTGCAGAAGTCAATTCAAAAAGTATATTAAATAATAAGTGCGATATCTTTGATACCGAAAAAGCTATTAAAATTAATGATGCTGTTCAAAATATTAAATTTACTGAAGGTAGGAGTCATACTGAAAATGATATGGAACATGTAGTAGAAGATTCGCAAGAATTATCTAATAAAAGCAAATTATCAAAAATAAGAATTGCACTTAACAAAATTGAAGATACAAAAACTATTTTACAGAATAAAAAGAATTCATTAGAAGGAGGAAAAGAAGTAGGGGAAAAGAAGAAAATGTACAGACAGAAATTACTTCAAAAAATATACCAGATGATAAATGTGATTTACTTAAAAAAAAAAAAAAATCCTTCATAAACTGCACTAAGAATTTATGTATTTTAGTGAGGAGAAAGAGAAAGGATAGAGGAATTGATCAATAGACTGAATTTTGAAGCGTTTATGAAAAACATACAGTTTTTAATAAAATATTCAATGTAAAGTATTTGTTATAATATTCTGATAGATAGATAAGGAAAAACTGAATCTGTATAATTTTTCATAGCTTATTGATCAATCGTGCGACTCATTCAGGATATTAGAGGTAACTCGAGGTATAGTAAATGTGACAATTTATTAAGAACGGTATTCTTGTGGTAGTAGAACGTATTCTCGTTGCTATAAATACCATATTTTAAATCATTATATTTCAAGTCTTTTTGAACGACATGTGTTACGACCGTTCACGGAGAGACGCAATCGCGAGGAAAGCGCGTCAGCGAGAGGCGTAAATTCTCGCTACGATTTTAATAATCGACGCCGCGAATTAGTCGTTCCTCTGTTTCGGTTAAGATAACAGAGGTGGTTAAATGAAGTTAACACTGAATTAACAGGGTTAACAAAAATGGTATATTTTACAATATGTAAATCAAAATACAAAGGCACGTCAATGATTATTTAACGATCGTACAGTTAAATTGATGCAGTAATTCGACTCGACTTTACAATTGCTCTGTGTAATTGAGAGACTAAGCGACTTAGGTTTTGCTCGTTTGACAGTCTTAGTCCATTCCGTTTGGATCCTCGATCGATACTGATTGCCCTTCGATGGTCCCTTTGTGATCTCTGGGTGGCGACCCCCACCAGCTCGGGTCACGCTACCGATCACGTCACTGATCACGCCATGATCACGCGTGTCACCTTTGTGTGTAGTTAAAATAACGGACCAACTCGAAGATTCTGGAACTCGCTTTTGTTGATATCGGCCAATACGTTGTATATTTTGTTATGTATACGTTTGTATATTGTTTGCATACGTTTGTATATTTGTCGGGCCGCTTGAGACGGTCCGTCTGCGACATTGTATTGCCACGAGCGACGGTTAAGAATACGGCCTGTGGTAAGCCTCGTGGCGTAACAACATGGAATCTAGAAATCAGTATGATCAACCAAGACAATTTTATCCAGATTCATCACGATTATCTAATCTAATCAATTTTGTCAGAATAGATTAAGTAGGCTAGGTCGTAACTGTTTTTCGACAGAAAATATTGCCTACGCGTCAACTGGACGTGCCATTTATCCACTTGGTTATAACTGCATGTGTTCATTTTGTAGACATATAGATACAATATATTTGTGTCATCAGTGCCATAACTTGCATAATAGATTACGTTATCAAAATGCATTTGGGAACAATTCTAGACATTACATATATCAGTTACCAAGGAATTGTCGATACTCCTTTTGCCGCAGTGAATACTCTTATGTAAAACTGCCTGTTATATCTTGCCGACTTGCTGGATCATCAAGGACGGAATGTCATTGTAGAAATTCTAATAATTGTTCTTGTAGAGAGAAAGTTCTACCCAAATCTTTGGTAACAAGAATATTAAAATAAATTTCCGTTGATAAATATAAGAAGTATAATATAATAATATAATAATAAACGTAATAAGCATAATAGAATAAATAAAATACATATATAAATTAAATTATTAGGTACAAAAGTTGTCATTCGTAACATTTCTTACAAACGTTAACTTTCTCCTGCGTGTGTTTTCCGCATACATATTTCTTTTTTACAAACATTGCAAATGGTGATGATCTTATTATTCTTACAATACCTTATCTCACAATATTTGCGTGAATAAGGTGAGTTATTTGACGTACTTTGAATCTCAGATGCTTTTTGTTCTACTCGTGATTTTTCATTGTCAGCGGCAAGTTCATCTGCTAATTGAAACATAAACTCTTTTCTGGATATCAGTTCACCTGTGGTTTCCTTATATAAAATCCAGGCATTTATGCCAGCTAAATCTAAAATATTAAAAAATACTTGAAGTGGCCATCTTCTTGATCTCGACTTCACGCTATATTTCTTTTTTGCCATTTGGTCTGCCGTATCTACTCTAAATTTTGTCTTGTTATAAAATTCGACCGTTTCAGGTAGGCCCTTTTCGCTTTTTCCAATTTGGACGGTTTTTATGTTTAGAGCTCAGGATAAAAACTTTCTTTCTCGGCTTACTTTTATAAATTGTGAGTGTAATCTCATTTGATCAATACAGCAGCGACGAAAAGCGAGCCATAGTATCCTTCCACAAAGGATATAACCTAATAAATACGATGATGGAACCCCGCTGGGGGTAACCATCCACATACTATATTATAGTATTTATTTTTGTTTCTTTATTTTTTCTATCTTATAAGATATAACATTTTACCAAATGTCCAACTGGACAAATTGTAAAATTAAACGAATATAAAAAAAAGATAGTATCCTTCGTTGTTTTACAAATTTTAGGGAGTTCTCTTCCGTCTCCGCGTATTGTGCCAATCAGTGTGGTCCTTTTGGCTAATAATTTATATGCCGGGTCAACTTGTCCTATACTGATATAAGTAGCCATGACAAAAAATTTCTTTTATATTAAATGAATAAAACAAAAAAAATTTTGTATGGATTTGTTGTCATGTATCGGTTTCTCATAAATATTGTTTGGTCATAGAATATGATTGCTAAATTTTGTTTAGGTTACTAAATTACTAAATACAAGACGTAGTATCTTCATTGTATTCCTTTGTTTGTAGGAAAGGGATGGTGATGGAGCTGAAAAGTGATGTATTTTTGTGATATCCGATTGAAAATACGCTTTTCTCAATGTTAACGATGTTAATCATATTATATGTAATTTTGTATCTGTTCGTCTGTTCGTCTTATTAATAAATTAGTAATTGGAAAAGAAAAATATTTTAGTGAAGATTATCAGTTCAAATTGAAACATTTTTTGACAAGTATAAGCATTGAAGGAATTTCAATGCAATTTCAAAATTCATGCATATACTGGCAATAAAATCGCTTTATATGTGCATTGAAAATTCAGGATGTTCTCACTTTGGTGCATATGGCTATCAGTCGCATGTATGCCGAAAAATGTAAAATGGATTGAATATAATAATGATTGTTGAGGTTTTGTCTCATCAATGCAACTTTGTACAAGTTTAGAAACTACTTCAGCTAATGATTTTTTTTATTCATTTATAACAGTTTTAAACAATGAATGATAGTTGAAGCAAGTTTTGTTATGTTAATTTTACTGAGTAATTTTAGGTGTTGCATATTCTATATGCATAGAATATATGCGTGCATATAATATAGAGAGTTGTAAGAATATAAGAGTCGTGTAGGAATTGTAATTTTTATAATTCGGTTTCGTATGTGTGGCTTCTTTGGCATCATTCTTGAACCAAAGAGGGAATGCTTTTGTCATGTTTTTCAATTTCAGTATTCAGTTTTTCAATTTCGGTTCTTTCGAAGCGAGTCACAAACGCATTTTTTCAAAGAGCTAAAGAAGTGAACAAATTTAAGATCAGTATTCATTATTTTTGGAAAGCGTTTTATATTCGATATTGCGGTAGAATATGTTAAAGGTGGTAAGTTTTAATTTAAATTTGATAGTTATTGTAAGTACAAATTTGTAGCAATTATTATTATAAAGAATAACGTTAAAAGTTAATCTTTTTATACATGCGATTTATGTCTTAGAATAGGAAACATATATTGACTTATACTTAAATACAAAATAGATATGTTATTAGTCAGTATTAAATTGTCCTTGTAAAGTTTTATTCTTCTAAATGAATTTACCTTTTGTTTTGGTATTCATAACTAACTTCTATTAACCTTGAAGGAATCACTGTTCCTGTAAATGTTATCGGTTTATGGATGGTCCCTGGAACAGTCCTTAGGTTTATTATGCGTCCGTACGAATTACGGAGAAAAGCGAATATTTCCCTAACGGGAAAGCTGGTTTTTCCTATGAACAAGGTCATCCCCGAGCCACGTTGATCAGGAGCTTCTTCCTCCTATTTTCAGTTATTAACTTTGGCTATAACCAATGGGCATCGCGGATCGTTATCCTCACTTTCCTAACAAAAATTGTGAACAACGAATCCGCGTTCTTAGTTCAAAAGGGACACCCCACACCGAGCTTTCTTCTGTAATGCTACGAAAACGCACTTCACTGTTTTCACGAAACTTGTACAGTCAACACCTGACTGTTTCCTCAACTAAGGAGCGGTCACCTCTTTGATATATATCGTAGATACACATCTCAGCTACACACCTCAGATACACATCTTCGATATACATCAGAGTTACACATCAGTTCGAGAATAGTCAGATCTCGACAACACTCATCAGCTTCGCCAACACGGAACGAGTCTGAGGTCATACTCAACCGTATCTTGACAGTTGATACTCATATCATTGTAAGAAGTATAAAGTGTAAATCGTTGTTGAAAATATATATTATAACCTGTTAACCGCAGTGTTATATAAAATCAACCACCCCTATTGTCCTAACCGAAATACGGGGATCGAACTGTTCGTGATGTCGATTATTCTAATCGTAACGGGAATTTACGACTCCCGTTGATGCGCTTCCTCGCGATCGCGTCTCCCCGCAACTGGTCGAATTTTCAATCCTTGTGCGGGATTTGTAACATTTCTGCGCCTAAAATAGCCAATTTTTAAGGAAACATGTTGGATGAGTTTCTTGAATTATAATGTAAGGAAAAATACCAGATAGATTATAAATGTATATCTTTTTCTATTTCATAATTAATGACTATATTAAGGTACACGTTCAATTAAATAAAATACGTAATTATACAGAAAAAAAGACAAAAAAAAAATATCAGGAACAATTAGGTGATATAATAAAACTTCATGATGAAGAAAAATATAAACTGAAACAGCAATTAGAGGATGCAAGACTGAATTATATAAAGGAGATAGAAAATCTAATGATAGCAAGACACAAAGAAGTATCAGAAGTAAAAGAAGCTGCGGGCAAACTAATTGAAGAAGAAACAATGTTCAGAGTGGAGTCTACCGAAGTGACAGAATCTCCTGTAAACTAAATAACAGCTGAGAACAGCAGAGAACCCAGAAGGAAATCTTTCGGGACGAAATCCAATCCTGAGTAATCCATTCCAACCAGAAATCCTGAATTGCCTTTAGAAGAATCATATGAAAAACGTGAAACTATACAGAATGAAGTTCCAATGCAGTAGCTCGGCTGCTCGGGCAGAACTGATAAAACAATTGAAAGAAGAAAAAAAGATTCTAGTTTCAAGAATACGGAGACTAAAGCAGCAGATAAAGAAGAGGCCAATCAAAATTCCGAACACCATTAAAAGACTGACAGTCCCAGTCAACATTTATACCGAGATTCCAATTTCAAGCCACCTGGCCATAAAGGATCAAGACAAAGAAGAAAAATACACTTTGAACCAATTAGTGTCGATAAAACAATTTTGCAGAAATACTAAGATTTTGGAGGACCAAAATCAATCTAACCAGGAGGTATGTCACGACCGGCACACTTTTAAATCCGATGGACTGATGACGGAGGTAAAGATGAGGCGGCACTCGGCAACAATGTATATTGCCGAAGCGAAGTGTCTAATGAACCATCAATATCCTAACGGTTCTTCCGCCGAATGTTCGAGAAGAAGGCGTGCGTGGCAATAGTCGCGGACGCCTAACAAACTCAAGGATAGTGGGGATATTGAGGGGCGACAAAGGGAAAAGAATCGAATCCGATCGAAAGTCGAGTTGTAAGAGCTTGGAAAGTCTTGGAAAGTCACAGCTGGAGCTCGGAAGTAAATTATATAAAGTAGGTGTTAGAAAAGAATAAAGTTTATTTTTTATTTTTCATCTTAAATTTCTTTATTTATTTATTTATTTATTTTTTTCGTTATTTTACGTGACAACCCTTCCAGAGGGACTAAAACCTCAGTATAAAAATCCTCCCAAATTAGCGTTCGACACCTTTTTGTTGTAACACTCTGAACCGTCACTCTGTTGGATTAGCATAATAAATTTTATTGCCATCTAAAGTTCTATATATTCACCTTATGTGCGAAACGTTCGAACCGCGATGCGAGGAGATCACCGGTGATCTGTTATTTTTGTGATTTCTTGTGTCTCCTGCGTGACAACAGCAATGCTATTAGAAATGGGAATTACAAAAAAATCCAATATATGTTCGTATTGAACCGAAAATTCACGGAACATACCGTGGTTCCGAAAAATGTTCCCGAGAAACTAATTTCAACAAATTTTGGAATATTTACGCCTGATTGAGAATTCTTTATGTTTTCCACCGGGTCACGAGAAAAACGACCCCTGTGCAAAATTTGAGTCAATTGTTAGACACGCTAACAGAGTCTTCAAATTACATTATAACACCACAAAAAGAATCATCAATTGATGAATCGTTAGTTAGGACGCTATGTCATTCTAGCGTAACCCGATACTTGCAAAATACGAAACATCATCGCTGAAGCATAAAATTGTGGATGCTGCGCGATACAATTTCAAAGTATTGTTTGACGTTTTATTGCTACAAAGGCGCAAAACTAAAAACTGATAGAGATAGAAGAAAGTTCGGGCTTGGATATGATGTGGTGGTAAATTTATTAAAAGAAAGTAATTGTTTGAATGAAGGATATCACATTTATTTCGACAACTTTTTAGTGGCGTTGATTTTGTTAGATATTTATATTCTACGGAAAGCTTTTTAACTGGAACTATTAGAAGAAGTAAAAAATGTATTCCCGATTACTTGAAAAGAACTAATGCAAATGAAGTGAAATATTTTCGAAACAATGAAGTGTTGTTCTGTACGTATCGCGAAAGGAAGAGTGTAAAAAATCCTGTATTACTAATTTCAACGAAGATAGTGTCACGTCGATTCGAGGTTATTTCACGTTCCGCATGTAAGGTGAGAAATTGGTACTTCAATTATGATAAAAAAAATTTATTACAAACTGACAGAGTAACGATACAGAACAGAGTGGACTAGACTAGACTATCGAGTACTGACTTTGGAGGGCTTTTATATCAAGGTCCTGTGGAGGGGTTATCGCTGGACATAGGTATGCTGTTACTGCCCAGTTATTGTTTCGATGGCTAAGATATGTGAGATATGATTATCCCATCGCTGTATTCCCAGGACCACCGCGACGATAGCGAATCAAAATATGATAATAACAAAAAAGACAACACAAGACAAAAAAATGCATTCGACAAAAGCCGCTATTATTCAATCTTACAATAGTTACATGGATGGTGTCGATGAATTAGATAAAATCCTGTATACCTATCTCGATGAACCGAGAACAGTTAAATATTGGAGAAAAGTGGCTTTTAGCATAATCAGCAGCATGGTTTTAAATGAATTTACGAGAGAATGAATTTATAAGGAAAGAGTTAGCAGTAAAGAAATGAATCGGTTACATTTTATTTTGAATACTATTTTTGAAATTGAGTTTGATGAAGGAAAAGAAAGTTTTCCACAAGTTTTCCAACGTGGTGATGTAAGAGAAAAAAACAATTGCTTAGTAAAGATGCCACAACGTAACTCGCGACAACGTATAATCTGTAGCACTAAAGTAGCATAAAAAAATCTCACTTCATTTGTGTGCAATGTAAAACAGGATTTCATCGGGTGTTTTGATAAACACACCTGTGTCTAGTTGCGAGGGCCGAGTAGATGCAGCATTCTCCTCCCTATCCGACAAAAATTTTGTAATCCCCAAAATGAAAAGAAAGTGTAAAGTAAGTGAGGAAAGCAGCAGCAATGGAAATATTATATTCGATGAAGAAGAAACTTACAATGAAAACAGTGCAGAGATCATGGAAACATCAGATTTAGAAGGTGAAAACGATATTGTAAATAACAGCATGAAGTTATGAATAGGAAAACTTTACATAACTGGCCTTTTTTAGGTATTGTGTAATTAAGGTTTTGCTCACATGATGTAATGAAATACGTGTCAAAATGTTTTATTATTTTTAATCATTTTGTACACTTCTTTTCTACATATTCTGCAGTCATCTGTTGAACACGAGTCACATCTTCCTGAGTACCATGTTGTTCTTCAAAATTGATAAAGTTTTTAAAGAGGATCTTCATCTTCCTAGGTGGTAATATGTGAACAACTGCTCTCTCTAGAACTTTCCTGTAAATACAAAATATTATAAGATAAATTCTCTATGAAATTAAAAAGACAAAATATAGTTGAACAAATATTTTTACCTTGCTATATTAATATCATTAGATTTAACTAGGGAATCAATATAACAAGACCATGCATCCACCCGTTTCGGATAAGAATCTAGAATTTGCTCAGAGTTTGTGCTCTCTCTTTATCCCCAAATTTGTTCTCCATAATCGCAAACCTTGCCATTAGATTTACATCTGTAAAATTTATATTATATCAGTATTTTATTCTTTATGACAATTTATTTCTGTTGTGTACATACGTTCAGATACTGGCAAAGATTGCAATGCTCTCTGCATAATATGCCTCGATTTGTTCTTTAATCCCATTTTTACCAAAGCTTCTCCACAATTAAACCATATCTCAGGAATATGTTTAAACTTCCCAATCATGGTTTTAATTGTTTTTTCTAATTGCATTTGTCTGCCAGCCTCGACATGGACAACATGTGACTGTATATTTTTAGTGAGTCGTTAGACTTCACTGCCTCTTGAAAAACTTCATTTAACCATTCAGGAATTCCAAATTTAGATTCTAAATTCAACCAAGCCTCCCAAACGTTTAATTTTTCCTTCTTTTCCCTGAAATTAATTGTTTTTGCCACTCTTCTCGCAACTGCTCTTGCTTTCTCTATTTCTGTTGCCTGTAAATGATATGCTATACTATTGAACTGTCTGAACTAGCTAAAACTAATCTGTCGAACTGATCTGCTGAATTGGCGAGCGCCTCTTCTCTTTGGCGAATTTCACGTTCTTTCTGTCTTTCTTGTTCTCGACGCACTTAATTTCTTATTTCTCAGCTTTGATTTTTCCTCTACTTCATCTACACTATCGCAAGATGATTCTTTATCCTGAAAGAGGGTTGAATCAGGGTTGCCATCTCAGAAAAAACCATACGCAGATATCCTTGGCCTCTGCTCGTTATCCTTATCATTATTAACATTCCTAAGTACATATTTCAAATTTTTTTCGGAAGGTTTGGTATCTTCCAGTTTTATCTTTTCTTCTCCTGTTTGTTCAACACACATTTTCTTAGAATATTCTAAATCATTCACTGGTTTTTCCCAGTTTCGTTTCCCTTTGTTTTCCATACTTGGTACTTCCCGTACTTTTTGAATTTTTATTTTTTTGGCGAGTACCACGTTCTCTTGATTTTTTTTCTTCCTTTTTAAGTTATTATTATCATTCGATTTCTCTCTCACACAATACTTCTTTTCAAATGCAGATTTTATGATGCAGAGAGGTATAATATCGGATTCTTCGGAATTTAATGAGGCGTAACATTTAATTTTAGAATGAATAGTATAAGGTGTTAGATCTGGCTGTAAATTGTTTATATGGCGACGTACAGGTATCGCAGCTAAAGTTCCGTTACCAATACCTTGTAGGAATATCAAGATAAACCAATTTGTCAACATTAAGATTCTACCACGTAGCAATTTACCGTCAAGGAATTGTATTTGCTTATTTTGTTTGGCACTAATTTTATGCATTATTGACGATAACGTGGTCAATTCGACAAGCTCGTGTATGTAATTTTTCCATATAATCGTCCCAGAAATTTTATTCCTTATTTTTTTATTCTCAGAGTTGTGATGCTCGGACACTATACCTAGCAAGTTATTCTGCAATTGAACAACCAAACCATCAGCCGTAATTTTTTCAATCTTTCCAGTAACTCTCTGCCTTAATTTTACAGATGCAATTGGTCCGTTTTTGCAATATGAATTTCTTGAAAGTTCTACTAATTTATTAAAATGCAGGATCAATGTATCCAATGCTGCCACCATTCTACTTTTAGGATCTGATAGATCATCGTATATATTTTCTTTAGCGACAATGTTAGTCCTAATTGTTGTTCTTTCTTGTTCATAGAAAATATTTTTGCCAATAAAATTTGGTTTGTGTGCAGTAGATTAAAATGACTGACGTTAGTATAGGACACATATCCAAATGGCGTACATTCTGCGACTGGTAAAATTAGTCTTATACCATTTGCCTCCATATCCTTGATCGTAAATAATCTCCTATTTTCAGTTTTTCAAAATTTCTGCATCTTCCTTGAGTTATAAGAGTCCTAGTTAAAATTAAATTAGGTACTGTAGCAAATACAAGAGCTGAAAGTGTATCACCAGTTTGTCCTTCGCTTCTCTATTAAATATAATCCCTGAGTGGATGATTCTATTATTGTGCCTTCTACTTCTTCGCCTATAGCGAATGTTGCTTTTTCAATTTTATGTCTTGATTAGCCACATTTAGAGTTATTTTTCCCGAATCTGTGTTCGCTGTCTGAATTTTTATCAAAATTGTTTGTCCAATTGAATAGTTCCCATTTACGTTAGATGTTTTCGTGTCGAGAGCAGTATGTGGAATCCAACCTTTAACATCTCCGAGAAACTTTACCAATATTCCACGCTTATGTATTTGAATGATAGTTGTGTGGGGTTTCGAGTCAATTTTCGCATCTTGTATATTTGCTAAAATGGGCAAGTCACTCGTTATTAAAGACCTTTTCAAAGTGAGATATACTTTTTTTCGGCCTAAATGAACGAACAAGACTCTTGCTTCTACTTTTTTGTCGAATTTCAGCTTTTTTAAGGCACTTAAACCTTTATCAGATATATGATCTGGTGCAATTTGCCCATTAAATTTTCCAAGTTGTACATTTACGAAGCCATTCACTTTATTAATATTTACAATTTTTACATTTACCACGTCGCCAGGTTTAAAATCAGACAATAAAAAGTACTTTTGTTCCAACAACAAACGTTGCATGGTACAGATATAAATTCCATCTAACCAGCTGTATGATAATATTCTGCATTTATGTGTGGTACCAGGTGTAAATTTTTCAATGATTTTATCATATTCAACGCTTGCTCTTTTAAAGGAAACGAATTCCCGTATTCCGCTCTTAGTTAATTGTAGTACTATTCCACCAGATTCTCTGAATAGAACAGTAGCTTCTTCTACAATATCTCCAGGCTTAATAATATTGTTTCTATTTTTGTCTATCGTCGAGCTGAGGTATGCAAATTTGATAGTCGGCAAAATATATAATAATGTCTCAGTAATTTTCAGACTATTTGAATATTTAGATAAGGGCTCATCTAAATATGTTTGATTTATGAATCCTATATTGTTTTCATCTAATGAAACACATAAGCCATTAGACAAAACTTTTGTAACGGCACATAAGTCACGCTGTTTACCTCGGAGTATGATGACCGTTAGGATACACATAAGTAAGAATAAACAAACATCGCTACATGTAACCGTCGAACGAAGACAAATTCGAACTTTCCGACGTCCCCACGACTAGTATAAATAAACGGACGCTATCGCGAACGATTAGTAGAAACCGTTACAACTACGTTACTTACACCGTTTCGCGACAAACCTTCACGAATTTTTAGCAGCTATTCTCTCTAGCGATTAATTCTCTGTATGAACTACTCTGACTTTTAGTCTATACGCGGACTTATTATTTTAAATATACTCGTCTGTTTGATTCACAAGCATCTCGGTATTTAACCTCCTACAATTGGTGACCCCGACGTGATCGGAGCAACAGAGGTAACCGTGTGAGCGCTAGTGAAGACACCGCGTAGGTTAGAGCGTCCAAAATGACGAGTTCCGAGAAAAACGAGCTCGGTAGTGTAGACGCGGTAAACGCTCAGCTCCGAATACCACCGTTCTGGGCGGAAGACGTAGAGTTGTGGTTCAGCGTGATGGAGGCACAGTTCAAACACGCCCGGATTACGAGCGAGGAAACAAAATACAACGCCGCCCTCGCAAACATCGACAGACCACATGTGCGGATCATCAGGGACATCATAACCAATCCACCCGAGAGCGGGCAGTACGAGTTTCTCAAAAAGGAACTCATCAAGAGGTTGTGCGAATTAGACGATAGACGCCTGCGTGAAATGTTTGAGAACGAGCAAATGGGCGACAGGACGCCTTCCCAATTTTACCGGCATTTGAGAAGCCTCGCCACCCCAGCAGCAACGGACGACCACATCCGGACTCTCTGGGAAGACCGACTCCCGGTACACATGCAGCGCGCCCTGGCCTCCGTCCAGGATAAGAGGCCTGAGACCCTGATCGCGATCGCCGATAGCATACACGAGATACGCCCCGGACATGTTGCCGCGGCCAGCAAGGACCGAACCACGGCGGTAGATAACACACCGGTACACTGCGCTGAAGAAAACGATGCTACGGCCACCGCTATCAACGCGCTGAGGGAACAAATTACGCAGATCCAAGCGCAAGTAAACGCGTTGACCATCGGGAACCTCCGACGACCATGCTCCTGCGCGAAATTCCGCCGTCGTTCGCGATCCCGAAGTCCGTCACAGCAAGACGGCTTATGTTTTTATCACGCGACTTACGGAGATCGTGCGAGAAAGTGTAACTCGCCGTGTACGTGGAAATCGGGAAACGGATCCAGCCGTCCGTAAATGCGGCGAACGGCGACAGCTCGATATCTCGCCGCATTTTCGTGTTCGACAAAAACACACGCATCTCGTCTACCCGCGTAACAAAATACAGGGACCCGCGAAGAAAGGCGAGTACGAACTATTCGCGCCTAACGGAACACGAATCGCGACGTACGGTACCGTCACGATCCATCTCAACTTGTCCCTCCGACGGGTCTTTAAGTGGCATTTTACCGTGGCCGACGTTCAGACGCCTATCATCGGCATGGATTTCCTGAGCCACTACGAGTTGCTCGTGGACTCACGAAATAAAAGATTAATCGACATGACAATTCAGTTATCAGCAAAGGGGTACGCCGCCAAAGACAACACGCCATCGGTGAAAAATATCTGTGGCGATTCGGCGTACCATCAGCTACTGGCCGAATTTTCCGCCCTCACGCGCGCTCCGACTTTCGGGAAAGAAAAGGCTCGACACAACGTGGTACACCACATTGAGACTACTCCAGGCCCGCCGGTTTACAATAAACCCCGCCGTCTCGCACCGGATCGACTCAAGCAAGTAAGAGCTGAATTTGAACTCTTGATGGAACAAGGCGTGATGCGTCCATCGAAAAGCCCGTGGGCATCACCCCTGCACATCGTGCCGAAAAAAGACGGAAACCTGCGACCATGTGGCGACTATCGCGCGTTAAATGCTCGCACGATACCTGACAGATACACGCCTCCCCACATCGAGGATTTTGCCCATCATCTACACGGTAAGCGCATATTTTCAAAAATTGATCTCGTCCGCGCTTACCATCAAATCCCTGTCGCCCCGGAAGACGTAAAAAAACGGCAATAACGACACCATTCGGACATTTCGAAGCGACCAATATGATGTTTGGGCTTCGAAACGCCGCGCATTCGTCGTGCCAGCGATTCGTCGATGAAATTACCCGCGGTCTCGACTTCGTCTACGCGTACATAGACGACTTCCTCATTGCATCGGAAGACGAAAAACAGCACCGCGAACATCTACGAACAATATTTAACCGTCTCAACGATTAAGCATTAAGCCACGGCATTAAGCCACCAACCGAGGGAGTCGAAGCGATTATTAAAATTTCGAAGTCCGCGAGCATTAAGCAATTACGTAAGTACCTCGGTATGATTAACTTCTACCGACGTTTCATACCGGGGACCGCAAAAATATTGCAACCGCTTAACGACTTGCTAAAAGGCGCGAAAAAGGGCAACGCGCCCATCGAGTGGTCCAACCGCGAGGAAAACAGCTTCGAGGAATCAAAACGCGTCCTCGCGAACGCTACACTGTTAGCGCATCCGATACCCGGTGCGCCCGTCAGCCTCACAGTAAATGCGTCCGACTACGCAGTAGGAGCCGTTTTACAACAACGCGTGAACGACAAATGGCAACCGCTAGGGTTCGCAACGAAATCCCTAACATAGCGCCTACGACCGAGAACTGCTTGCGATGTATACCGCTGTAAAACGCTTCCGACACGCCGTCGAGGGTAGAGAATTTATAATATATACAGACCATAAACCCCTCGTCTACGCATTTCGCCAAAAACTCGAGAAATATTCGCCTCGACAATTTCGCTATCTTGACTACATTCACAACAGATATCCGGCACGTAAAAAGCGCAGAAAATGACGTAGCCGACGCGCTATCCCGTATCGAGACAATCGAAAACGGGGTAGATCATCGAACGTTAGCAGCAGCGCAAGACAACGACGATGAACTACGCCAAATCCTCAATTCTGACCCTCGCGCGCTGCGGCTTGAAAAAATTCGATTCCCCGAAGAAAACGTCGAAATATACTACGACACATCGACCGGAACCTTACGACCATTCGTTCCGAAATCGTTACGATACAACGTGTTTCAGTCGTTACACGGACTTTCCCATCCGGGAATACGCGCCACGCAAAAACTGGTGACGACGCGTTTTGTCTGGCCGTCCGTAAACAAAGACTGCCGTATGTGAAAGCGGCAATGCATACCGTGCCAACGTAATAAACTCACTAGGCACGTATCGTCACCAGTCGGAGCGTTCAAAACATTAGCGGGCCGATTTGAACATATACACGTAGACATCGTAATGCAGTATTCATAAGGCTATCGATACTGTCTAACGTGCATCGATCGTTTTTCGCGGTGGCCAGAAGCCGTTCCCATCGCCGACATGCAAGCGCCAACAGTAGCCGCGGCACTCCTATCGACTTGGATTTCTCGTTTTGGCGTCCCTTTAAAAATAACAACCGATCAAGGACGCCAATTCGAATCACGACTGTTCGAAGAGTTATGCCGGTTGCTCGGCGTTACGCACCTACGCACGTCGGCCTATCATCCTGCGTCTAATGGGATGGTAGAGCGCTTACATGGTAGACAACTTAAAGCGGCGATTAGGTGCCACGACACGAGCAACTGGGTTGAAATCCTGCCCATCGTACTACTAGGCATTAGAACCGCGATAAAGGAAGACCTAAACGCAACGGCAGCCGAGATGATCTACGGCACCGGTATACGGCTGCCGGCGGAATTCCTCTTGCCAACTAAGCAGCGGGCCAACACGGAGTTCGCAACCCAGCTAAAGGAACAAATAGAGAAAGTCCGGCCTCAGCCCGTTAAACAACACGGCGATAAGAAAATATTCATTTTCCGCGAGTTGGAGTCTTCCCCATATGTATTCCTACGACATGACGCGCGTTACAGTCACTGTACGACGGGCCGTTCAAAGTAACGCGAAGAGGCAAGAAAACATACACAATCAAAATCAACAATCGCGATATAATGGTCTCCATCGACCGGCTAAAGCCAGCCTTTATTATACCAGAGGACCTCGAAGCGAGAACCACCGAAACCCGTGACGTGCTTATTCCAGTAGAACAGACGAACGCCAGTGTCACACACTCAAGAGGACTACCCTCTTGAGAATAATAATCAAGCAGACGAAATATCCTGCATACCACAGCTATCGAAATAATAACAAAACAGTGACTGAATAGCCGGCTCTCACATACCTATGTCCAGCGATAACCCCTCCACATGAGCCAAATCCTTGATATAAGAGCCCTCCCAAGTCAGTACTGGATAGTCTAGTTCAGTCTACTCTGTTCTGTATCGTTACTCTGTCAGTTTGTAATAAAATTTCCTGTTATAACTAAAGTACCAATATTTTACCTTACTTGCGGAACGTTAAATAACCTCGAATCGACGTGACAAAATTGGCGATCCTGCCAGGATAGTGAAAATTGTTTGTTCGGAAACCAAGACATTCATCATCTACGGAAGATAGAATTATTTGGGACTACGGTCATCCGCTACAACGAAGTAACTATCAACGAATCCGGGGAAAATACCCATAAGCCATAAAGCATCTACGGGCGCTAAACGCCAGGATACATTCGTCGCATCAAGAGGAAACTTCAACGAGAACTCTACGGATTCTACAGCGAAGGACCACGGTCGCACCTTGATCAAAGGAAGGATTTACAAAGAATCTCGGTAAGCTGGCTTTTATGGATTATCGAAAGCCTGAACCCGAAATACGTTCCGAAGATAGTGATTCTTCCGAAAATATCATACCTATTAAAATGAATCCAAGCGACACGGTTACGGTAAAACAAAACGAATTAATGACTACTATCCTCGAACGACTTGAAAGTCTAGCTCGGGATTACAGAAACTTTAAAAGTAATACCGAGCAAAACTTTAAAAAAATAATAGAATTTACGGAAACTAGTGATAGAAACCGGGCCAAGGAAACACGTGACCTTGCGAAAACTATGGGAGTGGATCACGACACTGAAACCGACCACCCACAGACTAGCACCCACTTAAAACCCGATGCCGATAACATAACAGACGACGAAACTGACGTACCAAACACGGACCAAAGACAACGAATTAATCACGTTATGACTAGACGAGGAAACTGCTGCGGCGAAGAACAAGGCCTCCAAGCAGGAGAGGCCATACGCACTATTGAGACACTACGGGGTCAAGATGACGTAGGCGTTGAAGATTTTATTTTATCAGTTCGCAAAGCAAGGGCCAGGTGTAAGGCAAGTGCCGGAGACTTCTTATTAGACCTGATACTTGCTGAGAAGATAACAGATAGCGCGAAAAAAAATATAAGACATTTAAAGATTAATTCATTCGAAGACTTATATTCATGCTTAAGACAAAACTTGTCAGCTCCAACCACTGTTAGCGATTGCAGAGATAAATTGAGAAATTTAGAACAAGGAACAACAGAAACCATACAGTCTTTCAACTCTAGATTCCGACAACAACTCAACGAACTAAATTACGCAATTCAAAACGAAAACCGCACGCCGGTTGAACGACGCGTAACCATGGACATCGAAGAACGCGAAGCATTAAAAACATATTTATTCAATTTACGGCCCGAAATAGCACAGATGGTAATAGCTAGCGATCCAAAAAACCTACACCTCGCCCAACAATTGGCAGTCAACAAAGAACAATGGTTACGAGAATTAAGCCGTGTTGCCCATCGTCGGAATCAATCAAAGAATCTATCTAATAACACTCCGTCCGTACCTAAACGAAGTGCACGAGGGTTTAACCAACCATCAGATAACCGGATGAAATTAAAATGTTCCAAGTGCTCGCGAATCGGACACACAGCTGAGATGTGCTACTCGCGAAATTTTTCATTAAGCAACCAAGGAAAAATCCCACCTCGAGTATACCAAACAACGGAGGATCCAGAGGGAACACCCCAAGAGGCAACTGTACCACCACCGGAAGATCGTTATCAATCGTATTGCGACGAAAAGACGGAAGCAGAGCCAGATTTCTCATTGATACCGGAGCAGGAATAAACTTAATAGAAGAAAACACTTCACTAAACGTCCAAATCTCCAGCCCAAAGACTTTTCTAATGGGAAACGACAAACACACCACCGACAAAATTTGTAACCTAGACATGCTCGAAAAAAACCACCAATTCCACGTAGTTCCTGACAACTTTCCCCTAATCGAAGATGGAATAATCGGACTCCCATTCCTTACGAAGTACCGATACAGTGTCACTAACGATAAACTGACCTTAGACGAGATCATATTACCAGAACACCGATAACGAGATAGGACCAGGCGAAACTTTAACCTCAACGCAATACATCGAAAGAAGGCCCACAACAATATGCTTTATCAACACTGGTAAGCAAATCTGTCATATTACAAACGAAATAGAAAAACCAGATAGATTAAAACAAATTAATAAATTTGCACAAGTAATACGTATCAAACATATTGAGCCAGAACTTCGAGAATCCCTTGAGAAAATACTTATCAATTACCTAGACGTCTTTAACATGGAAACAGACTCACTGCCGTGCACTAGCTTAACCGAACACACAATCACACTCAAAACAGACAAACCTATAAACATCAAATCTTACAGACCGCCCGAATGTCATAAAAAAAAAATTGAGACACAAATCAACGACATGCTAAACAAACGAATCATAAAACCACCGGACAGTCCATATAACGCACCAATTTGGGTAGTTCCAAAGAAGTTAGACGCATCAGGTAAACAAAAATGGAGGATTGTCATAGATTTTAGAAAATTAAACGAGCAAACAGATCAAGACGCGTATCCTTTACCGAATTCGGACGAAATACTCGATCACTTAGGTAAAGCTAAATTTTTCTCAGCCCTAGACCTCTCGTTAGGATTTCACCAGATACCCATGGAACAAAAATCTAAAAAATATACTGCATTTTCAACCCCACAAGGTCATTTCCACTATAATCGCATGCCCTTCGGACTCAAAAACGCACCGGCAACGTTTCAACGCATGATGGATACCGCGTTACGGGGATTAGTAGGAAATAACTGTTTCGTATACTTAGACGATATCATAATATTCGGAAGTACCATCCAAGAGCACAACCGAAATCTAGCCATTGTATTAGACAGATTACAAAATTTAGGATTAAAGATACAACCGGACAAACGCGAATTTTTGAAACCAGAGTTAGAATATTTAGGACACGTAGTAACAAAAGAAGGAGTAAAACCTAATCTCAAAAAGATTCAGGCCGTGAAAGATTTTAAAACACCGAAAACCGTGACTCATAAAATCATTCTTAGAACACATAGATGATTGCTATCTGTACAATGAGCAAGTAGATATCACCCTTATAATGGACCTTAGCGAACCAATCGATCAAATCAATAAATTACAACATGTAGTTGAGCTAATAGACCGACAATGCAAACCACCTTGCGCTTACATACCAGAGATAAACAATCTAAAAGTCAAGTATAGAAATCTGCAGAACCTAACGCATCAACTTAAATTGTTATTACACTATAGAAGCAAACGCGGACTACTCAACGTCATAGGTTCGGTATCTAAAACTCTATTCGGAACTCTTGACGAAGAAGACCTGGAGCTCATTAATAAAAATATCGACACATTGTTTGACTCCAACAACAAAATAAAAACGATCCTTAGTACCCAAACTGCACTTATCAGACACGTACTAGACGACACTAAGACGAATCAACTCGAAAACCTTACCAACGATATACGCAAAATTGAAAACCATAACGAGAAAAACGAAATATTGATTTCTTTACTAATTCAGACTGAATCTACCATATCGGAGCTCCATTCTATAATTTGCACCCGCAAATTATAGAACCCAAACAATTCCTAACGACACTCGACCAAATAACGAAACAAAACTTTATGAGTAACCATATCGAACCTTCAGTTCGAAACTTTCAACTAATTCTAGATCTAAGTAAACTGAAATTATGGACAAATGATGATAAACTTATATATACGATAACTGTACCACTTTTAGAAGATAACGAGTGGAAAATAACAAAAATTTATCCGATACCTTTCAAGCAAAACTCTGTATTTATCGCACCTATAGTAGAAACTGACTTAATACTAACCAACCCAGAACAAATTGTCGATAGTCACTACTTAAACAGATATTGTAAACGAACGGCAATCATCCACATTTGTAAAAGAACTCAACCAAGCCACAATAGAATCAATTCACCTGAATGTAGAATCGAATTAATTAATAATCAACCGACAGTCAAAACTTGCCCGACTGCTGTATTCAAGTTGGAAGAATTGACGTTCGTACCTTTACAGACTGAAAATCATTATATCATTATCCCTACGAAAAATGNTGCAGATCGACGTATTATGTAAAACACATAAAATCTTAGAAATCAAACAACCGAGTTTAATTAGCAGAAAAACTGGATGTATAATTACATACGACCGTAATATTATGAAAATAGGAGGAACACATAAAAATATTTCTTACGAGATCAAAATTAAGAATATTTCACATAGTTTCAAAGAAACAGATATACCAACGCTAGAGGAAATATTAGAAACAGCTCCAAAAATAACTCACAATTTTAATCAATATAAAGCCAACCTCGATACGTTACAAACACAAGTCAGTAGCCTACAATTCGAACGACGTATAAATTCACTCAAAGAATATGGCATTTCGACATTGCAAATATTAGGATACGTAGCCCTAGGACTAGGAACAGTATATATATTGTACAAATGTAAACTTTTCGAATGTCTAAGTCGAGTAATCCCTAAAAATGTATGTATCACAATACTTTGCCCTACCGCTCGCGCAAACAATATGCATCAAGCATCAACAACACCAATTCTTCCATCAGCCCATGGGACGGTCACTTTCCAAAACATTACAGATAATGAAGATAACGAGATCATTCGAATCAGACGACCCGCCAGAGCCACACGCTTCAACGGAGCAAAGCGAATCTAAGAAGGGGGGAATGTCACACGCTCAAGAGGACCACCCTCTTGAGAATAGTAATCAAGCAGACGAAACATCCTGCATACCACAGCTATCGAAATAATAACAAAACAGTGACTGAATAGCCGGCTCTCACATACCTATGTCCAGCGATAACCCCTCCACAGGAGCCAAATCCTTGATATAAGAGCCCTCCCAAGTCAGTACTCGATAGTCTAGTTCAGTCTACTCTGTTCTGTATCGTTACTCTGTCAGTTTGTAATAAAATTTCTTGTTATAACTAAAGTACCAATATTTTACCTTACTTGCGGAATGTTAAATAACCTCGAATCAACGTGACACCAGCAACGAAAGCGGCGCAATTATTAACAACGAAAACGATACGGAAAACACTAGTAATCGGTATGTCACGCGGTCTGGGCGAAGAGTCCGTTTTCCCGATTGGCTACAGGCAGGTTTCGGCTAAGTATTGTAATTACCAGACACAGGTCATTCTACGAAAAATATAAGTTTTATGACGACCACGATAAATACAATAAAACGTTATCACTGGTAGGGGGGTGATGTAGCGGCACATGAGTCACGCTGTTTACCTCGGAGTATGATGATCGTTAGGATACGCATAGGTATGAATAAACAAACGCCGCTGCATGTAACCGTCGAACGAAGACAAATTCGAACTTTCCGACTTCCCCCCGACTAGTATAAATAAACGGACGCTATCGCGAACGATTATTAGAAACCGTTACAACTACGTTACTCACACCGTTTCGCGACAAACCTTCACGAGTTTTTAGCAGCTATTCTCTCTAGCGATTAATTCTCTGTATTAACTACTCTCACTTTTAGTCTGTACGTGGACTTATTATTTTAAATATACTCGACTGTTTGACTCACAAGCATCTCGGCATTTAACCTCCTACATTTCATAAATGTATATACTATTTAAATTTATTTACACAAACATTTTTCATTGCCACTTTCCTTAGTAGGAATAAACGCTCTTACGTTTATTAAACCTGTATCTACTACATAACCATGATCTTCTATACTACTAATAGTACACTTTTTAATAGTACTATTTTTGAGCCACTATTTAAATAAGTAACATCTAAATTTTGATTTATCAGACTGGGCTCAAGAAATATAGAAATTTTCAATATCTCTTGCGATTGTATAGCTTTTACATAACATACGACATAATTTCCATAGGTATACAACTCAGGAAGGGACTTGTATTCGTTTGTCTGAGTATCCTGTGATTTGACCAAACTTTGCAACAAATTTGTGTAACATTCACTGATATCTCTAATTTGGGTACGACCTACTAAGCCGCTTGACAAAGATATCAACAAATCATAGTTTGTCACTTCAGAAATAGATCCTAATGCCACTAATCCTTCAGATATTGTTGCATATGATAATCGTTCTGCAGTGTTGGGAACAAAATTTGGTTCCCCTTCGTCTTCTTCTTTTGTTCTCTGTTTCTCACGATTCCTTTCACCAATTTTCTCATATTTGTCAAATAACTATTAACATACAAATATTGAATAAGTAATTTTAAGATATTAAAATATGATGGATATATGTAATAAATTTAACAAATCCGATGGTTTTCTTTTTTGCACTTTTCCACCTCTTGGAAAATTTTTCGACGCCATCTATGAAAAATAATTATGTTACTATTATATACGTTATAAAAAGAAAATTTACAAAATCTATAGAAAAGTATAGCTATAAAATACCGAGATAAAGTATGAGGTGGGTAGGTCGTGATAGGTACTGAAGAAACACTCGAGTATAGTTAACAATATATATTCATTAACAAATACTCTATATGAACACTTTACGTAGAACTCGCGATTACTACGAGCGGTTCGCGATTCGCGATTACAAGTTCGACTTCTAGGCGATGCGTTACGATGCGCCATACAAGTTCGGATGACGATTGCTTAATGTCGAGGAACTCGCGTCAACTATTAACTATCAATTGCGAACTATCAACTATGGACTATGATTGACGTCTAACGATTGACTTTCCGTCACGACGATGCTGCAGAGGAAAGGTGGGATGTGTCTAAGGGTACGAGATCATCGGTTTCGTCAAGAAAAGCCTTCGTTGGGAAAGTGAGGGAAATGGAAAAGTTGCTGCTAATTGGTTAATTTCTATGTCGGTGGTTGAAGAAGGATGCTAACCGCTCTCGAGAGAAAGTTGCCAGTGGGAAACATCATACCTGAGAAAAGCAGATTTCCCGTATTTTTCCGGAGTAGATATTTGTTCGGTTTGAAGGACCTTAGCTAGATAAATCCTAAGACTTATAGCGGGTCCTTAGGCTAGTTGAAAATATACTATGAAGATGTTTCGACATCTGGCAATCATCTTTTTCGAAGGATAGAGTCTTCGTGTAGCGAGCCACGGGGCAGAAACCGTTGAAAATTTTACTGTTGAGTACCGCTACAAGTATTATTGAAGATAATAATATGTCAAATTTAACGAATTATCTTTTTGAAATTTTACCTTTTTCAGGGTTAAATAATTATCTTTTTGCGAAGAAAATACTACATTCACACACGATGTGAGTCGTTGTGGAGGTCTCTGTTACGTTTGATTTTTGCAGTTTACGCTCGTCACCCTCAAAAAAAGGGAATTAAAATTCGAGTCGTTAGAAAAATCAACAGCAACGGTCTTGTGGTTGAAACGACGACGCCGGAAGCACTAAATGTGTTCACGGAGAATGAGAAGCTGAAGGAAACTGGCCTAAAGGCCTGTATCCCACACAAACGGATGCGTCGAATGATAATATTCGATATCCCAAGGGACATCACTGAAAAGGAGATATTGGCCTGCACCAAGAAACAGAAACAGCACAAGCTGAAAGAAGAGGATGCGGCAGAAATGAAGTTTTGTTTCAGGATGGGACGCAAGGACTCCGAGGAGACCAACTGGGTAATCGAGATATCCTCACGCCCAGGTAAGAGATGAACTGTTGCCCCATGCATCAGAAGGTCCTGGAATTAGCTGTAGCAAGAACTCTGTATAAGTAACCTTACCCACGCGACATTTACATAATTGGCAAATGTACTGCTGGGCGAATCGTTAAGGATGTTTGTCAAGTAACCTGACAAAAGCTGCAGTCACTTTGCATAGCGAAAATTAGAAAACAGAAATGGAGATGCGTGAGCAGAGATTTCACAAACAGGTGGCAATTTAACAATTACACTGATACCATCGATGGCAAGCATGTTACCATTCGTGCACCAGCAAGGTGTGAGAGCAATTATTTAAATTATAAAAGCACATTTTCTATAATGTATGTTATTGGCTCTGAATATGCAATAAAAATTTTTAGTTGTCGATGTCAGGTCTAGGGGAAAATTTAACGGCGATGAAATTCTTGGTAGCAATGTATTTTTATCAAGAGTCAAAGAGTCAAGCTCTGTACATAGCACTGCATGAAACCATTGAGAATATACAGACATCTAATGAGACATTTTCCTCGGACAGGTATTAACAATGAGAAAAGTCTATTTAATTATAGGCTTTCAGGAACCAGAAGGGTAATGGAGAATGCATTTGGAATTTTGACACGAAAATTTTTTTTTTTTTTATTTATTTGTAAATTATAATCAATTCTCGCATTGAGAATTTTCAGTAATTTTTCTGGCGTGGCGCTGTGACATGGTTAATTATTTATAATAAGTTAATACTTATTATAGATAAGTATAATTTATTGAAGAAGTCAAGTAAGTCAGGAGTTTTGTTAGTGTCAGTGGGCCAGTATGTGGGTTCATATGTGATGAGGAAGTTGAGATTGTTGGTAATTATGCTATTTAAGAGATTTTTGCCTCTTACCCTGACCAGTCTGCTGCCCCACTGGGTATGTTTGGCGTTATAGTCACCTCCAGCTATGAATCTATTGCCCAGAGCGTCAATGAAGTTATCAAAGTCTTCTTTGGCAATGGAGTGTCTGGAAGGGCAGTATACTGCAGAAAGATGGAAGTTCGTAATGCTTAATGCTGGATTTGATAATGATTCCGGTGCCGCCGTGGGCCTTTCCACTGGGATGTTGGATATGGTAGAAGTTATAACCATTTATTTTTAGGTAGTTTTTGTCGGTGAAGTGGGTTTCAGATATGAGCATTACATCGATTTGCTCTTGTTTTAGGAAGAGTTCTAGTTCGAATTTGTGTCGAGCTAGACCGTTGGCATTTCAAAGAGCTATGTGTCTTAGTTTTATTTCGTCGGGGCGTATTAGTTTATCAACGATGAGTGTTAATAATGATAGCAAATTATTTATTTGCTCTGATTGTTTTTCTATCAATTTTTCGAGTCTAGAGAAGTTGTCTGTTTTTGTGGATTGTGAATACTATTTTGAGAATGATCCCTATGGATATTCGGATTATTTTGGTTACCCTGTACTGCTTGGGCATAGGAGATTGAAGTAGTAGTGAATTTAGGAGGACTAAGGTACGGATCAAGCATGTTACCATTCATCTCACAAACCCCACTGATGTTCTCAGGCCCAAATTTCAAATATTCTAAGAACATTCGTCTCGTAAACTAAATAACTAAATTTCAGATGTCTTAAAAATACCCATCTTGTAGATTTTAGAAACGATTAAAGAGCTAAAATGTTCTAAGAACATTCATTGCGGAAATACAATATCTCCAATCCCGTAATTATTTGTAACTTCGTAAAGTTTTCATGTTTAGTTTGTACGCGCACTAGGAATTTTAGATTCAAAAAGTGGCAGTGCAATCAATTTTTTATATTTTAATCGCAACAAATCGGTGTCTAATACATTGATAGACGGTATAGAATTACAAGTAAATGTAATTTATTGAAATATATATTTGTTGTTATTATTTTTATTATTATATATTATATATACATTATATATTAATGTTATTATTATATATATAATTATTAATTAGTAATTATAGTATGTAATTTATCTGCTTATAATAACTGGCATTTTTAATTATTTATTCTTATATATACAAAAATCACTTTCCTAAAAAAATCTGTCGTACCGTATTAGATTATTACATTCTCAAAAAGTATAGAAGTCGTTTTTTTCAGTAATTTTAAACATTCGAAAACCGTTTGTTATAAATATGCGTTAACGAGCTGGGCTCGTGTTTTTACTCTACTAGTTTGAAAGCAAACCGTTGAGAGAAATTCAATACCCACTCTTTGCAAAAAATAGTTTTCAAACTTGAAGGTGTAGTGTTTGCCGAAGACAATAAAATGGACCCCATATTTTGTAATTTTGTTGGCATTTCGATTAGCGGAATCTTTTCTCCTACAATCGGATTCCCAGCAGAGATTTCCGACGTAATATAAGGAGGAAGGTTATTATACACAAATAGAATTAGAATGAAGTACGCGTATCGCGATGGATTTCACGCGAAGCAACAGAGTTATGCGTATTATTTCCCGTGCCTTTACAGTTGATCTTTAGTCAACTGAGAGCTTACACATACGCGTTATGGATACATGTAGTTTGGAGCACGCAGGATTGTCCATTTAACATGGAAAACATATGAGAATGGCAACAGTGTGACATATATGCTTGACTACAGTCAAATGTCACTCGTTACCTAGCTATTGCTAGAAGTATAATTAGTCGAGAACAATAAAAAGAAGACGATTGCTGAAAAAAGCACCATGCGTTTTCACCTGACGATTCCATGCCCAACGCGCTCCCGGAGCTTCAAAACAAACAAGCGTAGTTCTGTTCCCAAATATAACGGCATCTCTTTTTTGGTAACTGATATCTTGCATTATGCTTACTTGAAATTTATTACAACGACAAGAACCATTACTTCGACACAGCTGCGGGCGAAACGGTATTTTGACACCCCAGCAGCAATTAATAGAAAAAAAGAGAAGACTCTGCGAGGAGCAGCGCGGCTTCGACCAGGAACGTTGACAATTTGAAAAAGTGGCAAAAAGCCAAAATGCACTAATCGATCTCGAACAAATGCGCAATGAATTCAAAAGTCTCCGCGTTAAATATCTCGGATGGGAACACAGTGAATTTCATTGCGACCAAGGTGCCGTTTGAAGAAAATGCGCACATGCCCCCGACCTCGCACCAATTCACTTCTTAGATCGAAATCCTAACTTTTACGTTGAAAGAAACCATAGACTCTGTTCTTTCGTTCTGCCGGACCTGCCACTGACCTCCGATATTTTGCCGCCTCGTGAAAACGAATCTTAACGAAACTAATAACAAACAAGATTCGCTGCCGCGCTAATATTTTTTTTTTTATTATTATTATTTTATTTTAAATTTTACAATTTGACCAGTAGGACATTTGGTAAAATGTTTTAACTTAATGAATAGAATATAGCATGTGGATGGTTACCCCCAGCGGGGTTCCATCATCGTGTTTATTAGGTTATATCCTTTGTGAGATCTGTTGGGTGTTTCCTTTTCAGTCTTCTATCCATGTTTGCTGTATTGGTCGTTTCCACTGCCAGTCGGACCGTTGCTATTCCCAGGTCCTTCCGAATTTCCTCGTTTCTGACGTACCATGGGGCATTTACTATTGTTCTTAGAATTTTTCCTTGAATTGTTTCTATTTTGTTTATATGGCTCATTGCTGCTGTCCCCCATAATGGTATTCCGTATGTCCATATTGGTTTTAAGATTGTTTTTTTATATTTTTACTTTGTTTTCTAGACTTAGTTTAGATTTTCGACTTGTTAGCCAGTACATTTGTCTCTTTGTAGCCTGAATTTTGTCTACTATTGATTTAATATACTGTTTCCATGTGAGTTGTGTATCTATGTGGAGTCCTAGGTATTTAACTTACCTTGTTGGTGTTATGTGCGTGCCGTTCAGTAGGATGCTTGGTGAATTCTGTTTTCGCAGTGTGAATGTAACGTGGTTGCATTTGTTGGGGTTTGCTTTAATTTGTTTATCTTGGAGCTACTTTTCTATTTTTGTGATATGTTCTTGCAACGTGACTGCTGTTTCCGGGTTAGAGTGCCTGACTAGTACAGCAGTGTCGTCCGCGAACGTTAATATCTTACTGTTAACAGCTGTTGGTATGTCTGCCGTGTATATCGTGTATAATATGGGTCCTAGGACGCTTCCTTGCGGGACTCCTGCCTTGATGTCTTTGACTTCAGAGTAGGTGTCCTTGATTTTTATTGTGAAGGTTCTGTTGCTTAAATAGGATCTGAGTAGATTGTATATTTGACCCGGAAATTTCTTTTTGATAGTTTGGAGTGGTTTTTCATGGTCAATTTTATCGAAAGCTTTTTCGATGTCCATAAAGAGTGCCGTGCAATATTGTTTTTGTTGAAGGTCACCACTTTTAAGAAAACTCTACATCTGGTCTTTTAGTTTTCTCCAGCTTTGAAGCCATCGACAACGAATAGACAAAAGACTGCGACGGGGCAGACCATAAAACAGTCGACAGGCAACGTTTGGCTTCAAGGATTTCTTTAGTCTTAGCTAAAACTGCTAGCGTGCGGATGTGGATCGACTGACATTGTCATTACATACTTGTACTTTTCATTTCCGTTTATTAAATATATTTTCTACCTTATAATTTATCCAGGCGTCTCTCTTCTTTATACATCGAATAGCCTCAACAGGTTATGGGCCCAGAGCTGTAAATTATAAGGTGGCAACGCGGAGTGAATAAATTGTTAAAGTGTTGTGCTTAGTAAAGTAAGCGATAGTGCAAAAATGGAATCAGCAAGTGCGAAGATCGAGATGTTACGCGGCGAAGAAAACTGACTCCAGTGGCGTTTTATCATGCGTACACTTTTGGAGGAAGATGACGACCTCATCAACGTGTGTGAAGGGAATCAGTGTCATCCAGGTAACAGTGCGGAGAAAGAAATCGCCCGTGAAAGATTTTTGAAGGCAGATCGGATAGCAAGAAAACTAATTGTCACCTCAGTAGGAAGGAAATCGTTGGATCTTCTTTTTTGTTGCACAATAGCACATGAAATGTGGAAAAAGTTAAATACAGTATATGACATGAAGTCGGATGAGAATCTAAATATGGTCCAGAAGCAGTTCTTCGATTTTAAATGGGAAGAATCTGAAAATGTGTCTCACAACTTATCAAAGTTAGAAATGATAGCGGCGAAGATGAGAGCCCTTGGGAGTGAAATTGGCGAGAAAATGCTGATAACGCGCATTTTATCGGTGTTACCAAAGAAACTTAATCATTTTCAAAGTGCGTGGGATTCGGTGGAAGAAGAAAAGAAGACCTTAGGCAGGCTTAGTATCAGGCTGATGACGGAAGAAATCAGATGTAAGAAAGACGACCAGGAATCATCTGTGGCGCTGGTAACAAAAGGTAACAATTATAAAAGGGAACAGCAGAAGCAGTCAGGCAAACGTGAATACGAGAAACAAGGACCAAGTTGTTTCAACTGTGGAAAAGTTGGCCATCTAAAGAAGGATTGCTTCAGATGCTTTATATGCAAAAGGAAAGGCCACACCAGCAAAAATTGTTTTAAAAACAATAAAGGAAACAACATTAGAGACCACCAGGAACCCAGAAATCAAAATCGAGATCACAGCGGAATTGGCCTATTAGGAAACACCTCAGCGATACAAGCGGCAAACGATGATATTTGGATAATCGACTCAGGAACTACGAATCACATGACAGGACAACAAGAATGGTTTAGCGTCTTCGAAAAATTCGAGAACACAGCGAAAATAGAGATCAGCGATGGTACGTGGATGCGTGTGGCAAAGGAAAAATCAAAGTAGAGACTTTCGTAGACGGCAAATGGTAGTATGTACAATGAACGATGTCTTGTATGTACCAGGTATGAAAAGAAATCCATTTTCCATTAGATCTATCGCAAGAAGGGGCATAGAATTTTGTATTTTAGAAGAAGGGAAAAAATGTATGTTTTTACAAAACCAGAAGGTAATAGCAAGAGGTTCTGCTATCGGAAATTTATATAAGGTAGATATGCGAGTGATTATACCATCGGTGTGCAATTTTAGTAATAGAGCGGAGTCAAACGCGGACACGCTACAGTTATGGCACGAACGGCTATGTCATCAAAACATCGGACATGTTAAGGAATTTTTAAGGAATTCGAATATGAAAGTTGTAGAGGAAAGTAACTTTTTCTGTGAAGGGTGCGCATACGGGAAACATCATAGATCGAGTTTTCACGAGAAAATCAAGCGCGCGACCAAACCTCGCGAAATTATTTATACGGATGTATGCGGACCTATGGAAGTCGAGTCACTAGGTAAGAAACGTTATTTTCTTATATTTAAGGACGATTCCTCAAAATTCATGAAAATTTACTTCTTACGACATAAATCAGAAGTAACCGAAAAGTTAAAAACTTTTTGCCTAGAAGTCGAAAGTCAATTTAACGGTAGGATCAAAGAAATTCATAGTGATGGAGGGAATGAATTCCAAAATAAACAGATTAAAAAATTTTTAGGAAGTCAGGGAATTAGGCACACGATTAACGTCCCATACACTCCGGAACAGAATGGTGTCGCAGAAAGGGAAAATAGAACAATAGTAGAGGCAGGTCGGTCAATGCTATATTCGAAACCAGATCTACCGTTGTTCTTATGCGCCGAAGCCATGAATACGGCAGTGCATGTCATAAACAAGACCGGGCCGACAAGACAGGAAAATAAAACACCATACGAACTGTGGTACGGGAAACCACCAGATTTAGAAAAGTTTAGGGTTTTCGGTACTGAGTGCTTTGCACACATACCTGCGGAAAAGAGAAGAAAGCTTGACAAAAAGGCTAATAAAGAATATTTGCTAGGTAGGATACCTAGATGATGGACGAGGGTATCGAGTGTACCTGCCGACCGTAAGAAATGTAATATCGTGTCGTGACGTAATATTTAAGCCTGAACTAGAAACGGCCAAATTTGTTAATTTAAGTTTACCCAAAAGTGTCGAACGCGAAGATGTGTGTGCGCAGAGCGATAGAGCATGTACGTATGAAAGTGCAGACGGTAAACGTGAAAAACAACCTCATGTAACTAACGAGAATGTGAAACAATTGAGAGATAGAGGTAAGATTAAACGAACCGAGTTTTATGGTAATCCAGTAACGTACGTAGCGGAAAAATTACCGGTAGATTTTAACGAAGCGATGAAATCCGAAAAGAAAGAGTTATGGGAAGCGGCTATGAACGATGAAATGAAATCGCACCACGAAAATAAGACGTGGATTCTCGTAGAAAAACCAAAAGATCAGAAGTTACTTAGCAATAGGTGGGTTTTAACGGTAAAGGTAAATCCGGACAATTCGGAACGATACAAAGCGCGACTTGTGATAAAAGGGTGTTCACAGAAAGCAGGCAGTCTCGAAACCTTTAGCGATGCCGACTACGCAGGCGACAAAGAAACAAGAAAGTCGACATCAGGCGTTGTATGTAAGTATGCGACTGCGGCCATTACGTGGCAATGTAAGCGACAACAATGTATAGCCTTATCTACGACAGAAGCTGAGTATGTCAGTGCAGCCTCGGGAGCGAAAGAAATTATGTGGCTAAAGAAAATGTTTCTTGAATGAAAAATAGAGATTTTTAAGTATGTGCTATGTGTAGATAATACTAGTGCCGTGAAATTAATTAAGAATCCAGAATTCCATCAAAGAAGTAATCATATTGATGTAAGATATCATTTCTTGCGAGGTTTATACGATAGAGGCGAAATCGATGTAACGTATGTAACAAGCGAAGAGTAACTGGCGGATATAAGTACGAAAGCGTTGCCAAAACCTAGATTTGAATATCTGAGACAAAAGTTAGGTTTGAAAAGTAAAAGGGATATTAAAAGGTAATCCTTTGTAGAGATGTAGAGTTTTTAGGGAGGGTGTCGAAGTGGTATTCACTTCTAAAAGGAAAACTCTACATCTGCCTTTTATTTTTTTAGTCCTCTCTTAGTTGTCAGTAATAAAGTAATTTAAATAGAAAAGAGAAAACCGGTTAGCGAATGTATTGGTGAAGGCAGTAACGAAGTCAAGGTTCAGATTCACAAGAGTTGTAAAAATATTGGGAGATAATTGTTTGTAAGGATGTAGAGTTTTAGGGAGGGTGCTGAAGCCTCTTTTTAGCCACCACTTTTAAGAAAACTCTACATCTGGTCTTTTAGCTTTCTCCAGCTTTGAAGCCATCGACAGCGAATAGACAAAAGACTTCGACGGGGCAGACCATAAAACAGTCGACAGGCAACGTTGGCTTCAAAGGTTTTTTTAGTCATAGGGTAACACTGCCAGCGTGCGGATGTGGATCGACTGACATTGTCATTACATACTTGTACTTTTCATTTCCGTTTATTAAATATATTTTCTACCTTATAATTTATCCACGCGTCTCTCTTCTTTATACATCGGATAACCTCAACAGTTTTGTTTCCAGCGTCTGTAAGATTTCGTTGACGTGTCTGTGCATTTGCTCAATTGTAGAGTGTTTATTTCTGAATCCAAATTGGTGATCTGGTATTAATTTTTCTTTCTCTATTATCGGTTTTAGGCGGACGTAAATTATTTTTTCCAGTATTTTGGAAAGAACGGGAAGTAGTGAAATTGGTCTGTAAGATGCTGTTTGTTATGGGTCTTTCCCTGGTTTAGGGAATGATTATCACATGATTATCTGTGCTAGTTTCCATAGTTTAGGATAGTATTGAATTCTTAATATTGCGTTGTATATTATTGTGATTAATCGTATCGCTTTTGGAGGAAGATTTTTCAAGATTTTACCATTGATTAGATCTATTCCTGGTGCTTTGTTGTTTTTTGTTTTTTCTATTATGTTCTTAATTTCTTGTGTCGCTGTTTCAGTTATGGTCAGATGCGGTATGAATGGTTAGCACATCTTCGTCCGTATGTCGATTGAGGTTGGTGTTGGTGATATTATGTGATGTGAATGTGTTGCATAGGTGGTTGGAAAATTCTTCTGCCTGGTATTTTATAGAGGTCTGTCGGCCAGTAGGTTGGTCTTCCTGTCGATAGTACTTGGAGGTTACTGTTAGTGTTAGTTGTAACGTAATTACCATATTGGCAATCAAAGAGTTATACCGTTATCCTTTAAGTGTTAATGTTCGATTAACTATTAAGCCCTGCGATAATTTAATTGGCTCTTCCTACGTCTAAGGTGAGAATTTAAAAATTTAGTACGTTCTCTTCTCCGATAACTTCGCAGTAGCTCGATATTCAAATTAAATAAAAGTACCCGTCGGCAGACGTTTCTTTTGATTATTAAGGATAAAAGACTTGTTCTATGGTGTGCATCGTCAAGACAGACGTTTATTCTCTGTGTTAACCTGTGCTTAGCGGTGTTTTCAGACAATTGGAAACACTTATTGATTTTCGCATTCCTCCTCCCATTGCTAGCAACTAGCTCATCTTTGGGCAAGGCTTGCAAAGTCACACAGGCTTCACACAGAGACCAACACATTCATTTTTGCTCACGATTTCACAGTTCCATCAGGAATAACACTACTATTTTGAGTACCTCATTATTGAAACGAAAGCGATTGTTACAACTTTTACTATATTAATTACCCGGTCAATTAGAGAAAATTCTGTTAATAACAAATCGAATTAAGCAACCTCCCATACCGAAACCATTTATGCAATCGATTTAAATAGAAATTGGAATATCTGATATACACATACAAATCTACGCTCATTTACATCTATAGCAATTAGAATCGATATTGTAACAATTCTAACTAAGCAAAAATCTGAATAAATTATAATATATCGATAACATCCCAACCCAGCCGCACGAAACAAATTCGTGTGGCAATACCAACTGTTTATTTTGACAACTTTAATCCTCTCCCGTGCTAGTATTCCTGCCCATAGCAGGTTAGCCGAAAACGTGGAATTTACTTGCCAGTCACATTGAACGCTAGTTAACGCTACCTACGAATTTTAAGTAAACAAACAAACTACTATATATTTCAGTTTACTAATACAAGTATAAAAAAGGAGAGGAAAATAAATATCTTTCTTCGAAATAGTCCTTAGACTGTTTCTGGTGGCAGCAACTACCGTATTAATCGGAAGTTTAAATTCACGTTTCAAATACTATCGTTTCCTTTCCTTTTCTATTATATTTAACGGCAAGCGAAATCGAATACGTAACAGATTTAAAATTAAAATTAATTTTTTAATTAATTAATGTATTTTTCAAGTGTTCTGCCTCTCGGTGTGTTAATTCTCGAGTCCCATAACGTGTGCTTTGCATTAAAGTCTCCTGCTGCGATATATTTGTCTCCTAAGGATTGGAAGTACTCTTCCCATTTTTTGAACGTCATTTTATGTCTCGGAGGTACATATACTGATGAAATCTGGAAGTAATTGTCGTTGGTTTGTATTGTGACAGTGGTTGCTTGTATGTGTTCTTGATTTGTATGGCTATGTAGGTGATGCTTGATGTCATTTTTTATTATTACTGCAGTTCCTCCATGTGCTTTACCTGAGGGGTGTTTGGTGTCGTAGACGGTGTAGTGAGGTATTTTTATGTAGTTTTTTACAATGAAATGTGTTTCTGAGACAAATAATATATCAATATTATTTTTGTACAAAAATGTTTTAGTTTCGAGGGCACGTTGTTGCAAGCCATTGGAGTTCCAGGCTGCTATTTTCAGCGTGTCCGTTTTTATTTTTTGCTTAGCATGTTTGTAAGCAGTTGTAGCATAACTGTAATTTGTTGCGTTTGCTGTCTGAGAACTGCGTTTTGTTCGCTGATCATTTTTGTTGATGTTTCGCTGTTTTTAATGGATTGCTTGAGCAGTTCCTTGATTTCTGCAGTGTCGTTGTTATCGTTGCTGGGCTTATATTTTGGGTTACTTGCGCATAGCTTCGGTTACCTTGAGGGTTAATGTTTCTATTTATAGTGTTTGATTCATATTGTGTTTGCAATGCCTTATTATTATCCTTTATACTTTGTTGTGGTTGATGGTTATTAAATGATCTATTGCGAAGTGGTGGGAACAGTTTACGTTGTATTTGCTTTCTGATTTCGCATCCTTTATAACTGGCTGGGTGGTTTCCGTTGCAGTTGTAGCATTTGACTTCTTCTATTTTGCCTGTGAATGGGCAGTGTAGTCTTAAATGATTTTTTGCACATTTAACACATGCCGGGCTTCTGTTACAATAATTTTTCGTGTGTCCGTACTGTTGGCATCTCATGCATTGTGGTATATCTTTTTTATAGCGTGGTGGTTCGACTGTTACTATAATGTTTAGGATTTTATTGATTTCATAAATTTCCTTGTTATTGGTTCTGGGTTCTAGTTTAATTAGGAATAGTGGTAAAGGCTGCTTCGTATCATATTTTGTCATATTTTTTATTGTTCTAGTTTGGTGGCCAATTTTTTCCAATTCTTCACTTAATTTTTTTTGTGTTAGTTTTTGGGTGTAAACCTCTTATTACTATTTTATAGCTCCTTTCCGTTTTGAGCTGATATGTGTGGTAAATAGCGTTTTTTCCTTTAGTTCTTTTATAACTTTCCTATACATTTCTGAAGTGTTAGTTTGGATTTTAACTTGTTCGAGTTTTGTTTGTTTAATTGTGTAATTATCATTCCCGACTATATTGCTCAATAATTCGATAAGCGGATCTATTATTTGGGCCTCCACGAATATTGTGGTGGTTTAGTTATTTTCATTGTTTGCGTTGCGTTTTTACATGACGAGTCGTCATCTATTTCCTCCGTTAAAGAGCCGAAGGAGTTTCTTAGAGGTACTTTTTGCAGCCATCGTTGATTTTCTGTGTTTGGGTTTTCTACAGTCCTTGTGCTTGGAATTATTTTGCGTTTTCTGCTGTTTATTGCTATTTTCCAGTTTTCGTCCTGGTAATATCTATCATCATCTTGACTGCACTCCTCTTGTCTCCCCTGCTCTTCTGTTACTTCTGTATCCATATCGTTAAGTTTGTCGTTTATGTAGTGTACCTTTCTTTAATATTTTTATTGTTGGAATCTACTGCATTATAACTTTTTTACACTTCCACTGATCTCAACACTTGAAACACTCGACTGCGGCACACGACCGTTCGCACACGTCTGTTCACCTCGGCCGCCCGAGGAGGAATCTCCGCGCTAATATGGCGTCGAAAATTTCGATACGTTTGCAGAACTGTGCAATAGTCTTAACCCCTTAACCTACGATTTACGTTCGAGAATTTTGGGCCGAAAACGTAAACAAGCTTGCGCAGCCTTCGAACCATTCGCATGACTTGTATAGTACGTCCCCACGAGCCATGCCCGCAATATTTACGATTGGTCCGATCATCTACTACGGGCTATACCCGTAATATTTACGTTTGGCCCAAACATCGTACTACGGGCTATGCCCGTAGTTGTAGGTTAAGGCGTTAAAGACGTATTCGACTTGTGTCACAACGCCGATTCATACAGCGAGGAAATGGTTTCAACTTATCAAAAACTGAACGAGCACGTGTTAGACTATATTGGTCGAGTAATTACGAGTAAAAATGTATTACGATTTCCTTGCGTCGGAATCCCTCATCGTTACCGAATTTTCGCGAAAATTCGCGTTAACGGTGAAAACCGGACTTGATCTATTAAGAGAAAATTTGATGAGGAAATGACCAGTCGCATTACGCTTCCAGGTGCCCGCGAAATGGCTGCCTCTTTCCTTATCCTCGCAAATAAAGAGGGACTCCCCGGAAATCGATTCCATTTCCTACAATTGACAAATGGTTATGTTAAGCGTATCCGATGTGCTACAAAGACTCACGTGGATGCAGGTTGTAGCAAGTGGTTGACCAGTCGCCTGGGAGGAATTCAACCGAACACGGTTACAACGAAACCTCTACTCCGCCAAAGTCATTCCGATTATCAATACTTCGATATGACGATTCGATGCGGAGTTTGGGTGTACGAGATCACTTCCCTCAAACAATGATAATCCGCTATCTTTATAATTAACACGATGTTCGAAAACATCGTTTTTAATATTAACATAGTACCATAATAATACCGGGCTATTCACATGCCGTTCGTGACGTACACGAACGAAACCCTTACGAGAAGCGACCATATTCCTTGAATCAATCGACGTCTTATTAACGTTTATCGAGACATTCGTCATCGGAGTGAAGGTGACCAGAGGTGACCATATCCTCTTTTTCCTTCTTTTCCGACGGCGATGAAATCAGAACGAATTGTTTGCTCGAAACCTTCCCTTTTTTAGAAAAATTGCCTTTAGTGCAACAAAGTATGATGCCTTGCACCACATACGCGATGGGTCCGCTTGCCCGTACACTTTCTAACAGTTCACGAAATAGTCAATACAAAGCTGCCCCGCTTTAACAACGCAGAAAGCAACGTCTTAAAGACGACAAAAGATTCTACCAGGTGATATGTACGACAAACCGGACATAATTGTGCTCATGGTGTTTCTTCGGCGTTTCTGCTGGTTTTTTGACGGTAAAAGATCCTTTGCTTTTTTTTGTGATCATCAACGACTAGAAACTTTTTTAGTTATTCGCACGTCGGATATTCCATAGTTTCCATGCGCATCTATTCCTCATCTAACTCCGCGTCAAATCTCCGCGTGTATAAGTGAATTAAAATCGGACTCGCCTCGTTCACTTTGCAATCAAAGCTGCGCAATAAAGCTGATGTTTGTTTGAGCTTAGTGTGATCAGCCTAAAGAGCTTGTACAGCTTAACAGCGAAGAAATCAAAACTCCTTTGTTTTCGTATTTTTCCTTCGCCGTTTTCCATGCGATTTTAAAATTATCGTCACACCGAGGGCAGAAGCTGTCGCATATGCTTCATTCTCGTGAGACATAATCAAATACTGTAAATGCATTTTGTTCGTTATAGACTCGTACTCTATCATTGGCGTTTCGAATAAATTCGCGATGTGTTCGCATTGATCAAAATCTTCGCAGAATTTCGGCAGTCTTTGTAACGGAAGCTTTATTGGACTGTGCGACTTATCGGATTTACTAGTGGCATACTAAAGTATGGCATAAGTACTCACTCTGGGCAACTTCTACGCCATGTAGTTCTGTTTCCTTTACAACATCTCTGATATAAGCAGGAAAGAGTATAATCAGCTTCATTATGACTAGTCTTGAGCTAAGAGATCCATCCTGGACCTCTACATAGGGAGCTGAGAATTTCTTGCTTTTTCCTTGAGATTGGGCAGCACACTACTCAACTGTTTGAGGTGAAATTTCCCAGTGGAGAATCTAATGCGAAAGAAATGTTATTCGAGAATTCAACTGTCTTTCCAAATTCGAGATGATTTACACTTACACGAAGAACAATGAGGGTGCCACGTTGATTCCATGTGACGAACAAAATAATGGGAATCTTTATCCAGATAAGACCAAATGAAGTTGAATGGAAAAAGAATGAATAAAGAACGAGCATGATTGTTTGCGCAATATAATGAACAATACAAACGATACAGTTAATTCGAAGATAACATTTCTACTTATCCGAACGCAAATTATTAATTCGCAAATTAATTATTTCGTATGAGCGATTTACAAGTCCTCCCGCGATCGAATCCTAGAAAGGACTGCTTCTTTCGAACAGCAGCTACATAGAGTTTAAGCGATTTCAACCATGTGGCGCTGTTGCCGAAAATCGTAACTTCTTTTTTCTTCGTAGCAAACTATCCTGCTATACTGAGCACGAACAGTAGGGGATACGTGACGCGTATTTCCCCTTAAAGTCAGACCATATTGAGAAGGCTCAGTGATTCGATCACATCTAACCTTGTACAAGGATTAAAGTGACGTCACATACATAACGCCCAAGAAACGTGCGTTTCTATGCCAGTCAAATATCAGCAAAAATTTAATTCAATTACTTTGATTAATAAGTAAATACATGTAACGAAAATATGCACTAACTGTTCCTAGTAACCCGAATTGTTCTTCTCCGCAATTTTTTTAATCAAGAAAGAAAATTGTTACAATTCAGAAACAATCAAGGATTTGTTACAACCAGATTCTTTTTTAAAAGTCATTCCTTCCACATCCTTTTTTTATGTTATATAATATGAAAATTATAATTCACATGAAAAGTGTCGTCAAAAGAAGTACAAAAGTATATTACTTTATTAATATTAATAGAATCTTCCTTGTTACTTTATTACATATAAATACATAAATAAGAATTATAATTTTTATTAAAATGTGGGAATATGATGCTGAAGAAGGATAAGCTTTGAAAAAGAATAATGAAGAAAATCATAGAATGAGGCTATTTCGTTACAGTTACAAATACTTATTATATACTTGATAATAGTTAATAATTGTGTCACTACTATGTTACACATCTGTACATGTACATGCATATTTCAACTGTTTGGAAGTGAAATCGTATAGATAGACTTCGACAATCAAGGACCATAAAAATCATGTTGAAACTGAACTCGTCCCAGATATTGTAGTTGTTAAATAGTTCTTATCCCTTTGCCTTACGATTTAAGTTTCAACAGCGCGTGCCGTAACCATCAGCAGGGTCGGTTAGACGTCGAACTATTTCACGGTCTGGCTGGCCGTTTGAAGTTGTGCAAAATACAACTAATTTTATGTTGCAAGATATTTGATACATAATTACTATCAACTGATTATTGAACAAGATTTCTAAGGGTATCTTTCTAATATTTTTCAAGAAAAATATCTGGACATCAGAATACGGCCAAGCAAAAAAATGTTTGTCGCAAATAGCCCAAAGGACGTACCACGAGTCTAGTTCGTGTTTCTTATGTTTAGCCTGAGGAATGTATTTTTTTTTGTTTTTTATGTTTGAAAGACGTACCATAAATCTAGCTCGACGTTGCAGGTTAAGTTAAGTTAACTCTCCTCGAGTTAACTCTCCTTTTCAGACGAAAGGGAGGTGATTCCACTTGTCGAAGCCAGCAAATCATGACATTCATTGACGTTATCTACGATAAACTGAACCTTAGGGGGGAATAGTTCGCGATGGATAGACTGTTTCTACATATTTCGATCGTTGATTGGAGTATTCAGACGCTTGATTCATGATAAAGCCAATCTCTTGATTTTGTTAAAGCACGACGATGCGAATCTACGTCACGTATATCGCGATCATGTGAATACGGTTGCGACGTTCGAAAATTTTTCCAACTTTTGCTCACCATGCTGGCAGTAAAATTACCGGCATCCGTGTAACAGACAAGCACAGTCTGATCGATATCGACGAAGATTTAACGAATTCGTCGTAACGTAAGAAAGTCATTTATTTAATCGATTTAATCATTTATTTAAACTCTCGAAAAAGCATCTCCATAGAGCAGCAATATATGTATATAACATTACAGTTTAGTTGCCTCGAAAGCGCATAAGCGTGATAATTCCTCGATCATTTCTATGATAGGTAACAAAGGATATAAATACAAATGCGTTATAGCGCCGCTGATTACTAATTCCTTAACCTACAATATCGTGTGAGAGATCGGACCAGACATAAATAACATGTGTGCGAGATATAGTATGTCGATCGGGCCAAACACAAACACGTGTGAGAAACATGGTACATCGGTGTTGTTGATTTATTATTTACTTCAAGATAATAAATCTTTCTTATTCGATGATCAATTGGTAGTAATTATTTATCAAACCATCATATTATCAGATCATATTAGATATAACGGATAATAACAAGATCATGTTAATACTCGAGGAGCTTTGTGAAGCTAGTATAATGGTTATAAATGAAACGTTCTCTCGGTTGTTGAAATAGCAGTTGACGAAATATCGATCGACAAGGTTGCTGTGCCGTTCGATTTGAGAGGAGAAGAACGTATTCGCAGTTGCAAATTGTTTCTGATAAGGCTCTATGTCGGAGGAGGACGGAACGTCCGACACAAGAGGAAAGAAGATAAGAGACACCACGGCACCAGAAGATCATAACATCATGACGAAAGCTTACTACGTACTACGAAAGTAACTACGTACGCGATAATACCATGTGTTTGTTACCTAACGGTAAGGTAATCGATGTTAAAAACGAAAGATGGGTAATAGCGGTGGAGTCGCTGTAGCTGTGGATGCGGCTACCAAACTTTATGTAGACACTGCCGCACAAATTAAATGATAATAATGATAATGATAATAATAATGATAATGATGATGATGATGATGACAATGATAATGATAAAACTTTGCTCGCAGTTTTTTTTACTATTTAATTTGTACTTTACAATTTATGCAGCTGGACATTTGGTAAATATTTTTCTGTGTACATGCCGATTTCTTCTTTGATCGTTGGTACTTTTAAGTCTTTGCGTATATCCTCGTTTCTGACATACCATGAGGCGTTGATTATTGTTCTCAGTATCTTCGATTATAACAACTCTATTTTATTTATGTGGTTGAGTTTGGTGTTGAGTGTCGAAGCGTACAGACGTGTGTCTAGTGCTCTGCGAAGTTCGTAAAACAACACGTGTTACCCATCCGTCGAAAGTGAACATTACCAAGTGTTTTCTCTTTTACTAGTGAAAAATTCCAACGCTCCTAATCTCTACCCGAATCTTAGCCTTATAGCCTCTCGACTAGTTAGTCAGTTTTAGTTAACTAAGTCGATGATGGCCAAAGTAACGCGACCAGGCTCACCTGAGCAAAACCATAACTGTCTCGCGCTATCTCCTCCGTGGCAGCATTATATCCCCCCATACTAGTGACACCAAAAATAATATAAAAGCGTAAACTAGAATTACTTAAATCAAACACAAACGCTAACCAGAACGATCAGTCAACAAACTGTGTAACTACACACAATAGATACGCAATATTGGAATCCACAAACGACTCCATGGACGTCGAAGATCCACCACCGAACCAACATACGGACAGAAATTCTCCTCCCCCACCCATATTTGTTGATGATGTCATCGATATACAAACAATGGTAAAGTCCATTGAGAAAGAAATCAACAAGGAGGATTATAAACTAAAAATAAATAGTAACCAAGTCAAAATTCTGCCGGGTAATCCAGACTCATACAGAAAGACAACAAAACTTCTAAAGGCCTTGAATGCTAGTTATCACACCTACCAACTAAAACAAGAAAGACTTTTTCGAGTGGTACTACGCAATATCCACCACTAAACAAACCGAACCGAAGTTCGAACTCCTTAAACTAGGTCACGAAGTAACTAACATCAGCAACATAAAACATAGAATCACAAAAAACCCGCTATCCCTATTCTTCATCGACTTGAAACAAAAACCTAATAATAAACAAATTTATAACATAAATCGTCTAATGAACTCGGTAGTAAAAATCGAACCCCCGTTAATAAAAAAAGAGATAGTGCAATGTAAAAGGTGCCAAAGGTACGGTCATACGCAGAAATACTGCAATCATAATTTCCGCTGCGTAAAATGTGCAGGTACACAGCCCATCGATCAGTGCACTAAATCACCAGAAATCCCAGCGAAGTGCATCCACTGCCAAGGTGACCATCCTGCCAAATACAAAGGCTGCTCAGCCTATAAAACCTTGTATATAAATAAGTATCCTAAACCCAGAGCCAAAGAAATTACCAATCAAATACCCAAAATTCACTACTGCTCCAATCTCATATGCCCAAGCAGTACAAGGTAATCAAAACAATCCGAACACTCTCAGGGACCATTTTCAAAATAGTGCTCTCAACCTACAAAGCACAGAGAACTTCTCTAGAATTGAGAAATTAATAGAAAAACAATCGGAACAAATAAATAAATTGGTATCGTTATTAAGACTCATCGTAGATAAACTAATACGCCCCGACGTAAAATAAAACCAAGACGCATAGCTCTTTGGAACGCCAACGGTCTAGCTCGACACAAATTCGAACTAGAACTCTTCCTAAACCAACAGCAAATCGACGTAAGGCTTATATCAGAAACCCACTTCACCGACAAAAACTACTTAAAAATAAACGATTATAACTTCTACCATATCCAACATCCCAGTGGAAAGGCCCACGGCGGCACCGGAATCATTATTAAATCCAGCATCAAGCATTACCAACTTCCTTCATTCCAGAAAGACTACCTCCAAGCAACAAACGTAGCAATAGAAGACTGCCATGATACAATCACCACATCAGCAGTGCCCTCCCAGGCACTCCATTACCAAAGAAGACTTCGATAACTTCATTGACACTCTGGGCAATAGATTCATAGCTGGAGGAGACTATAACGCCAAACATACCCACTGGGGCAGCAGATTGGTCACAGCAAGGCAAAAATCTCTTAAATAGCATAATTACCAACAATCTCAACTACCTCTCCACATATGAACCCACATACTGACCCACGGACACTAACAAAACTTCTGACTTACTTGACTTCTTCATAACTAAAAATATCTCGCCTAGATATGTCCAAATCAACTCCTCGGCGGATCTCTCTCCTGACTATTCCCCAGTGATTGTATCAGTCAGTTCAATAATTATCGAGAAACCACTTAATGGCTTTATTCATAACCAACTCACCAACTGGTAGCTCATTAGAGAAGCTTTTATTCGTTCAACTTCAGCCTTAATTCCACTGAAAACTAATGAAGATATTGATGCAGCCACCGAATACTTAAACATGAGCATTTTAAACGCCATCCGCTTCTCCACACCTACTCAGACTTCTATCAGCAAACGTGAATATCCTCATTACATATTAAAGAAAATAGCAGAAAAACGTAGACTAAGAAGAGTTTGACTCAGACCTATAGATCTCCAGATGATAAACGCAAACTAAATAACGCAACTAGAAAACTAACCAAAATCATCAAAAATTATAAAAACGACTGCTTTCAAAAATATCTTGTCAATTTGTCCTCCACAACTGACTCCAACTACTCACTATGGAAGGCTTCCAGGAAACTCACGCGCCCCCCACTAATCATCCCTCCAATCCGCCGTCCTCAAGGTGGATGGGCACATAGCCCCATAGAAAAAGCCAACCTGTTTGCCAATTATTTATCTAACGTTTTTAAACCCATTTCCTCCAAATCTGCCGTGGATATTACTGAATACCTGCACGCTGCCTTCCAAATGTCTCCTCCCATTGAATCCTTCACTTCTGTAGAAATCATAGAAATAATCCGTCGCCTAAATCCCAGGAAAGCAGCTGGACATGACCTAGTTTGCAACAAAGCAATCAAGGAACTTCCCACAAAAGGGATTGCACTCATCACATCAATCTTTAACGCAATCCTTCGCCTTGAATACTATCCCAACTCCTGGAAAGTTTCTGTTATTACTCTCATCCCTAAACCCGGAAAACCAATATACGAAACCAGCTCCTATCGCCCAATTAGCCTTCTACCTACCTTATCAAAATTATTCGAGAAGATGCTAACGAATCGACTCCTCCCACTCCTAAAGGACTTGAAAACCCTGCCAGATCACCAATTCGATTTTCGGAAATAGCACTCAACAATAGAGCATATCTGCTCGGGCAACCGAGGGGAACGGACGTGTCTGGTCGGTGGTGTGCTCCGGAGAAGTGATTCAGAGAAGTGTTCCAAGTGAAAAAAAAAATTTTTTTTAACGAATAGTGTTAGTGAGGGGAAGTCCAACAATGCAGCGGCAGATACCAACAATCAAAATTACTACTAAAGGAGAAACGTGCTACATAAACAAGACGGTAGATTTACCAAGCCCAAAGCAACAACAGCAAGATATTGATAAACAAAATGACATGGTTATAGAAGAAATGGAAAAGCAGACGAGACACGAGGAGTGCAGCCACGATAACGAAAGAAGTTACCAGGACGAAAACTGGAAACTAGCAAAGACTAACAAAAAACGCAAAATAAATCCAGATACAGAAAAGCAGCGATGGCTGCAAGAATTACCACTAAGAAACTCTTTCAGCTCACTAACGGAAGAAATAGACGCTGATCCGATAAGTAAAACCACAACTCATCCAGCCCACATTACAAAACCACCACCAATATTTGTGGAGGCCCAAATAATAGACCCGCTTATTGATCTACTAAACAATATGGTCGGGGAGGATAAATACACAATCAAGCAAACAAAAATAGAACAAATAAAAATACAAACAATTAACTCAGAAACTTACAGGAAAGTAATTAAAGCGTTAAAGGATAAAAATGCTATATACTATACATATCAGCCCAAAACGGATAGAAGCTATAAAATAGTAATAAGAGGATTGCACCCGAAAAGTAACACAAAAAGAATAAGCGATGAACTAGCAAAAATAAGCAATATAACAAAATATGATACAAAGCAACCATTACCATTATTCTTAATTGAAGTAGAACCCAGAACCAATAACAAGGAAATTTATGAAATCAATAAAATCCTAAACACTACAGTAACGGTCGAACCACCACACTATAAAAAAGATATACCACAATGCATGAGATGCCAACAGTACGGACACACGAAAAACTATTGTAACAGAAGTCCGGCATGTGTCAAATGTGCAAAAAATCATTTAACATTACACTGCCCATTCACAGGCAAAATAGAAGAAGTCAAATGCTACAACTGCAATGGAAACCACCCAGCCAATTATAAAGGATGTGAAATCAGAAAGCAAATACAACGTAAACTGTTCCCACCACTTCGCAATAGATCATTTAATAACCACCAACCACAACAAAGTATAACGGATGATAATAATAAGGCGTTGCAAGCATAATATGAACCAAACACTATAAATAGAAACATTAACCCTCAAGGTAACCGAAGCTATGCGCAAGTAACCCAAAATATAAGCCCAGCAACGATAACAACGACACTGCAGAAATCAAGGAACTGCTCAAGCAATCCATTAAAAACAGCGAAACACTAACAAAAATGATCAGCGAACAAAACTCAGTTCTCAGACAGCAAACGCAACAAATTATAGTTATGCTACAACTGCTGAAAAACATGCTAAGCAAAAAATAAATACGGACACGCTGAAAATAGCAGCCTGGAACTCCAATGGCTTGCAACAACGTGCCCTCGAAACTAAAACATTTTTGTACAAAAATAATATTGATATATTATTTGTCTCAGAAACATATTTCATTGTAAAAAACTACATAAAAATACCTCACTACAAACGACTACGACACCAAACGTCTACAACACCAAACACCCCTCAGGTAAAGCACATGGAGGAACTGTAGTAATAATAAAAAATGACATCATGCATCATCTACATAGCCATACAAATCAAGAACACATACAAGCAACCACTGTCACAATACAAACCAACGATAATTACTTCCAGATTTCATCAGTATATGTACCTCCGAGACATAAAATAACATTCAAAAAATGGGAAGAGTACTTCCAATCCTTAGGAGACAAATATGTCGCAGCAGGAGACTTTAATGCAAAGCACACGTTATCGGGCTCGAGAATTAACACACCGAGAGGCAGAACACTTGAAAAATAAATTAGGAACAGTAACCTCCAAGTACTATCGACAGGAAGACCAACCTACTGGCCGACAGACCTCAATAAAATACCAGGCAGAAGAATTTTCCAACCACCTATGCAACACATTCACATCACATAGTATCACCAACACCAACCTCAATCGACATATGGACGAAGATGTGCTAACCATTCATACCGCATCTGGCAAGCAATACACCACAACTAAAACAACGACACAAGAAATTAAAAACATAATAGAAAAAACAAAAAACAACAAAGCACCAGGAATAGATCTAATCAATGGTAAAATCTTGAAAAATCTTCCTCCAAAAGCGATACGATTAATCACAATAATATACAACGCAATATTAAGAATTCAATACTATCCTAAACTATGGAAACTAGCACAGATAATCATGTTACCTAAACCAGGGAAAGACCCACACCAAACAGCATNCTTACAGACCAATTTCACTACTTCCCGTTCTTTCCAAAATACTGGAAAAAATAATTTACGCCCGCTTAAAACCAATAATAAAGAAAGAAAAATTAATACCGGATCACCAATTTGGATTCAGAAATAAACAGTCTACAATTGAACAAATGCACAGACACGTCAACGAAACCTTACAGGCGCTGGAAACAAAACAATATTGCACGGCACTCTTTATGGACATCGAAAAAGCTTTCGATAAAATTGACCATGAAAAACTACTGCAAACTATCAAAAAGAAATTTCCGGGTCAAATATACAATAAATATACAATCCAAGATAAAAAATTAAAGCAAACCCCAACAAATTCAACCACGTTACATTCACACTGCGAAAACAGAACTCACCAAGCATCCTACTGAACGGCACGCACATAACACAAACAAGGCAAGTTAAATACCTAGGACTCCTCATAAATACACAACTCAGATGGAAACAGCATATTAAATCAATAGTAGACAAAATTCAGGCTATAAAGAGACAAATGTACTGGCTAACAATCCGAAAATCCAAACTAAATTTAGAAAACAAAGTAAAAATATACAAAACAATCTTAAAACCAATATGGACATACGGAATTCCATTATGGGGGACAGCAGCAATGAGCCATATATACAAAATAGAAACAATCCAAGCAAAAATTCTAAGAACAATAGTAAATGCTCCATGGTACGTCAGAAACGAGGAAATTCCGAAGGACCTGGGAATATCAACGGTCAAGGAGGAAATTAGCAGGTACGCGGGAAGGTACAGAGAAAGAATAGCAACACACCCGAACCGACTGGCAGTGGAAACGACCAACACAGCAAACATGGATAGAAGACTGAAAAGGAAACACCCAACAGATCTCACAAAGGATATAACCTAATAAACACGATGATGGAACCCCGCTGGGGGTAACCATCCACATGCTATATTCTATTCACTAAGTTAAAACATTTTACCAAATGTCCTACTGAACAAATTGTAAAATTTAAAATAAAATAATAAAAGAAAAAAAATAGTTACTATTCAAAGTGCTAGTTGCATCCTGTGGGTTATTAGTCAGACCGTAACGGCGTGATGGACCATCTTCGATTTCGTACCCAAATGAATCTCGTTTTTATAGATCGCACGACCACACAGAGTTTTATTACATCGTCGCTCCGAACACATATGAAATCCATCACATGGTCACACAGACCATACATCACATGGTCACACAGACCATCCATCACACGTTCTCACTAAACTTTATTATATTATCGCTCCGAAGCACATGTGTGCTACCACACGGTCTCAACGAGCTTTATTACATTCCTCTGGTAGGTGTCATTGGCCATGGTGCCATGGTGCCAGATACTCATATCTTTGTGGTCACTGTTATTGCCATCACTACAGACGTCCAACTCAGCAGGAATACAACTATCTGACATTTTCCTCAATCTGTCGTGCCTATACTTATATGATCGTTTACCGTCTAATGTCTTTAAGATAAACCTGTCCCCCTTCAGAATTTCTGTTATTATAAATGGATCTTTAAACTTTGGATCTAATTTGGTCTGGTTTCTTTCCTCATTTTTGCATAATACAAAATCAAATAGAGATTAAATCTAACCACTTTAGCTTTAATTCTATCGAATCTATCTTTATCGTACTTAGCATTAGTTCCTATTTCTTTTATTGCCTGCCGTCTTATATTGGAGATATCTATTTCCTTTTCTTCAATATTATCGGGTAGCAATAAGTCGTATGGTCTCGCTATCCTATCGATTAGTAGTTCCAAAGGGCTCGAATTAGTCGCGCGGTTGGTGGTGCAATTCAAAGACAATTGTATCTTCCCAATCGCGTCTTGCCATGACCGCCCGGTCGTTTCTACTATTGTAAATATGTTCTTCAGGGTATCCATAATACGCTCTACCTATCCATTGGCCCTGCTAGCACCGGTAGCTATTGAGTGGAGATTAATAATTTTTATTTTGACAGAAGTCTTGAAATTCTTTATCCGTAAAACATTTCCCTTCATCGGCTATTATCCGGCAAGGACTGCCGAATGAAAATGCAGCCAACTTAAGCGCTATAATGATAATACCGCAAGTGACGATCCTTTAGCAAAAATACGACCAATCGATAAATTAAAGATTCCCTTTTCGCAGTCATTTGCACATTACGAAAGTCTAGTAAGAAAATTTAGTTTTCTAATTTATTGTTTTCTAGTTTATTACCCAAATTCTTGTTTATCGTAAATTTCAATGTTTATAATAAATAATTAATACTAAAAAATAACGCTCTTGAATCATTTAATTTCGCGCAAAAGAATTACTATAACTTATTACGATTTGCGCCTTGAATTTAATAAGTCAATCAACAGAGTTCAGCCTAGCGAAAAAGTATTCTGTCCACAACGATCGTCAGCGCTGACCGCGCGTCGTCCGTACGGATCGCATTACCGCGAGTATTCAGCATTCTAAGGGTTAATGGTATTAAGAGAATCTGTCTTACGAGTATAACGTAGGTATACGAATTTAGTGAAAGTATCGACCAAAACAATAACATATCCCTTCAAATCACTTTTACCGCTTAACTTTGTCCGTTGCGTCTATGTGAACTGTATGCCAAGGTATACTGGTCTTAGGTATAGGATGTAGTTCGGCTTGTATTTTACCTGAACTTGCCTTAGAAACTGGACAAGCATGACAGTTCTATACGAATTTACGAACCTATTTCGCCATTCCTTCGAACCAGTAATACTCGCACAGATTCTCGAGCGTTCTATCCCAACCTAAGTGCATAATTGACTGATGCACATGGTTAATAACGGACCACCTAAAACCTCTCGGGACAATGGACAAGCAGAGAGTTCTGCCTTTTCTTTGTATTTTACGATAAAGGGTGCCGGATCGTAGTTCGTACGTATTCGCGATATCGTCCGTGAGCTCATCGTTTTGCAATTTATTGGCGATTTCTGTAATTTGGGGATCGCGACGCTGTTCCGTTAATAGCCAATCTTCGGAGATTTCGGTCAGATTGATTTCTTTCTCTGTAACTTTGCTGATCGTACGGTGATCTAAGTATATGGGATTCCGCTAGAAGAAATCTACGTGAGGCATTCGTTTGCCTTCACGATACATGATATCAAAATCGAAGGTTCGTAAGTAAGCCCACTACCTGTCAATCCTGTCTTTTAAATTCACTTTATTGCTCGATGCCTACGAAGAATTACAATTCTTACAGTCATACAGAATTACAGTCATAAATTCTCGTCTATTTAAATAGTGGCGAAGACGTTTAACGACGTTTACAACTGCTAACGCCTCTAGTTCATAGAAATGATACCTAGATTCCGCAGAGCAATATTCCACTACTCTATTTTTACCTTCAACCTTATGTATTAAAATATCCCCATGTCCATCCGAACAAGCATCAGTAAGTAATTCTATAGGATAATTGGGATCTGTAAATTCGCACGTTCGCGGGGAGAAGCGATCACTAAGTAGCGCGCCAACGGGAGTCGTAAATTCCCGTTACGATTGACTACTCGACGCCGCGAATCGTTCGATCCCTTATTTCTTGTGGGATAACAAGGGTAGTTAATTAAATATAACGCTGCGGTTAACAGGTTATTATATATTTGTGCGATCCAACAGCTTAGAAGTAATACAATAAAGAATGTTTAATGATACGACGTATGAGCACGATTTGAGACTTAGTTCGCGTGTTGCGTATGACGATATTTGAGTCAAGTGACTGATTTCGACTTGACTAACTGACTGATATACGAGAATGAGTCGTTGTTGACTCCACGAATGTTACAGAGGAAGTGTAACAAGTCAGGTGTTGACTGCAAGAGGATTTTAGTAATATTGAAGGTACGTTCTCGTAGCATTACGGAGGAAAGCTCGGTGTGGGTGTTCCTTTTGAATTAAGGACGCGGATTCGTTGTTTACATCTTTCTTTAGGAAAGAGAGGGTAACGATCCGCAATGTCCATTGGTTATAGCCAACGTTAATACATGACGAGTGGAGGAGGAGACCTCCGACCGACGCGGCTCGGGATTGACCTTGTTCATGGGGAAAACCGGCTTTCCCGTTAGGGAAATATTCCCCTTTTCCGTAATTTGTACGAACGCAAAATAAACCTAAGGTCTGTTCCAGGGACCATCCATAAACCAATAACACTTACGAGAGCAACGATTCCTTCAAGGTTAATAGAAGTTAGATAGGAATATCGAAACAAAAGATAAACTGAAAGCCTAGGTTTATGGTGGCTCCTTAGGTTTATTGGGGGTCTGCACAGCGGTAGACCCTTGACGGACAGGTAATTAGAGACGTCGCGCGGACCGTTTCACGCGACGTAACAGGGTCAAATATCGTTAACACCGGCGCGTCAGTCAGGACGGAAATTACCTTTTGCCCTATCTTTTCATGTGTATAGGGGTTTCATTACTTGTGAGAATTTACAGGCGAATTTTCGGAAGTAAGAAGCTAGACTTATGAACTGTCTAAGCTGTGTGACGGTCGTTGTCGCAGGTAAAGAACTCAAGGCTCGTATTTTACCAGGGTTAGAGCGAATTTCTCCGTTTTGAGTTACATATCCAGGATAGAGTACCAATGTCTTTAGAAAAGAGCATTTAGAAAAATTAAAAGAGAATCCGGCTTTTACATACGTATTTAAATCGTGTCCAATTTTTCTAAAGCTTGATCTATCGAGTCGGCAATAATTAGGACGTCATCCAGTAAACAACGACGTACGAAGTCGTCTAAGGCATTCAGAATGGCCCTATGGAAAACGGACGCTGCGTTTTTCAATTCAAACGGCATCGTTATACACTTGTATTGCCCGTCGGGGGTAACAAATGTTGTATACTCCGTAGAATTAAAATGAATAGGGATTTGGAGAAATTCGCTGGCTATGTCTAGGCTAATAAAGTATCTCGCTTTTCGCAATCTCGCGATTTGATCCTCGATAAGGGGTAGGGGATGCCGATCCGCGACCGTATCTTTATTTAGTTCTCTAAAATCTATTTATATACATAATCTATTTGAGGAATCTTTCTTCTCCACGAGTAACATAGGGCTCGCAAACGGTGAATTACCAGGCCTTATGATCTTTTGCTCGAATTAATTCGCTAATCCTCTCTCGTGCTATTCTGCGCTCTTCCTCGCTAAGTCTATAAGGACTTCTTTGTACGGTGATGTTAGGACTAATTGATCGTAATTTTATCTTTCGACTTTTATCATTCCCATGTACACCAGTGTCAACTTCAATAATATCGATCTCGTTTTCAGCGGTTTTAATACAGACATTAATTAATTTTGTTTTACACATAGCGAGGCTATTTTGTGTAATATTACGTTAAAAATTTGATTTAAAATTTCACGGTCAATCACGATATCATATTTTAAATAATTACCAGCAAGAACATGAGAATTTGTCTACAATGTAAAGCCATTAGTACATACAATGGACAAGATTTAAGATGTACATTTAATACAAATATTTCTTATTCCTCGCTTCACTACTGTATCAATTGTTCTTTTGATAGAAAATCTCAAGACTACGGACACCACCCAGGACTACACCACGTGTAGATTCGTTATTGAATCTAGGATCATTGTCATTAACGTCTCGAATATCTGATTATCGTGATTACTTGTGAAATCTGTAATAATCATATTTGCACTAGTCAATATCTTCTCTATTGCATAACAACCATGTCTAATCACAACGAAGATTCGTTTCGCACCCCTACCCCAACTCTAATCATAACGCGAACCTGACATATATATATATACGCAACGAGCGTAATCATCGTATCCTCAAGTTGTTGGAAATATATAATATCTTTGAACTTAAGTGCTACTCGTTAAAACTACCTCTATTATCCTAATCGAAATAGGGGATCGATCTGTTCGTGGCGTCGATTATTCTAATCGTAACGGGAATTTACAACTCCCGTTGACGCGCTTCCTCGCGATCGTGTCCCCATGCGACTGGTCGATAAAACACTACTACTGTTGCTCCTCTTAAGATGTGATTCTCGCAGGAGATCTATACCATCAACAAAAGCGCATCGCTCGTGCCCAACAGCTCTCGCTATCATGCGTGAGTTCACTCTACGTTCCTTCGCTCTCGCATGTACAATATAAATGTACTATATATTTAACATTCAGAAAAGAAGCGACGAACGAAATAATTCCGCTCACTGATTTTTTCAGGGACTTCGAAATTCGAAGAAAATTGTCCTCCAACAGTTTAATTAAAGAACAACAGCTAATTAAAGGTACAGACCGCTTTCGATTTTTCTAGAGATTTTGTTTACTTTGTTAACAAATGTCGTCCCAATTTTTATAATTTAAATGGATCATTAGTTAGAATTGATTTCATTATTGACGGTACTTGTCAATACGAAGCAGAATTTCATGATCTGAGTCATGTCATCCGGCAATGCCCATGCTATGACGATGAACGTAGACGTAGAAGACGTTGCTAACAATGCTTCTCAAACGGCTGCTCTGTCTCCCACTTTGTATCAGTTTTTTCTTTTGTAGTCTTAATACCGAGAGCCTGAAACATATTTTATAAATAATTTTCTTAAACAATGTTCTGTAAGAATCTAATTAAATCAATAAGACAGAGTAATCGCAAATTTTTTTATACTTATATCTGATTCGAAGTTCGAAATTATGTTATGTATTATCCACACTATGTGTAAACATACAATGTTTGCTATATAAACCATATCTGGTTTAAAGTAATTAATAATCATATAAATAAATAATATAACTACCACATCTATTGGACTAATTATTTTGTGCTAACGTCCACTTTTGCTCTCAATAGCTCAAGTTAAAAAGTTATCAATATGGTAGAGTTTAAATTACATAATATTTCTTGAGATATTATAATATATTTCCTGAGATCCTCTAACAGTAATAACATCTATTTTGAATATAATTCGATTAACTCTACAAGTATAAACATTTTTTTTTTGACATTGGGTAAATTTTTTTAGCTTATAGACATTTTAACTTTCAAGGCTTGGTCAGCTCATAGATACATAGACAAAGTTTGGTTCCGTCACCCTCGGCTGTCAAAAGAAAAAGCGTCAGTACTTGAAGGTGGCATAAAATAAGCCCTTCCCCGTAGAGTGTGTGGGCTAGCGGGTCCCGACGTTTTGCGACTGTGATGCTTTTTTTTTATAAAACCACACCAGTTCGGTATTTTCGAATCTACAGTACGTGCTGTAAACGTGAACGTCTTGAATTTTCCTTTAGTATATCATTTTTCTCAATGTTCATTATAAAAATATGTGGATGCAATGCTAATAATTGTGATGAACAATAAATAAATGACGTAAGTAAAAAATTAAGTGTAAACAAAGACTCTACACATAATAATATTGTAGTATCGGGGAAATGTAGATATAAATTTTTTCCCGATTATTTACAATTTATTTACGATAAATTGACTATACAGATAATGATTAGACAGAAAACGATGGTTGTTTAACTGGAACTAAATACAAAAATCACACTCCATCTCAAATTCTCAAACTCTCGCAATTCAACAACGCTAACAGCTCTATCTCTCAACAACGCTAACAACTCTACCTCTCAACAACGCTAATAACTCTCGCAACTCAACAACTTCTCGACTAACTCTGACACTCGATTCACACTCACTTCTCGATTCGCACACTCTGACCTCTCGGTCAACGCTCCTTGAACCAAAAATCGTCCTTTTCCTCTAGCGTTCGTTTCTTTTTTCTCTAGTCTCACTACGCTCATGCTCCGCAAGAACTAGGTGACCTTAGTCACATAGGCTTTCTTCGATGTAAACTAACAACTGAAGGGCAGACGACAATGTTTTTATGATTTGATCGATCTATAATTAGGCCCTTTTTCACGATACTACAATATTATATATAATACATATAATAATTACAGTGTATATAATAATATTATATATGTCGGAGATGGAAAGTCATCGGGACCTTTCTTTTGGGATGTTGGAGAAAACCCCCAATGCTCTAGTCCAGACTTTATTACAGCTACAATTAAATAATAAAGCCGAGAAATTGTTGTAATGTTCTAATCCGAGTGCCCGAGGTTTATGACAGTGGGCTTGGGGTCGAAGTGACATAATGAGTCATTGAACGTAGTCTTGGTCACGGGAGGGACATCTACCTAATAGAGGTACGGAATAATTATATAGCTCTCCTTAAAAACAAAGATTGACCCGAGAGATATAGAGAGGAGTATATAAGGGCAGTCCCACTTGGACTGCGTTCGTTCGGATAAGTTCTACTTGTACGTCGAGGATCGTACGTCACAACAGGATCGTGTATCACTTCTCACACGTCATCCTGTGGCCGTGAATTCGTTATCGAACCTAAACTCATAGTCATCGGCATCTTGTTTGTCCGATCGCCGCTATTACTTGCTAACTCTTGTAATAATCACATCCGTACCAATAAAGATCCGCTAGAATATATAACCACGATGGCCAATTCGAGTGAAGATCCGTCAAACACCCAAAATTCTAACGGTAACCCGACATATATGCAATATGTAATATATAACAATGAAGTCTGTAGAGTATTTGCCTGCACTTAATTTTTTATTTTCATATTTAGAGTATTTACTCTTCACAACAGATAGTCTAAAAATAGCAAACTTCAACAATTTTTTTTATTATTTAATTTGTACTTTATAATTTGTTCAGCTGGACATTCGGTAAACTTTAACAATGCACTATTTCTGAACCAGCGCAATATTTTCCTAGAATTCAAACCGCAATTCCTAGATTCCAGATCGTTGGGAGCACGAGGCAGGTATGGGTTCTCAGGGCGTAGGACCACGCCCGGGGAAACCCCGATGAATCTGATATTCCCCTATAGCCGGATGGCGGCTGGTCGGCGCCTTTGGCACCTGCCAGTTTGCCGACCCGGTGCGGAGAATTTCGGAGCAGTTGGTGGGCCCATATCTGCCAAGACCACTCACCTCGCCTTCTCGCGGGGCTCTCTGTCATCCTACTCCGGCTCGACCGGTGCGGGGTGCAAAAGAGTGAGTGGCACCGGGATTGGAACTACCGACGACGACAAGGCAAAAAAAAACTACTACTACTACATGATATGGAAAAAAAAAGTAACAATGTTTACGGTGCAGAGGAGGGATACTCCAGTACTCCGATACTCCCGCTGCGTCGTCATCGAATAACCGTGGCCGTACAGGGATCAGCCGCCAGGCCCCCGGACGCGTTCATGCGACTAGCGAAAGAGACGCGCGAGCCGGAGTGTCTCGGAGCGGGTCGGAGGAACACGACATTAGGACCGGCTGTTGGAAAGACTGGACAATCTGGTGATGGTTAAGGCTACAGCTTTTACAGATGACTTGGCGGTAACGTGTGCAGTTAAGAAGAATGAGTGTGTGAACACGAAGGTGAACGGATTGTTGAAAACTGTGTGTGATTAGTGCGCGAGTGTCGGCCTCACGTTGTCCAGGGACAAGAGAGAAATAATGTTTATAACGAGTATGCGTGTGCCGCGAATTATTGGAATCAGTTTGGGTGACTCGGTGGCCAAATCAGTAGAAAGTATAAGATACTTATGAGTCACTATAGACACTCATAAAAAAGTTTGACAAGCACATTTAGCGGTGTGTGCGAAAGCGGATGTTTTGACGGGAGCCCTCAGGGGTATCTTACCGAATATTAATGGACCGCCTAATGTGGCGCGGAGACTGTACTGCAACGTGTGGGAGTCTATAGTGATGTATGGTGCACCGATGTGGGCTGTGGCAGTAGACCTTGAGAAGAATAGGCGGACGCTGAAGAGAACGCAAAAAACAGCACTGTGTATTACAACAACGGCTTATCGTACTGTCTCACACGCGGCGCTTTGCGTGTCGACGGGTAATCTGCCGATTTACATCAAAGCTAGGATGCGTAAGGAATCCTATGATATAACCAGGATCATGAAAAGCTCGGCTGTTGATAGCGAGACGTGTCACGGTAGTAGCATATTGAAAGAAGAACTTGATATAATCGATAAGAAAGCCTATGAAGACTGGCAAAGCGAGTGGGGCAATTACGATAAGGACAATGTTACTAAGAAATTGATACGGAAGGCATCCATTTTTGCAATTGCAACCATGCAATTACTAACTGGGCCGCACAGAATATTCGTAATATTCGAGTCAACAATTACGTAGATCTTTTCGAAGCATTAAGAGCTAACGTAACAACTCAAATAACCTCAGACGAGTATAAGGAACAGCTACGCGACTTAAAGCAAGGACGGGACGAAACGGTACAATCATTTAATATTCGATTCAGACGCATATTAAACAAATTAACTTGCGCCATCACCATTAACCAGACGTATCATGCTTGATGCTACAATTAGAAAAGTAGGACGAATTTACTTAAAAGGACTACGCCACGAAATCAGACGAATACTTCTGGCCAACGAACTAGCGTCACTAAATGAAACGGAAAAGAAAGCTGCCGATATAGAACGACACCTACGAGAAGAACAAAGAAATTGGAAAAAAGAACCCAGTCGATTACATACAAACCGTTTTACTGACCATCAACCATTAAGAAATAATAGACTAAAACCATCAACAGGAAACATCATGAAACGTAACGAAAGGAAGATACTTGTCAAAGCAGAACAAACACTACCCATTGAACGAATGCAATCCAAATGCTTCAAATGTAGAAAGATTGGACGCATTGCACCTCAATGCCGAAATTTTCAATCAGCCAGCCAACGAAACCTCCCGCCAGAACGAGTGAATCAAACCAACATAGAAACAGAAACTTACGACGAAACGACGGAAGACCAAGAAAAATTCCAAGAGTTAACACCACTACAGACTCACAATACGGTTTAACACAAGAACTGGACATGTAACACACCTCATCGACACAGGAGCAGGAATCAACCTATTGAAGAAAAACAAAGTAGACTCTCAAACCTTCAAAGCTGATGAACCTCGAATATGCTACATAGGACAAGACAAATATACGACTAACGAATTCATTAGATCTAAAATGTTTGGCAAAAAAAATAAATTTTATATAGTACCGGAAGACTTTCCCCTAATAGAAGATGGAATAATAGGACTACCTTGTTTAGAGAAGTACCAATATGAAATCTCCAACGATAAATTAAAACTTGATAGTAACATTTTATACTTTCAAAAACCAGAAACGATACGATCAGGCGAAAAGAGAGTTCGAACCATCTACCTCGAAGGCAAGCCAACGCGAGTATGCTTCTTCAATTCTGGTGAAGCAAATCATGAAATTTCTAACGACATTGATAACAGTAAAGAATTAGATCAAATTGCTAAACTTAATTAATAAACATTGCTTTGTATATTTAGACGACATTATTATATTTGGAAGCACTATTCGAAAACATAATGAAAACTTAGCCATAGTATTACAAGGACTAAAAGAATTAGGACTAAAAATCCAACCAGACAAATGTGAATTTCTAAAACCAGAACTCGAATATTTAGGACACATAGTAACATCAGAAGGAGTAAAACCTAATCCAAAGAAAGCAATCGAAAATTTTAGAATTCCTAAAAACCTTACCGAAATCAAATCATTCTCGTGGGATACTACCGGAAATTTATACGTAAGTTCTCTAAAATAGCCAAGCTCCTGACGGACCTAAACAAAAAAGACACTAACTTCCACTGGACGGACAAACAACAGAACAGTTTCGATACACTCAAACAATAACTTTGTGAAGCACCTGTTCTGCCATACCCAGATTTCTCTAAAACATTCATATTAACGACAGACGCTAGTAATGAAAGACTAGGAGCCGTATTATCATAAGACGGACATCCATGTTGTTACATCTCTCGAACGCTAAACCCTCCAGAGAAAAGTTAGACGACTACGGAGAAAGAATTATTAGCTATCGTATGGGCATTGAAGCGTCTAAGACAATATTTGTTAGGAAGGAAGTTTATCATTCGTACAAACCATCAAGCACTAAAATGGCTAAACAGTTGCAAAGGCTCTTCTTCCAGACTTATGAGACGGAGACTAAAACTAGAAGAAAATTAATATGAAATAGAATACTTTAAAGGTAAAGATACCCCAGTAGCTGATAGTTTATCCCGAATACACACGATTACAAAAATAGAAAATCCCTAGAATAAAATTGTTCTAGATTTCTTCCAACACTTTACCACGTGGAAACAGAACACTGACAACATACCTCAAAGACTAGAAATTAAACCAAATGACAATTCTTTCTACCAATTAACTCGAAGCGAATTAGGAGAATTCTCAGAAGCAAATTGGCTTAAGAAACTGCACGAAATAATACAGAAAAACAAAAAGATATCACATTCTCAGAACTAGAGAAAAATCAAATTAAGCTTATTCTTCTTTATTTCAACGACACATATAAACCAATCACATTCGCATGGGATCCAATACAAACTCTAACCCAAGACGAAATCGAACAAATTATAAGCTAAAATCATAACGGGACTATAGGATACTTAGGCATCCAAAAGAACTACCAACGAATAAAATAACGATATAAAATTCCACATTTATTAAATAAAGTCGAAGAATTTATAAAGAAATGTGAAGCTTGTCAAAAAGAGAAATTAACGCGGATTAGACCAAAAGAAGAAGCGAAAGTGTCTAATGATCCATCAATATCCCAACGGTTCTTCCGCCGAATGTTCGAGAAGAAGGCGTACGTGGTAACAGTCGCGGACGCCTAACAAACTCAAGGATAGTGGGGATATTGAGAGGTGACAAAAGACAAATAACCGAATCTGATCGGAAGTCGAGTTGTAAGAATCAGTCTTAATACGTTGACTGTGTGACGTCAATCCACATTCGAGGCCGGATGTGTACAGGTCCCTCGTCGCGTACCCTCAATTATTTCAGGGACCCACCATAAACTTAAACTTTTAGTTTATTATTTCTGTAAGTGTTACCGATTTATGGATAGTCCTTGAAACAGTCCTTAGGTTATTATGCGGCCCTGCTAATTACGAGGAAAGCAGGTAATTACCTAATGGGAAAAACCCAATATGTAACTAACGAAAAAATTGGTTTTTCCCATAAACAATATCACCTATTAGCCACGCTGGTATCCGCGTTGTTAATTAAAAAGGACATACCCACACCGAGCTTTCCTCCGTAATGAGACGAAAACACCTAAGTCAGAGTAAACTGAACCTAGAAACAGTCAACGTCTTTCCGATCAGTCAAGCTTATTGTAAATCTGAGCAGTGTTAGTGAATAAAGTTGTGTTACGATTCAATTTTCTCTCTTTATTTTCATCTAACTCTAAAGTTTACGTGACATTTTGGCGATCCTGCCAGGATACATCAACGTTGGGTAAAACAAGACTACGGTTTTGGCCTACGGGATATCCGACCAAAGGTGTATCAAGCAACCTGCACTACGAACGACGATTTTACTAGTGAGCAGAATCATTTCTTCTAAAAGGATCAATCGACTGTATTCGGTAACGTTATATTCCGACTCAAAAATGGACAAGAAAATCGATAATAAAATTACACCTGTCGCTCTAACTAGCGTTGATCCAAACCTACGCGCAATTTTGGATGTGATGCAGCGCCAGCATGAAGAACATAAAGCAGCTATAAATGAATTATATAAATTAATCCTCGATGAAAGCACTCAACGCATTAAAGAGATAGAATCAATAAGGAAAACTATAGCCGGACTCAAGCTAATAGTGCAATCCTCCATAGATTCTCCGGAACTGAATTCAGCCGTAACAGACAATATTAGTTCTGCCAGCAGGAGCATTACCCGGAACACTCGTACAGCGAAACTTCCAGAAAAACGCGTACGGATCGAAGAAACTCCGATCGAAGCATCCGACCCACCGAACTCCGAGGACGAAGGAGAACCAACCTCGTACGAACCATATTCGACGCGGAAACCAGCATCGAGTTCATCCCAGTCCCCAACGGTCAAGATGACATTGGAGTGGAGGGATTCATCAAACGGATAAAAGAAGCTAGATTGGAATGTAAAGAGAAACATGCTCTATCGAGACTGATTCTAACCAAACGTATTGTCGGCGAAGCTGAAAGAAGCATTAGACATTCAGTTCGAATGTCATCGAGACATATGGCGACTTATTTAAATCTGAGAAAATTCGTCTCAATTAATATAACTTTAAACGGTGCACGCGATAAAGTTAAACAAACTCGTCAAGGTTTTAACGAATCAGTACACGGATACGGGTGATCGATACCCTAACTTAATAAAACACACCATCTCCTTACGCAAAAACAAAATCGTTAATACTAAATCATACCGACCTCCCCAATCCCATAAAGCAGAAATTGAAAAACAAATGACAGAAATGTTAGATAAAAATATAATTGAAGAATCTGATTCTCCTTACAACAGTCCAGTATGGGTAGTACCCAAAAAATCAGACGCATCAGGCAAACAAAAATGGCGTATAGTTATCGACTTTCGAAAGCTAAATGAACTTACCGACCAAGTAGCTTACACATTACTGACAATCGACGACATTTTATCACAACTAGGCGACGCCAAATTCTTCTCCTCTCTAGATTTATCTTCAGGATTCCACCAAATACCTATGGACCCCGACTCAAAGAAATATACAGTCTTTAGTACACCTCAGGGACACTTTCACTATAATCGTATGCCATTCGGTTTAAAAAACGCCCCAGCCACCTTCCAACGCATGATGGGTACCGCGTTACGAGGATTATTGAATAAATTTTGCTTCATATACCTTGACGACGTAATAATATTCGGTAGTACAATTCAACAGCATAATGAACACCTTGCTATAGTATTACAAAGATTAAAAGAGTTAATACTGAATCTCCAACCCGATAAATGTGAATTTCTAAAAGCTGAATTGGAATGCTTAGGGGACGTCATAACACACGAGGGCATAAAGCCAAATCCTAAAAAGATCTCCGCAGTTAAAGACTTTAAAATTCCTAAAACACCAAAAGACGTAAAATCATTTCTCGGATTAGCAGGATACTACAGAAAATTCATTAAAAAGTTTTCCAAACTCGCCAAACCATTAACAGATCTCACAAAGAAAGACAATCCTTTTAAATGGACAGAGACGCAACAAACAAACTTTGACACACTGAAAGAAAAGTTATGCTCAACTCCAGTTTTAACATACCCAGACTACACGAAAACATTCACACTTACCACAGACGCTTCCAATGAAGGAATAGGCGCAATCCTATCACAAGACGGACATCCTTGCTGTTACGTTTCACGAACACTCAACCCACTAGAGAAAAATTATTCTACCACAGAAAAGAAATTATTAGCTATCGTATGGGCAGTTAAAAGACTCAGGCAATACCTGTTAGGAAGACGATTCGTTATTCGAACCGACCACCAAGCACTCACTTGGCTCAAAAATTGCAAAGACTCTTCCTCGCGTTTAATTAGATGGAGACTTAGACTCGAAGAATATGAATACGAGATTCAGTACTACAAAGGTAAAGAGAACACAGCAGCCGACGCACTTTCCAGGAAAATTTACCAAATTACCGACAAACCAATCCCAGACACACCTGCAACCTTTAAAGACATTGTAGAACACTTTAACTCATGGTCAAAAGACGCGACACCACCGAAACGACTTAAAATTACGCCAAACGATCACACATTCTACCAATTGAATAAAGAAACATTAAGTCCATTCGACGAGGATACTTGGATTCGAAAAATTGTTGAAATAACCAAGAAACATAAGAAAATCGGAATAACAGACAATAGTTTTACCGAAACCGAAAAAGCTAGAATCAAAGTTACACTCATGTTTATGAACGATCAAATTGAAGAAATAACTTTTGCATACGAACCGATACAAACCATAACTGACGAACAAGCCCTAGACATTATACGCGAAAACCATAACGACATTAGTGGACACTTGGGTATTCAAAAGACATATAGTGAAATCAAAGACAAATTCAAAATCCCACACATCATGGAAAAGATAGATGATTTTGTAAAAAATTGTGAAGCTTGTCAACGACAAAAGCTAGTTAGAATCAGACCCAGGGAGCAACCTGTAGTTCCTCAGACACCAGTAGAACCAAACGAAAAGATAGCCATGGATTTAATTGGTCCGATGCCTAAAACCACATGTGGAAATCAATATTTTCTTTCAATTCACGATGACCTAACGAAGTATCTCGTTTTAGTACCACTGAAAACACAACGAGCTGAATCAATTATCGGTGCATTACTACACCACTACATTTACATCTTCTCAGCACCCAGAACAATACCAACAGACCAAGGACAAAACTTTATTAGCGAACTAATGGTAAAATTTGAAGAAGCATTTAAAATCAAACATATAAAGGCCGTTAATTTTAATCCTCAATCTAACGGATCCTTAGAACTAGCACACGCCACAGTAAAAGACATGATTCGCACAAGCCTACACGATTCTAACAAAGAATGGGATCAGGTATTAGACTTTATTTGCTTAGGGTATAATATCGCGATACACGATGCAACTGGATTTTCACCCTTCGAACTAACATTTGGAAGAAAAGCCAATCTCCAATCTACCGTATCCCGAACTTCCAATTACACCTACGAAGAAATGTTTGCATTATGGCAAAAACGATTGCAGAAATATAAAGTGCTAGCTAAGAGCACTCTCGAACAAAGTATAAAGAGATATATGAGAGATCAGAAAAGAAAAATCATTAATACTCAAGCCTTATTTAAGGAGAGAGATCGTATACTCCTCCACAATGATCATAAATCGGATAAATTGGACGACGAATGGTTAGGACCCTACGTCATTAAGTCAGTCAAGACACCGTATTATGAGATTCTTATTAGAGATCAAGTTAAGAAAGTATTTTACCAAATGTCCTACTGGACAAATTGTAAAAATTTTAAAATAAAAATAAACAAAAAAAAGTTAGAAAATCCACGGTAACAGAATAAAACCCTATTTTTCTGGACGATCACCCTTGCCATCGGCATTACCGCCCTTAACGGTTTGAAAACAAATATAAATTTACTTTTGAAAAGTTTAAAGGCTGATATATTAGGTAAAATGCAGTATTTAAACTTGTAAGGACAATTTTACACATATCTTCGAAAATGTTATAACTTAGAAAACAATCCTTATGTGGAATTTATAACATTTTGCGCCCAACATAGCCAACTTTTAAGGTAACACTATTGGATACTATAAAACAGTCTTGAAGAAACACTAAGATTTTGGAGGACCAAAATCAATCTAAGGAGGGGGGTATGTGACGTCAGTCCACATTTGAGGCCGAATGTGTACAGGCCCTCGCCGCTTACCCTCAATTATTTCAGGGACCCGTCATAAACTTAAACTTTTAGTTTATTATTTCTTTGAGTGTTACCGATGGTATGGATGGTACTTGAAACAGTCCTTAGGTTATTATGCGTCCCTGCTAATTACGAGGAAAGCAGGTAATTACCTAATGGGAAACACCCAATACGTAACTAACGGAAAAATTGGTTTTTCCCATAAACAATATCACCTATTAGCCACGCTGGTAAGAGGCTACCTCCTACCACTTCGCGTTGTTAATTAAAAGGGACATACCCACACCGAGCTTTTCTCCGTAATGAGACGAAAACACCTAGACAGAGTAAACTAAACCTAGAAACAGTCAACGTCTTTCCAATCAGTCAAGCTTACTGTAAACCTGTGCGGTGTTAGTGAATAAAGTTGTGTTACGACTCAACCTTCTCTCTTTTTTTTTCACCTAACCCTAAAGTTTACGTGACAGCAGCGTGGTCGAGATAAAGTCGCTAAAAGCAGCACCTTGGGGCACGCAGACTGCGATTGTCGTCGTACCAGCTACGTATATCGTGAGCAAGGAAGGGAGAGCTAAAATAAGAACAGGCGTTACAACTGTCACTATGGCACAGGGTTCTGCCTAAAGTAATCAGATGCTATTCAGCGTTGCCGGAAATGTGGCGAGATGGGGTACACAATATCGAATTGCGGAAACGATCCGAAGTGCACGCTGTGTAGTGGAGGTCAAAGGTTCTGACTAATCATGTTATGGGGTCGCTAGCGTGCCCTATGCTCAGGAAGTTAATACAGAAAGAGGCAGTTAGAGGGAGAGCACCTCGAAGGTGGTGTAAATAAATTTGAATAGGAGCAGGCTTGCCCAGGACCTGGCGCAGCAGTTGGCCTGCGAGCAGCACGTCGATGTAGTTATACGTTACATAAATCAGGAGATGCTGGAAATATTTCTAATTATAGAGGCCTGTAGCGGGACATGAATCAAAGGACATTTCAAATCATGTTGTTGTTTTGCTTCGTGGTATCAAGACCGTTAGATTACAAGTAAAATGTAAGAACAAATAAACTCCGAGCAAAACAATGTCACCGCTATATGCAACCGTCGAATGAAGACGAATTTGAATTTTCCGACTCTCCCTCAATCAGTATAAATAAACAGACGCGATCGCGTGCGAGACAGTATCGAACACTTCATATCGAGTATTTATTCCGAGTTTTATATTGTATCAACTACTCTCTGTACGCATATTTATTTATTTCAAACATACTTGACGGACTGCGACAGCAATATTTCGCCCTCATTATTTTGTGATACCTATTCACGACTAATCCACCACAGGCCAATAGCAATATTTTGAGTTTGTTAACTAGTCGAAAATCTAAACTCGGTGTAATAATAAACTAAACATTTACAAAACGATCATAAAACCAATTTGGATGCACGGAATATCACTATGGGGGACAGCAGCAACTAGAAAAGCCGAATAAACTAGAGTTGCTACGATCAAAAATAATCAGAACAATAGTTAACGCCCCGTGGTATTTCAGAAATGAGAATTTACGTAAAGACTTAAAAATACCAATGATCAAGGAAGAAATCGACAGTTGTACAAATAGATACAAAGAAGGAATTGCAACGCATCCAAGCCAGCTGGTTGAAGCGTACAAAACCCATGTCAAAAAAAGATTAAGAAGAAAAGCCTACCCTCTGCAGCTCGTAACCGTTTACGCCTTGCACATCGCAATATAAGTAGACAAGTTTTAAGTAAATAGTTGCTTCGCTAATAAAATAAGTTACGATGGTTTTACAATTTATCAATTTATTAATTGAAATTTATGATTTTACAACCCGCAGGAAAGTAATAGTACACTTAATATTCTGGTTTACGGCTGGAGATAAATAAAATATATATATATTCTATACAGCACACCTCATTGAACATACGGAAAATCTTTAATAGAACATAGGTTATGAAAACACATTTTAATTCGTGAATATGTTATGAAAATTATGTAAGAAAATATAAATAAAAGACAATGCGAAATATCATGCAAAATATGTCGTGCAGCGAATAAATGATTCATTATTTATAATATTTCATATCTTATTTCCCTTGTAAAATATTTATTATGTTTCGACGTACTCAATTCTTTAATAGTTTTATATTAAATTGTGTTATTTCCTCATAACTTTATAATTTGATTCCTTTACTGTTTGAAATTTACTGCCTCCTGCGAAATTCTTTTAACTAAATTTATAATTTAATTTTCATAACTTATAGGTTATTATATAATTTTACATATTTATTATATAATTTATTAAATATTTTGTAATCTATATAAATAATAATTCAAAGCTTGAATATTTTTAGAAAAATAATAGTTCCAATGCATTCAATTGTGTCAACCGATGCACTATCGTATTCAAAAAATCAATCTTTTCGTATAACATGATTAACATGCTTTTCTAATCCTCAACATATTAAATCGATATATATATATATGATATATCCTGATATATGTTCCCGTTTCAAGTTTATATCACAAGAAGTTCCTTTTTTCTTAAGTTAAGATTACAATAAGTATCTTGAATCTGTTCTTCTGTCTTAATAGTGAAAATACGTAATCGAAAATGTAGTGTGCAATACATTATAATATGCTCAAATATAGTGGGGCCTGCTAAGAGAACCTGTGTCATAGCTAGCTTGATCCTTCTGGTTCTTTATTTTGAGTTTCAGTTTTCGTCTGTTAGATTAATCAGTTCTTTGTGTTCTATCAGCCTTCTCTTCTCTTCGCACCTACTTATATCTTATTAGCTCATTGCTTCACCCGCGGGCACAGAATCTAATTGATTTTCAGTAAGCATGCTTGTTCGAAAGTCTTATCACTTCACGGAAAATTATAAGTTTTTTTTTAATTATTTTATTTAATTTTACAATTTGTCCAGTAGAACATTTGGTAAAATATCATAGCTTAGAGAATAAAATATAGCATGTGGATGGTTACTCCCAGCGGGATTCCATCTTCCAGGTTGTTTATTGTATTTCTATTGTGAGGTCTGCGGGATGCTTCTTCTTTAGTCTTCTTTCTATTATGGTTTTATTCGTTTCAGCAATCAGCTGGTTGGGTATGTTACAAGTCTTTCTTTATACTTTTTTGCATATTTGGCGATTTCCTCTTTGACTGTTGGAATTTTTAAATCTTTTCGTAAGTCTTCATTTCTAACGTACCATGGAGCGTTAACTATTGTAGAAAATTATAAGCGACTTCAATATGCATTATCATTCGCCACTCGCTCAGGAAATAAATATAAGAGACAGCAATTCTGGTGTAATTTCCTTCAGGTATCATCATCTCGAGAATATTCCTATTAGAGCGTGTACATATTTCGTGAAATCTTTTATATCTAAATTTACTACAGCAACCCAGTGTCATGTTTGCTTACTTAGTCTAAAAACTTAGTTTCACAAAACGGCCTGTGTTTAAAATTTTGCAGCACCCCCATTTCACAAAAACGTTCACGATATACAAAACAATATATTCCATGTATTTTAAGGGAGTTTATTTGAGACGGTTGTTCAAATAGACTCAAATCTTAAAAAGAATATCTTATAAGATTTTGAAATTCGTGTCGAAAATGCATTCATGACCAGTTGCAATTTTCTTACAGGAATAACTGATTCAGTCTTGTGTGGGTGAAAACATCAAATGCTTTCATTTAAAACCTTTTTGACTATGTGTCTTCCATTGTATGATGCCAAACAGCTCAGAAAGGATGAAACGTTAGATGCTTTCATTACTGAATTATTAACTTTTTACTAGTATTAAAAAGTTTTTATACTTTTTACTTATATTATTTCTGAAATAACATGGCTATTGGCTATAAATTTGAGTAAGTTCCACTCTTATGCTTTAGGGAGAAAAGCAGCTGTTGACAGTACGTATGGCTGCATTGTATTGTATTGATTGTATTGTTATCTATTCTGTGACTATGATTGGCTCTCAATGATACGAAGCGTACGTTGCCAAAACGGAAAAGCTTCGTGCTGATGATCTGGAGATCTCGAAACTGGAGATCCAATTACGCGAATTGTCTTCTTCTTTGCAGCAAAATGCAAATGCATCTGCAGAAATTATATAATAAAAGTCTCACTTCTTCATAAATGCGTTTCATGCGTTTATATGCAGGATGTCTTTCCAGACAATTCATTTGATTATTTTGATTTCGTTCTACATTTTGTACACTATACGTATGTAAATACAGATTTTCCTTGCGTATTCACTATGAAGTATTACGACGTAGGTGAATTGCGGATTGGCCTGATCATCTATAAGGACAAATTATTTCGTTGTAACGGTTGACACAGAAAGAGAGGGTAATTGAATCTATTTCAAAACATAATAACAATATGTGCATGTTAGCTGGCTGTTCTTGTAAAGTTGGTTTGAACGAATTTACAAATTATCACATTATCTGGAAAATGAAACGCAAAGCAGCACAGATTCACTTGGATAACATTTCTAACAAATCCCGGATGATGACTTGTGATTTGCATTCGGATTTAGTTGCCTTTTCTCGTTTAGAACATGCTTCGAGATTCTTTCTTTGTCTAATTCTGTACTGCTCATGAAGGATCAAAAAAAAAAACGATATTCGTAGCAGTTGCGTGGATGCTGTGAACTCGAGCATAACGTTACGTGATTTTCTTCCTTCCTTTCAACTACGATCTCACTATTGCATAACTTTATTTATGAGTATTACACAAAAAAATGTTTCATTTGTTCGTTCAGTCAAACTAAAACTTGATACTATTTCATGCTGTAGTATCGTGGAAAAACCATTTGAGGAAATGCTAATGAACTACAGGTAAGTAAGGTACAGGTAAGGAATTCCTAGGTATTCCTACAGGTAAGAAATAGTGGATGTGCTGACGGATCGCGAAGGATGGGAAATCACAATGGGCCATGCGGGCCCAGCAATATGCCTGTGGCCTTTTAGGACAATAAGTGATTGAAAAAGGTGTACGTGACCATCATAGGCCAACGACAGCTGCAAAACGGTTCCTGCTGGGTAGCCGAAGACCGTGGCATAAAAGGACGTGGAGAAACTAAGTTAGTCGTCAGTTGTAAGTTGTGAGCTGTCGTATAGAAGGTGAGTAGTTGCACAAATTCAGATTGTCTGTAATAGATACATTACTACATTAAGAAATAGCTTCAATTAAATAGTAGTACTTCTGTATTGTAATCATAATGGAACATATCTATCATTGTTCCTTTATCACATTGCCAAATCTTTATGTGAAGAGAAACGTGTTAAAATTTTGGATACAGCTTTTTAAAAAAGAAACATATGTTCTGTATACAAAGTATACAAATGTATTACATATTGCGTTGGAATAATTAGCATTACAATCCAATAGAATTAGATTAGAATGAGATCGTAATCTAATTCTTTCAGTAACGTAGTCATAAAACTGTGTACTAATCACGTGGTCATCTGACTTGAATACACGAACGAAAGAATGGAATCCTTATATTTTCTTCTTCTTTTTATACATCTATATTTTTTACTTTTTATTTTAATTTTTCTAATACTGGCATCACATGGATCTTCTTCCGCCTCTTCGACTGCAACTTCGAAATGCAAGTTCATCGTTTCTAAACTTTCTATGTTTCTCTTTCTTCGTTCCCTTTTCTTCTTTTTTGTCAATAATCATTCTGTATTACACCACTCATTTTTATTACTTGATCATCATGGGTACAAGTCCTTCAAATTATTCAAGTTCTCCATTGCATGAGCGGATATTACAAATTCTAAACGTTATTGTGGCACACATGTACATGTAGTAAGAAACGTGGAACGTTTTATTGTCCTGCTGTTTTAGCAAATCCTGCTTTGTTAATACCGGCGATCGCTCTCCATTCATTCTTGTGTTATATTTTGCAAAACTTTCTAAAAATTATGTTACTACCTTTCGATTTTTACTAACAAATTTTGTAATTTTTATGGCAATATAATTATTTGTTCATTTCAATAGCAGAATTTTGTCAATTTCATTATTAGTTAACACTTTTTTTACTTCCAAAATTTAGTGAAAAATAAAACAATAAAATAAAAAAATAAAATAAAACAATAAAAATTGAGTACTAATTAGCAAGAAATATAGCAAGATTTTACCTAGATTTCTTCCTATAACTTTCATAACTTATTTTTTTTTTTTATTTAATTTGTACTTTACAATTTGTCCAACTGGACATTCGGTAAATTTTCTTAGGTTTTTCACAACTTATGGCGACGATATTCTGTATATTTCCGCATGATAAAAGATGTATAATTTATAAAATGTAAAATTTAGAAAGAATTATCGGAATTACCAGAATTACCAGAATTACTAGAATTACTAGAATTACTAGAATTACTAGAATGGCCAGAATTTCTAGAATTTCTAGAATTTCTAGAATTGCTAGAATTACCAGAATTAGTAGAATAACCAGAATTACCAGAATTGCCAGAATTATCAGAATTATCAGAATTGCCAGAATTGTCAGAATTTCCAGAATAACAGAATACAGCCATTCAGTGCAGCAACGACTACAGTTGCTATTGAGATAATTTATTAAATATAATTTTTAATTTAATGTAATTTTTATTTTAATATAATTTTATCTGTACATTAATGAGTAAATTTTAAATATCACAATAGTATCAAACTAAAATTATACTTAGTTATACTGTAAATATACTGAATTTATAGTATAGTTATATTGTAGTTATACTAAAGTTATAATATAAGTATAGCATAATACAATATAAGCATAGTATATTCTGAAGTTATAGTATACTTACAGTATAGTCATAATTAAGTTATACTAAAGTTATACTAAAGTTATACTGCATTAAAACTAGGTCACACCTTGTACTGCTCCAAGATGTTTTCTTCCAAACTATTTTATTTCAGCTGGTTTGATCGTCGCTTCTTGCTTCCTTGGGGAATCTCAAGAAGAATGTACTACCAACGTTGAATAGTCTTAGAAGAAAAGAGGCCAAGGTGATGACGCAGATGGATGGATTCCTAAGGGCAACTTAGCTGATACGGCAGTGAATGACTGAGTGGATGGTCCCTAATTGTGGCTGGTAGTAGTGCAATCACTACCGGAGAGATGGCCGAAGCTCGGTTTCCGTACTCTTTACTAAAGCTCAACATCGGAATGGAAGTGCGATACTGCGGATAAGCGATTTAATAAAAGAAAAGTAATTATGGAATTGACCAAAAACAGAAAGCCATGGAAAGGGTGCCATGAATGTTAGAAGTCGAAACGTTGGATATGTTGATTCTGTTTTAGGAGGGCATTGTGTTCTGATGTATTTGCTCGAAAAATTTACCAGCTGTCCAAATTGAAAAATACAAATTAAATAATAAAAAAAGAAATGTTGATTCTGTTTTAAGAGGCCATTGTGTTCTGATGTATTTTGGCACGAGTTCATCAACCGCGAACTCTGGCGCGTCACGTTGTTCCAAAGAAAACTGAGACAAGCTTCTGATACCTGCGAAAGCGTCCGATGACGAAATGTTATTCGGCACGGACTCATCGGTGTCTTCCGTGTGCAGATTTGAGAAAACCTGCGGCGCACAGGATTGGTTTCGCCGGCATACGAATAGCAAGCTTCGAAAAAATCTAGATCTAAATTTGACAGTGGAGATAAACTATCTCAAGCGATAGGCCCCGAACGGGGTCAAACAAACCAAAGACAGCCCTTCGAAGACAGGGAGGATGGCTTGGAAAGCATGGAGGCTATTTCGTCAGTCTCCTAAAGCTTCTCCAGGCCAGTGGAACTCCTGGTCAGATAGCCAGTGAAAAAGTATATATAAGTACAAGATTTTGGGGTTAGAAATCAATTAAAAAATGGATTATTGGGAAGACAGCTGTTGAGAGGCCGTGATTCTAGGAAACAGAAATAGAAGTCAAACGGTCGATAATGCAGGCAGAAGGAGAAGGGCAATTGCGACAGAATGATACAGGCGAAGAGGGAATATTCAATAAATTTTCGTTTAAATCATTATTTAAATAAAAACCCTTAGTTACCAGTAGGCGGGAACATGATAAAAGTCTGCTTAATTGGACAAGAACAATGCTTAATAATGCTCAAGAATAGTTCACAAACAATGTTCTTAAACATTTTTAGCTGCTGGAAAACGACATCCAGAATTACCAGAATTACCAGAATAACCGGAATAACAGCCATTCAGTGCAGTAGCGACTACAGTTGCTGTTTAGATAACTTTTTAATTTAATTTTTAATTTAATGTAACTTTTAATTTAATATGATTTTATCTGTACATTAATGAGTAAACTTTAAATATCACAATAGTATTAAACTAAAATTATACTTAAAGTTATACTGTAGATATACTGAGTTTATAGTATAGTTATACTGTAGTTATACTAAAGTTATAATATAAGCATAGCATAATACAATATAAGCATAGTATAGTTATTCTGAAGTTATAGTAGAGTTATAGTATAGTATAATACAATATAAGCATAGTATAGTTATTCTGAATTTATAGTATACTTACAGTATAGTCATAATCAAGTTATACTAAAGTTATACTACATTAAAACTAGGTCACACCTTGTACTGCTCCAAATTGTTTTCTTCGAAACTCTTTTCTTAGAGCTGGTTTGCTCGTCGCTTCTCGCTTTCTTAAAGAGTCAATAAGAGTCAACAAGTCAATACACTTATTTAAAACATAATGCACTCTGATTTAACAATTACGTATAATTAAAACTCCCCAGATCTGGGCTTCATGTGCCTGTCTATTACCAAGATAGAGATGAGGTTTTTAGTGGGTAAAAACGTTCGACATCTTCCCGAGCCCCGCATAATCCAACAGCTTTGGCTGTCGGATATGCATAAGTGTATTTTCCACTCCTCGTAAAAAAAAAGAAAGGAGATGAATAAAAGAAAATATTTTCTATACTTTTGTAAACCAAAATGAGTCGTCTACGCAGCGGTTACCCCTAGATCTAAAAGAATTCCGCCCCATTTTCAAACAACGTATAGAAACACACTCTTATCTACATCAAGAGAAATGTAATTTTCCTTCCTCTAAGAAAAGAGCAAAGCCGTAGGTATAATCCGCTCGGCAATCGGAGAAAGTGGACGCACCGATTTTTCGTTTTTCGGTACATATTGTATAATAAAACTCCTTCTTTGCATAATAAATGTATTTAAGCGCATTGAAATTATTTGCTAATCTTATTAAACACTATAAACGACAAAAGCTACGCAACATTGTTTCAAAAGTTAAAAAAAGGTTTACTCTTGTAGTGCGCTTTCCGGAGTGTACCAAATTTATGAAATGTCTCCCACATATTTCTTACAAGTTAGGTATTAAAAAGTGGCAAGCCCCAAATATCGAAGAAAAGAAGATTGTAACCGAGAGGAAGAAAATTATTATTAGGAGGTTTCGATCTGTTACGACCGTTCGCGGAGAGACGCGATCGCGAGGAAAGCGCGTCAGCGAGAGGCGTAAATTCACGCTACGATTGTGTAATCGACGCCGCGAATTAGTCGTTTCCCTGTCTCGGTTAAGATAACAGAGGTGGTTAAATGAGGTTAACACTGAATTAACAGGGTTAACAAGAATGATATACAATATATATAAATCAAAATACAAAGGCACGTCACTGATTATTTAACGATTATACAGTTAAATTGATACAGCAGTTCGACTCGACTTTTCAATATTTCGTTGTGTAATTGGGTTTTGTTCGTTTGACACTCTTAGTGCAGTTCCATTTCGATACTCGATCGATACTGATTGCCCTTCGATGGTCCCTTTGTGATCTTTGGGTGGCGACCCCCACCAGCTCGGGTCACGCCACCGATCACGCCACTGATCACGCCATGATCGCGCGTGTCACCTTTGTGTATAGTTAAAATAACGGACCAATTCGAAGGTTCTGGAACTGGCTTTGATTGATATCGGCCGATACGTTGTATATTTGTCGAGCCGATTGAGACGGTCCGTCTGCGACATTGTAATGCCACGAGCGACGGTTAGGAATACGGCCTGTGGCAAGCCTCGTGGCGTAACACGATCGGAAACTGGAGTGTTGATTGATATACCTAAGCAAGTGATATACCGGGCGGAAACATGAACGATGAGAAAGTATTGCCCGTAGATTTTTTCACAATGGGGCCCGGTGTGTCGCGCACCGGTTCCCGGGCCCCTCTCGATCGCAACCGAGACGGTCATCGTGGAGGTTTTAGTCGGTTGGAGTCCGGCACTACCACGCCGCTTTTTCCCCAGAAGCGGCCTGGTGTCCGTGCGGATTTCCTCCACGCTAAACAAAAAAAAAAAAAAAGGTTTTTTCACAATGTCACCCTAACATCAGATCTAACTGGTATTGATGTAAATATTGTAGAAAGATTTTCTATAATATTTATGACATTATCATTCGGACTGCAACTTAACTCTTCAACGTTTGAAACTTATGCTGACGAAACTACAGAATTATAAGTTTAATTTTTTAATTACAATAATAGGTTTAACTTCGTTCATAAGTTAAATTTCCAATTGCGATCGATCAGTTATTCAAAGATGTCCAGGAATCTCGTCATACAGAATTCAAGAGATTCGGAAAGAATTCTTCCCCAAAATATCTAGAATATATACAAAAATTGGCGTTCTTCGCAATTATCTCAATCTCAATTATCTGACAACAACCTGACATCAACAATATCGAACGATATTTATTTTCTCCTGATAAATACTTCCAGTCAAACATCAAATGAAACAAGCATCGCCAATGACAGTGATTCAAGTAGTAATTTAGAATAAAATAAATTGGTATCTTTTAGTATTAAGAATAACTCTTTAGTAACATATATTACGTTAATGTATTATATCATTAACAATCGCCGCTAATGCAATTTTTGTCACGGCTGTGGTCTTGTTTAAAGTATCTGGGCGACTACACGAAGGCACATTTAACGTCTGGAAGGCCACTTGAGTTCTTACCATACATAAGAGTGCCACAAATTGATGATTCCAAAGGATATCGGAGGGGGGATTCTTGTAGTAGGTAGGTGAGATCAGGAAGACATTTAATTTTTAGAATTAGAGCCAAAAGCAAAAAACCCAGCACCAAAGTTGTAGCGGCGCTTAAGTTAGAGGTCAATTCAAATCATGTTGTTTTGCCTCGGAGTATGAAGATCGTTAAGATACATGTAATGTAAGAATAAATAAACTCCGAGCAAAACAATGCCGCCGCTACATGTAACCATCGAACGAAGACGAATTCAAATTTTCCGACTTCCCCCCGACCAGTATAAATAAACGGACGCGATCGCGAACAGGATCATCTTTATCAGTTACATACGCCGTTACATACGCAGTTCAGTTACAGTATCTAGTATCGAGTATCGTGACAAGCCTTTATGAGTATTTATCCGCTATTTTATTTTGCGATTAATACTTTGTATCAACAACTCCAGCCTATAGACTGTACTTTGACTTATTACTTTTAAATATATTCGACTATTTAAATATATTTCATCAACGAGCAATTTCGTCATTAAACCTCGCGTATTAACTATCATCTATACACATAAACCTCCTACAAACTTACTTAGTTCAGACAATTTATCTTATTTACAATTCGTTGCATTTACCGCAAACTTCAAAGAGTCTTTCTTTAAAATCACAGATCAAAGCACTTTTTTATATTTCTACGCTTTAAGCGTCGTCGTGTTTCCGATTAAAGGGAAAACTTTCCTGACGGAAGCATTTTTAACGTCAAATAGCAACTATTAGCTCCTCTTCAAGAAAATATTTTGTAAATAGAGTAAAAGGAATCTTACAAAAGTTCAGGGAAATTGGAAATGTATTAGAGCAAAAGATTTGCTGAAAGTCGACTAATACTAGTAAGAGTAAGTTTACGTTTCTGAATGTCATAGCCTCTTTATGCGATTACATATGCTCGGACAGCTGTTGCGCATGTGTTGTTCAATTTAAGGGTCTCTGAGCTGCCCAGTGCTCGAACTATCCTAACTTTACTTCGTATAAATCACTATAAGGAGACTTGCTCGTGAGAATTTTGTTATACCTGTAATCGGATATCATGTATATATTACATTTATATGTATATATAAGCAAAAATAAGAGAGAAAGAAGGGAACTAAACATTAATTAGATTACGTTGGGAAACTGTAGTGCTCGTTCCAAGAGAGGAATGACTTATACCAAGATATACACTTAATAATACAACATTATACATCTCAAAGAGATGTTTATTGTAAAATCATCGTGGTAAAAACTAGCAACAATTCTTTGAGCGCTCCCCGACGCAAAGATATCCCTAAATCCTTGTCGGACCCTGATCGGCGCAACCTCACATGCACCATATTCACTACATAAACTTCCGCAGTCTATTTAATTTGTTATAATTATTATTTTAAAAGTTGGCGTTACAATTTTTCTTTATTCCATTCTGAGTTAAATTTTTGTGTGTATAATAAAATATTGTTACGTTACTATAGGAAATAAGAAAAAGCCGGTTTTCTACTGCTTTCCTTTTCTATAAGGAATATCACCTATTCTTTTTGAAAAGGTTAAACTGTTAATATGATTTCAAACATGGTATACCTTGTTCCATATCACGTTGACATATAGAAATATATAACAATATAAAAAAAAATTGAGAGATTTTAGATAATTTTGTTTTTATGAGACTTGGTATAGTATTAACATCATGCCCAATACTGAACACAATAGAATCTAATTAATTAACATAAATACTGAAGTATTTATATATAAATACTAAACAAGAATGAAACTTGTCTTTTTCATTTGTAATCTGTAAATAATGATTAGGAAAGATAATGAATAAATGGAAATCATCACCTTTTTTAAATGGAATAGCGCATTCTACAATTAAGGGCGGATAAAAGAAACGGACTTACCGTGGCAGCATAGCAAAGAATTTATGAAATCTTGACTTGCTCAGAAATCAGTTTCCTTGCATATCGCAAAATGCGTTTACCATATATTTCTGGCAATGTAGATCCTTCAAATAATTTCCTAAAACATGTTTCAAAAAATACTTAGAATAATATACCCATAGTGAAGTATGTACATAAATATATAAAAAATACATAAAAGATAACTAAAGCTAATTGCTTAATTATGAAACTATCATTAATAACTAAAAGAATGAGAGCACAAGTTAAACTAGCATAATAATATAAATATTAAAGATACAAAATAAAATACAAAACGGGTAAAAATGAGATTTGTAATACACACACGTATGCAAGAAGAATAATCTGAACAACGGCTGACTCATTACAGAAGAATGCCTGCAATATCCGGCATTTAGAACTAAATTCCTTTAAAAAAACGATTAAATGTAAAAAAAACAACAAATGAAAAATTTCCTTCATCAACAAAGAAAAACAAATTTTATTAAAAAGCAAAAGCAGCATTAGGCTTATAGCATTCTGGCATAGAAGAATAGCAAAAGAGATAGAAGAACAGCAATTCAAACAAATTCACAAATTATGAAAACAGCTTAAAAACTTCGCTATGAATGTTTTGTACTAACTAACAAATTTAAACATTTCTAAACTAAGTATAAATAGGCAACAAATAATTTTATATAGCAATACACAAATAATATTAAATAAATAAAATTTTTCTTATTGAAATGTGACAGTCTATAATAAAAGACGAATTAAACAAGAAAAAATAACTTTAACAAAGAAGAAACGAATTTATAAAAATTTATTCCTAAAAAATTATGGCCGATCAAATATGTGAAATAGAGGTACAAAAAGCAACTAATATCAGATGAAATATGCAATGTATTCTCTCAACGTACATTTGCGAAGCGATTTATTTTATACTTCATTTCCGAGCTTCTTTAGAACTACTTTATGAAAATTAAGAATTTTCTACATCAAATCATTTCATTTGCAAGACCTCATATATTTCTAGATTATTCACACAAAATTAGTATAGCGCGCAAACATTAAATGGAAATAAGCGATCAGTAGCCGAAACAAACAAGAGCAAAAGTTAAAATAAGACATCAAAAATAGCAATTATTATTCAAATTTGTATGAAAAGTCCCTGAGAAAGTAAATTCTTCTTTAAATGAAAGACGGTTGTGCATATGAAAATCAAAAATGTAATGAAAATACAAAAAACATAAAAGAAGAAAACTGTACTTGTTACTACGACTTACCTTTACGTGTAGAATAATTTCCTTTCCGGTTACTATACTATCTCATCCATCCTAGAACAAATTTTTAGGTTAAAATTATTTATACAAAGCAGTAAATTTTTATGCGATGTACACTCTATCTTGACTCGAATACGAAAGACGATTGAACAGCACCGATTTCTATAATAACAGTGAAGACAAAGGAGTGGTGCTGCTTGCTGATTGGCTACGCTTCAGGACTACAGGTGGGACATGTACACGATTATTGCGCAGAAGTTACCTTGTGGCATACTTGTAAAATCTAGATGTGATTCTTTTGTTAATTTTCCATGGTTCTACTTCAATTTGAAGATTAATTAAGTAAATGTTTAATAACGATTTTAATACCGGAAATAACGATTATTATACTCCTAATTTTTATATGATTATAGTATAGTAAAATATATAAAATACATGTATGTGTTATGTACAATGGCTCACGAAAGTGTGTCTGATGCACTTGATATTTCAAAGTATTCTCATACAGTAAGATACAGATATCAAGATTATGCGTGTAAAATTTGAGTTGGATAATATTTGTAGAAGTTAAAGAATACTCATTGCAGAAACAGGCAAAAGCAGAGTTATAAAAATTTCTCTATTTCTATTTCTTACCTCATATTAATATTTAGTTCGGTCACTTTTGCCTGGAATGACATCTCTAGGACGGTTTTTCATACTGCGTTCTAATTTTTCTGTGATATTTATGTCAATATTATTCCATATTTAAGTAATTTTCTGTTTTCATATCGTTTCTTTATTTATTCTACAATTATTTAATCTTCTACCTATTCCATCCATAAATATCATATTGGGTTTATATCTTATCTCTGCGATGGCGTGTATTGTACAGTATCCATTCTTTTACAACTCAGGCTCAATGTTTCGGATCAATATCCTGTCGAAAGTGAAGATTATGTACTTTTAGCATTTTCTGCATTATTCAATTTTTTTATAATATGATTGATTGTATTATATTCGATTTACTTCTCTTAAAGAGATCGGCTATCTCTCTGTAAGATTTCCATCTTTATGCAGTTTTAATATTACTTCACGCTCGGACTTCTGCATTTCAGATCTTTTCGAGATCATAATGTCTGCACTCTATTAATCGTAACTGATTATGACATTAAACTCGGTAAATGACGTCTTAGCACGAATAAAATTCGTTAGTATTAATATTTACTGCGTAAATTCGATGTAAACATCGCTTACCTCTAAGCGTTCGATTACTGTTGTAATTCCCTTTCTGTAATGAGTATTCTCTAACTTCTACAAATATTATCCAATTCAAATTCTACACACGCAATCCTGATACCTATATCCTAATATAGATATCATATTACCTTGAAATATAAAATCTATATCATATATTTTTATTCTTTAATGTTTCAATAGCGAGCGTTCAAATACTTTCAAAGACGCTATATGTCTATGCAAAATATAATATGTACATTCAAAATGTGTCATAGTTGTACAATATTTTACATTATGAATGTAATTTTAATCGTTCGTTATGTTCTCTTGTTAAAATTTTGTTGTCAGTTGAAAATCGATTCATAAGAGGGAAGAATTTTTTATCGCAAATAGACTAATAGACAGTTTTTCTCTAAGATGAATTGAAAATAATAAATTTGAATAAAAACGGATGAATAGATGATTTTTCTAAAGAAATAAAAACGAATAAGGAATAAAAATCGAATAGGTAATAAAATTTGATTCCTTGTTTCTTATTCAATAGACTGCCGAATTTAGGCCTTAATATTCGTGTTAGGTATCCATATCTCGTTGACATTCAATAAGAAAGAAAAACATTCGCTTAACACTCTCCCTTCTTGAGAATGTCCTTAGTGCTATAACAAATAGTTCTTGTAAACAAAATATTATTCTTAGCTCGATCCTAACTAGCGAGCCCGATCCTGACCTATGTGTTACGTCGCGTAAGACATCTGCATTCCAGCCCTCGCTACCTGGCAGCCATCGGCCTACCGACAGTATTCCCGACCCTCAATAAACTCAAGGACCCACCAGAAACCTTAACTTTAGCTTCATTGGCTATACACATGTTTGCCAGTCTGCTTGTTCAGAAAGAATTCCCAATTCTAGAAGAATTTCGGTTTACGTCTGGGTTTTGGAAAAGTCCTTGAGTTTGTTAGACGCTCTTAAAAATCACGGAGAGAGCGGGTAGTCGCCGAATAAGTAAAACGCACATCTGTCCAAAGGGAAAGTTGGATTTTCCCATCAACAATGTCGCCCATGAGCCACGTGGGTAGGAAGCTTCTGCCTCCTATCTTCTTTTCTAACGTTAGACATAACCAATCGGCATCGCGGATCGTTACCCTCGCTTTCTTGACGAAAAGTGTGAGTAACGAATCCGCGATCTTCGTTCAAAGGGCACACCCTTACCGAGCATTCCTCCGTGATCATATAAGAACGAATCTCCTACTTCTTCGGTAACATTCGAGGAGTCAACATCTACTTCCAATGTAACATTCGTGGAGTCAACAACGTCTTCTTCTTGTACATCAGTCAGTCGATTAATATCTCGTCATACGCAACACGCGAACTAAGTTTCAAATCATGCTCATACTTCGTAGTATTAAACATTCGTTATTGTATTACACCTAATTTGTTGGATCGTATAAAGATATAATAACCTGTTAATAGCAGCGTTATATTCAATCAACTACCCTTATTATCCCACAAGAAATAAGGGATCGAACGATTCGTGGCGTCGATTAGTCAATCGTAACGGGAATTTACGACTCCCGTTGGCGCGCTTTTTAAAGATCGCGACTCCCCGCGAACGTGCGAAAAAACACTATGCATACAGGGTGTCCGGCTATAGGTTTTCGAAAATTTAGGTTTTCGAGATGATTCTTGACGCCGAGATAAGACGAAAATCAAGAATAAAAGAATTGCGTTTTCGACTTTGTTTTGTTGATATTGACAGTTAAAGATACCCTGCACGTGAGTAACCCTCTTTATACGAACGAAGGGAGGTCAGCCTATGCAGCGGGACGTACAGTGATCCTCAATCCGAACGATACATGAGCGGCAGCTTACTTCGTGCAAGCCATAGAAAAGACCATGGTATTCAGAAACGTAAATAACTCCACGCGACATTTTGCAAAGGAAATAGTAGATTGAGCATTAAACGTGCTTGCTTGTGGAAACCTATAAGAGCATATCGAGAACCGCCTTATGAAATGTCCGAGTAGAGAAGATTAAAGTTTCCTGTAATCCTTTGCTTCTGTGAGTGTCCACAGCAAAATCACACACGCACCGCGATTGTCCCGATCGTGAGTGTCCACAAAAAATACAAAAGATTACAATAAGATGTTCTATATGTCCCCGTCTTCTTGTAAACAGAGCCTGACTCTTCTCTTAAAATATTTCCGTAAAGTCGAGAGGATTTAAATCTGGGGACCGAGCAGGCCAAAGCAAGGTCCTCTTCGACTGGTTTACCTGTTTTCAAAACTGTTTGTCGAGTGCATTGCACTACATTGGTAGAATGTGATGGTGCGTTGGATTTTTCTAACTCGGCCATTTGTAAAGATCTTTTTCTTCTTGAATTTTCTTGCATACGTTTCACAGATTTTAAGGTACCGGTATTCCGCAAACGTTGGTCTATTCTGTAAAATACTTTTGCGATGAGTATAATCCTATTGGGATATTCTTCGGCTTATAAACTTCACGCTTTTGCGTTATTGTTGATCGCTGTACCACAGCAAAAGTACATGTCCGAAAGTTCTGCAAATGTATACGTTTTATAATAAATGTGACTAATAAAAACGCGCATAATACACGCAGTACGCGTACTGCGCGCACAAAATACACCCAAGTAACACTTTAACTTAATATTTTCAATTCTCTGAAAGTTTTCCTTCGACTGTTGGAATGATTCTGTTACTCGAAAACTATTCCAGCCTCTTGCTTGAAAACAGTTAAAATACGGCAATATAGTAATAGAGAGTTCATTTAAAAAGAAAAATTTACGATACTCATTACCAATGCTTTTACCTTCTTTGTATAACTCGAAATTATCCAGCAACAATCATAATATTTGAGAAGTTCCTTTGGAAAGCAAGAGTATGGTATCGAGAAAGCGAATAGGCAAGCAACCAGATGTGTTTAAAAAAAGCACAAACCTTTTTGATATGTTCAAAATTTACATAGCTAGAGATTTATTCATATTTCATATTTATCAGATTATCATCGGAAAAGTGGACTTTTTACTTACCAAATGGGTTTCCGAAATATATCATTTCTTCGAGTCTTAAATAATATCCAATAGAACAATAAAAATATTGGTATATTGTTTTTAGTTTTTATGATGGTAACGTGAATGCTCTAAGAAAACTCTAATATAGATTAGAAGCACAACTATCGCATTTATTATTTATTTTGAAGCAAATATTTAGACTATATATATTTGTTGTATAATATAAAATATTAATTTGACATTTTGTGATGAAAAGTGAATATTTATCGAAAAATTTATTCAACTTTCAGTTTCAGCTTTTCAACAGTTTCTATAAAATGTCAAATTAATATTTTATATTATTCCACAAATATAATCACAATGTATATCAGATATGAAAAGCTAGACTATGTGTTTCGACCGTTCGCGGAGAGATGCGATAGCGAGATAGCACGTCAACGAGAGTCGTAAATTCCCGTTATGGTTAAATAATCGACGCCACGAACTGATCGATCCCCTTATTTCTGTCAAGATAATAGGGGGTGGTTCAATTGAATTTACACTGAATTAACAGGTATAAAATAATGTTTATTCCAACAACTTTGTAAAGAAGATAAGTTAAATAAGTGATTGATTTAAGGGTAGAAACCCGGTAAAGATATGTTGACTATTCTAACGATGAAGAATAAGGTATAATTGAGTTTCGATTCATAGACAAAGTTATTGTGTAGAGTACGCGACCTAATCTTAAATGGTGACAGGTCAAAAAATGTATAAAGACTGACTTTCTGTGAAGATGATGCTGCGGAGAAAAACTTGGGATAGGTGGGTCTGATGACACGGAATTAGTTGATTTGTTAAGGAGAAATTTTCGTTAGGAGAGTGAGGGAAATAGACTTAGTTGTCAATTGGCTAATTTTCTAGGTTGGTGGATGAGGAAGGGTACTAATCGTCACCGAAAAAGAGTTGCTAATGAGAAGCATCATACGTGAGAAAAACCAACTTTCCCGTGTCAATCCGTAGTAAACAATGAACTTTTGAGAAAATTCGGTAAAACAGTTTACTGTTGAGTGCCGAAGCGTGCAGACGTGTGTCTAGTGCTCTATGAAGTTCGTAAAACAACACGCGTCACCCATCCGTCGAAAGTGAACATAGCCAAGTGTTTCTTTTCTTATTAGTGAAAAATTCCAACGCTCCTAATCTCTACCCCAATCCTAGCCTCATAGCCTCTCGATTAGTTTCTCCAATCGAATTAACTAGCTCGACGATGGGCCAAACATCCCTTCCTCCCCCGTGGCAAAGGGACAATGTATCCCTCCACCTAAACGATGCGAACAACTCAAACAAACGTAAATTGGAAGCAAGTAAAAATAATGCGATCATCAATCGAAACATACCGCAAACAAACCACGTGTCCACCTACAATAGATTCTCAATATTGGAATCCACTGTCGACAACATGGACATAGCCGAAACTCTAACAACTCAACATACCCAAAGTAGTCCCCCACCCCCGCCTATCTTCATTGATGACGTCATCGACATACAAACTATGATTAAAACCATTGGAAAAGATATCTGCGAAGAAGATTACAAGTTAAAAATAACCAATAATAAAGTCAAAGTCAAACCCGGACTCCTATAGAAGGATCACAAAGCTACTAAAGACCGTGAATGCTAACTTTCACACTTACCAGCTTAAACAAGAAATATCTTTCCGAGTGGTTTTGCGCAACATCCATCACTCAGCAAATTTAGATGAATTGAAAGTCGAACTTTTAAATCACGGTCACAAAGTAATCAATATTAGTAACATAAGGCATAGAATCTCAAAAAACCCACTATCCCTATTCTTCATCGACTTAAAACAAAAACCCAACAACAAACAAATCTACAACATAAATCGTCTAATGAACTCGGTAGTAAAAATCGAATCTCCGTTAATTAAAAAAGAGATAGTGCAATGTAAAAGTGCCAAAGGTACGGTCACACGCAGAAATACTGCAATCATAATTTCCCCTGCGTAAAATGTGCAGGTTCATTTATTTTATTTAGAATTTTACAATTTGTCCAGTAGGACATTTGATAAAATATTATACCATATAGAATAAATATAGCATGTGGATGGTTGCCCCCAGCGGGGTTCCATCTTCCAGGTTGTCTATTGTATTTCTATTGTGAGGTCTGCGGGATGCTTCTTCTTCAGTCTTCTTTCTGTTATTATTTTGTTCGTTTCAGCAACCAGCTGGGTTGGGTCTGTTACAAGTCTTTCTTTATACCTTTTTGCATATCTGGCGATTTCTTCTTTGACTGTTGGAATTTTTAAATCTTTTCGTAATTCTTCATTTCTAACGTACCATGGAGCGTTAACTATTGTCCTTAAAATTTTTGTTTGCTCTGTTTCTATTTTATTTATGTGACTCATTGCTGCCGTCCCCCATAGTGGGACTCCGTATGTCCAGATTTGACATTCCCAATAGAAGCTGCTGGCATACCCCAAGGCGGTGTCCTCGGACCTCTGCATCTACATTGCCGATTTACCAACCTTAACAGAGATAACCACAGCGATATTTGCTGATGACACAGCTTTATTAGCATCCCACTCAGACCCGATAATTGCCTCCTCAACTCTCCAGCAAGGTCTCCACTCTATGGAAAAGTGATTCCACAAATAGCGCTTCAACATAAATGAAAATAAATCCAGTCATATAACTTTCACGCTGCGAAAACAATCCTGCTCACAGGTGACCATAAATAATATTCCAATTCCAAACAAAGATACAGTGAGATACCTGGGTATGATTCTAGACAGAAGAATGACACGGAAACGGCACATCGTATATAAATCTAAAGAACTGAAAACAAAACCAAAAAAATTCTACTGCCTCATTGGCAGGCGCTCCAACTTAAACATGCAGAGTAAAATAACGCTATATAAAGCCATATTAAAACCTGTTTGAACCTATGAGATCCAACTATGGGGAACAGCGAGTTATTCCAACATAGAAATCCTTCAACGATTCCAATCAAAAACTCTAAGATCCTTGATAGATGCACCTTGGTATGTTACCAACGAAACAATACATCGCGACATCAAGATACCCACAGTTAAAGAAGAAATATACAAGTTCAAAAACAGATATAATATAAGAGTTAACAACCACCAAAACCCATTAGTTACCCAACTATTTGACACGACGGATCAGATCCGCAGACTAAAAAGAAAATACCCTTTAGATTGGAGCATTAGATTCAACTAAAATCAAACATACTATAAACTATTATAATCCTAGTTACAGTACCACGCCAAAAGAATGTGCTTATAATTCTCAATGAGAATTGATTGTAAATAGTCTACCAAAAAAAAAAAGGTAAAAAATTGTAAAGGTTACAAAATTACGAAAATTCGTTTAAGATGCGGGAAATATTTATGCGTCAAATATACATTTGATGATAAGATAATTTGTAAAAAGTGCAGCGAAGTTGAATAAGATATATCTCTATATATATAAAAGTGTAATTCTATTTAAGTCTATAGTTAAAATTAAACAAAAGTAAACTTGGACGAAATTTTATGAAAATTCATCATTTTATAAACATTTAGTTATAAATTAACCATTATCTAAGTCAAATCATAAAAACTATTACTTCTTTAATCACCGATCGTTCTGACCGCACACGGTAAGAAAAGGTATACACGAAGTGTCGGTAGGTTTAATGATATAAAATATAATTCTTTTTTTTTATTTAAAATTGTATTGAGCTGCCAGAGTTACTAGCGAATTACAATGAAATCGTTCACATTCTTATAAACATCAAGGCCCTTTTCCTCTCGTTTGGTAAGTTTCATTTTTAACGTATTAAACATTTTCTTCTACGTCAAAAAATACGTCAAAATTTGTTAACGATCATTTTCTGCAAATTGACTGTTTTATCTGATTTTGGATCGCTGTGGCGTGAATGCCTAAGGATGAGGAACAAGGAAAGCAACGACAAGACAGAATTCATATTTGGAAAGAGCAGTTTGAAAACATGGAAATTAATTTAATCGTTAGACTGCAGTGCTCGAGTCCGTTCGGACTAGTCCGCAAGAACGCAATTATTTGCATATCGCCGAGATAAGAAAAATAGAGCTTTTGTATTTTTTGTTTCATCGTTATAACGTTATTTTAGTTGGCTTGTTAAGATTCTTGTGATCAAAATATTACCAAAGATGGTTATAGCCCCAAAAATTGGGGTTAGCTGCACAGGAGACGATATTTAGGTTCGTTCGAACATGACATTGAGACTATCTTGAATATTAATATCATATTTTTTTATTACATTAGGTTCCTAACACTTGGAACTTAATGAACTCAAGAACTTGGTTCATTTCTGATTTCGTTAATTTTTTACCATATCTCACTCTTGTAGATTTTTACAGCGCAATAGCTTTACGTGTTCACCGATAGGAATTTCATGAAACATTGAGCAGTTTATAAACATATAGAGGTAGTGTGCAACAAACGTAGTATTATAATATGTAATAGTATTCAGCAATCTTTTTGTATTATACATAACACCTAGTTATATTGTACACCTTTTCCAGTAATCCGCATATCCGAAACGTATTTTTCGCCACAGACACAAAATTGGATTTATCCATCAATGAGGAATTTTGTCTGGGAATGCATTGTATTAATTGAGCCCTTATTTACAAAAAGAATGCAGAAGCACTAGTTACGAGAAAACAACATTTAAAAAATTTCAGATAGTATTATTTAAATGTTCTTCCTACAGGTTTTATTAATAAAAGAGTACACATCATAATTTTGTACCTCCATTTGTAGAAAATATATGAAGACATTATAACATTGAAATATCAGTCGAAATGAAAATTGTATCTTACGCCCTTTTTGCGTGTAATCATTTTTTTTACAGAAGATTTTATTTTATCCACTTTTGACGTTAAGAGACTACACATATATGCTAAATAATAATATGAATTTAACAATACATCTATTACGTTAATATAAATACTACAACATTTACGATAAAAATATTATTAATAATTTATTACAAATAATATTTAGATATTATTTTACTATAAGTAATTATTATAGGGACGTTTATAATGATTACAATAATAGTACTATTTAAAAGAAATTTTATAAATTTTTTATCTTTTCTGTCAATTTTTTTTAATCCTTTTGATCGGATGCATATTGACTATTCACTTCGGATCTTCCCGCTTCGTTAGATTTATCCAGTGTTTTTCTATGCAGCGCTTTAGACTTTTTAAATCAATTGCAAATAATTTCCAAAAAGTGGTACAAATATGATAACATATGTGAATACATTAGAAGTTCCAAAATTATTATACAATCCTTAATTCTTATTTGTACAACAATGCAACAATGCAAATAGATCCCTGGGTCCTAAAATTTTGTGTTTCTTGATGGAAAATCGTATCGTTGTACCCTTTCACGTGAATCTCCCTGTGTGTAAATATTTGGTGTCATATGATATAAAAACTTAGACAGAACCTCGTACGTGCTTTCCAGTTTCCCAGATAAAACTGAGTTTCAACTTTAATAAATTCTGAATATACTAACATTGCAATGAAAATAGAAGATAATGGTTTTATTTGTAAATCTAGTTACCGAATATACAGGGTGCTTGGTAACTGGTGGTACAAGCGGAAAGGGGGTGATTCTACGCGAGAAAAGAAGTCGAAAATATAGAATAAAAATTTTTCGTTTTTTTTCAGCAATTTTTGTAATAATAAACTTTATGATTACTTGATATTATTTCATTATGTATTGCTAATTTTCCGTTACGGCAAAAACAAACTTAAACTGCGATAATATCCACTTTAGAACAAGACGTGATAATGCGCACGCGTACCGAGCGAAAATTCAAAGTCGATTTTCTCGAAAACAAAACCTCGAACGAAACCATAATCATATATGATAACTCGCAAACTCGCCAAAATTTAATACTTTCTTTACAGTGAAAATACGTGAAATATGTGAAATATGTGTGTGTATATATTCAAATCAATTAATTAATTAATTAATATATTACTCAATTATTCGATTACGTACGAAGCGCATATAATTACCAACCTACAATAGTAACTCCACCCTATAAACATTAAACATTAGTTCTCCCCAATAATCTTATTATTATTCACTATATCTTGATAAAAACAAACCTTATATATTAATAGTCTATGCCTCTAATGTTTAATATTATAATATTTACATTAATTGATTTAAATATTTCTTACTCAATTTAATAACATCTAATATCTTTAATAGCTTAATAGTTATAATAGCTATAATAGCAATAATAGCACAATAACTACCATCGCTTATTCATTGCTTATTAAATTCGTGATCAACAATTCACCTTTGTTGTCGCATATCAATAATCATATTCTATATAACTCCTATAGACCTATTTCATTAAATGCTTGCATAACATCAATACATAGTACAGTACTTACGTTTCACTAGTCCACGCGTAAATCTCGTACTGCAACTGTCACTAGCGAAGCGTTAACATCCTCCCTCGAGATTGTCAAATAACGCACCATCACACGTCCACCAGCAGCTCACGATTTATTTCAATATTGTTTATAACATTACTAATAGTCATAAATCGTCTATATACAGGCAATATTTGCAGTAAGTACTAGACTTCATTATTAGTGGTATTATACACCCTACATTAGTTCATACAGGCTCTTACATAACGCTTGTCATGATAATTGCTAACAAATCATATTCTCATTATATATAAACATCTTTATTTACAACATAATCTAACCCCACCACTATGCGACTCGGGAAGATTCGCTGTTCTCCGCTACATTTGTATAACAACATAACTAAAAAGGCACCTAACCTAAAAATAAGACCTGTAAACAAAGATATAAAACTATCTGCGTCCAGCAAAGTCTAACTCAAGTATAACTACTAAATAAATATAAAATTTAAGTATAGTAAGTATATCACCGGATAAAACAAGGTATGTATCAAATGTACTACAACTTCTTAATAATAATAAAATAATAATAAGATATATACTTCCAGATAACCGCTTAACCCATCGTCTGTTACAACTACTGCAAGGAACATTCCTTCCCTCTGCAACTTAATACAAACTTTTCATGTCGGATCAACTCTGATTTCCCATATCTCAGGTAATAATCAACTAAATATCATAAAATATGTCGAGCTATAAAACCATACTATACCATATACCGCCAGTGTCTTCTTCACATACACACCCTAATAAAATATCCTAAATAATTCATCTCTAAAATAGATAAATACAATAAAAAAACCACTTCAAATATATAATTACATAAGTACATAAATATTCTGGACTTCCACAAAAACTATTGGCTAAGCCTATCCATTGTTGATGCAAAAATAATAACCAGGTAATGGCATTTACGCTACATCGTCAATAAGAATCATCTTTATGAGATAACATACGTGGATAGATTAATAGCTTATCTCAATTATCAATTATTATGCAATAAGACAAGATCCATAATACCTATGCGAACTAATCAATCGATGACTACTTCCAGGTATCTAGCCTCTCCAGCACTCTTACACTATGCAAGCACCGGTACTAGCTATCACTCACCTATACAGAAGTAAGTATCATACCAGCTATATAGCTATAAATACATAAATAAACAAATAACTAAACTAACAGCGATATAATAATCTATTGTCGATGCAAAAAAGAAAAATATAACCAGATAATAGTATTTTCGCTACACCATCTATAAGAATCATCTATATGCAATAACCTATGTGAGTAGATCAATAGCTTATCTCATTAGTCCATTATTATATAATATAAAATCCATAATACATATACAATATCAAATCAACCCATACAACAGGAAATAATCAATCGATGATTGCTTCCAGATATCTAACCCTCAGGTCCTCTTATACTATGCAAGCATAGGTATTAGCTACCTCTCACCTATACAGAAGTAAGTATCATGCCAAATATATAGCTATAAATATATGTCGGAGATGAAAGGACACCGGTGCCTTTCTTTTGAAACGTTTGGGAAAAACCCAATACCCTAATTCAGACTTTACAACTAAGCAATAAACTAAGAAATAGTTATATGGGTACCTACGATTCCGACGATGTTTGTAGGTACCCATGACGATGTACCTAGGTTTCCGACGATGGGCTTGGGCCCGAGGTGACATAATGAGTCGCGGAACTTAGCCGCGGTCACGGAAGGGACGTGTAATAACAGTGGTATGAAGTAATTGTGCAGCTTTCCTTAGAAACAATGATTGACCCAAGAGGTGGAAAAAGGACTATATAAGGGCAGTTCCATTTGGATAAGAGTTAGTGAGCTAGTCGTCGAACGAATTGCTGATTTAGTTGCTAATGGAAGTACGACTCGTACGTTGAGTTACACTCGGATCGTGTGTGACATTGGATTTGTCTCCCGTGGCCGTGGATTCGTTATTGAACCTAGATTCATCGTCATCGACATCTCGTTTGCCGTCTTTACCGGTAACCTCTTGCAATCATCACATCGGTACCAATAACGATCAGCTAGAATACATAATCACGATGGTCAGTTCGAGTGAAGATTCGTCAAACGCCCAAAATTCCAATCTCTTATAATCCAACATATATATGTCGAATCATCGTCGTAATACGAGTCCGAGTCGTTATCGGAATAAGGGTAGTGGACGCATAGTGAATCGTCGCTGGAATTATACATCTTCCTTATACAGTCGGAGTGACGTTTATTAACACAAGTATGGATGTTCCAAAATTGGTGAATAACTGCGGTGATTAGACACTGGTGACAATGGCCTCAGGTTCGATAACGAATCCGCGGTCAACGGGATAGCGAACTTATTATTTTCAATCAAAGTCTAAGTTGGACTATATGTCGGAACGTGAGCTATTCACAGATCGCAAAGACACCACGTAACTCGCTGATGAGATCGTAAGAGGGAGTGTTTCTCCGTGCCGGTGACGCTGTGGAGGAAAACTATATGGGGTGTGTCTAAGGGCACGAGATCCTCGGATTCGTCGAGAAAAGCCTTCGTTCGGAAGGTAACGGAAATTGACGTTGCTGTTAATTGGTTAATTTCCATATCGGTGGTTAAAAAAAGATGGTACTCAACGATGGTAGGAGATGCGTCGACATCTGGTACCTATCTTACCCGAAGAATAGGGTCTGCGTGTGGCGAGCCACGGGACAGAAACGGTTGGAATGTTTACTGTCGCTTGCCGCGACAACTATTTCTTCTAAGGAGAGCTATAGAATTACTCCATCCGTATGTTAGGTAAAAACGTTCATCCCTTGACCGCGGCTACGTTCGGCGACTGGTTGTCGCCTCGAGCCCAAGCTCATTATCACAAATCTTGGACAATTATATTCGAGTTAAATTATAGAGACTAAAATATTGGGGTTTTTCGAAGAATTCCAAAGGGAAGGCTCCGATGTTCTTTCATCTCCGACATGTATATATAATTCCATTAACCTGTACACTGTACACTATTAATACATTCAGCATAATTTGTATCAATACGGATACAAGCGACGTTTTTCAATTTGGCCACTAATAAAACGTGTTTTTGGTGATTTTGTTTATTATATATTGCAATCTAATGCAATTAAGTATAAATTTGTTGGAATTTCAATAAAATAAGTATAAACGAGTTGAAATTTTATGTTTTAAGCGCCTAAGTATTACTATGAAATATTTTACAGTACTTTGCGCCACTTTTGGAAAGATTTCATGTATTTAATATGTTGTTTAATAACTAGTTAGTATGTAAATCAGTAATCTTAACCGTTGTTGCTCATTTGTGTAAGTAAAACATAAATAAAATAGAAATTATTTCATAGTGTTTAGTGGACCTACTGATTTTTTGACCAGTCGCGGGAAACACAATCGCGAGGAAGCGCGTCAACGGGAGTCGTAAATTCCCGTTACGATTATAATAATAGACACCACGAACAGGTCGATCCCCTTATTTCTTTTGGGATAATAGGGGTGATTGATGTGGTATAGCACTGAGATTAACAGGTTATAAATTCTATGTTTCCAACAACTTAATACAATAAAGAGTTACGTCGTTTCGTAAGATGTACGTGTTGTAGATGATGGTTTGATGAGTGAAGACCCGGTAGCGAGATGCCAACTGTTCTCAAGTTAGAGAATCAGTGTTGAGATGCGGATTGATCTATAGACGAGATCGAGTCCGAGTAGATATGTTGATGTTGCTCGAATGTAGTAGAAGTAGTCCGAGATGTAGATTGATCCGTCGATGACTTGGCAGTTGTCGACTTGGTGCTGGAGTATTGACTGACTATCCGCTTTTTTGCAATTACGGAGAAAAGCTCGGTGTGGGTGTGCTTTTTGAATGAAGAAAGCGGATTCGTTGCTCACACTTTTCGTTAGTAAAGTGAGGGCATCTGCGATGCCCATTGGTTATTGTTGAAGTGGTCTCCATTTCTAAGAAAACTCTACATCTAGTCTTTTTTTCACAAAGGATATAACCTAATAAACACGATGATGGAACCCCGCTGGGCGTAACCATCCACATGCTATATTTTATTCACCAAGATAAAATATTTTACCAAATGTCCTACTGGATAAATTGTAAAATTTTAAAATAAAAATAAAAAAATAATCTAGTCTTTTTAGTTTTCTCAAGCACTGAAGCCATAGACTGGGACAAAGGCCATAGACAGTGGACAGGCGACGATGGCTTTGGTGCTTTCAGTTATAGGGTAACACTGCTAGAGTGCGGATCGGGACCAGCTCAAATTATATTCCTACTTGTACTTACACTTCTGTTTTAAAATATATTTTCTACTTTACAATTTATCCACGCGTTATCTGTTCATACATCCAATAACCTCAATAGTTGTAGTTAACGTTAATAAATGATGATAGGAGGAGGAAACCTCCTACCAACATTGCTAGTGGGTATCATTGTTCATAGGAAAAACCCGCTTTTCCCGTTAGATAAATATCCACTTTTTCCGTTAGGTAACTACCTGTTTTCTCCGTAATTTTTAAGAGCGCACAATAAACCTAAGGACTTTTCTAAGGACCAGCCATAAACCGAAAACAACACTTCTAGGATTAGAAAATTCTTCAAGATTGAGGTGTAGAGTGTTGTCCGTGATAATTGTAGCTACTGGCTGTAGATGTCGCTTGCTGGGGGTACTACTGTTTTTCTTCCCTTTATGATACGTGGAAGAAAAATCGGACTCCGGTCACCGGGATTCGAATCCGGGTCTCGAACGTTCGTAACCTAAGGCGCTAACCACTGCGCTGCCGTCGTTCGACGCTAGTTAGTGTTGAGTGGTGGTATTTGCTATCGAGTGCTGCCACAGGATAAACCGATTAAGTTAAAAAGCATGCGTTAAAACAATTAAGTTAAAAAGTTAAAGTTTATGGTGGGTCCTTAGGTTTATTGAGGGTTTGAATAACGGTACGTCAATCCTTGACAGCCAGACAATGAAGGACGGCGCACAGACTATCCCACGCGACGTATTAATTACATTACGTGCATCCTAACGATATTGATACTCCGAGGCAAAACAACATGATTGGGACAGAACATTTATGTTGAGGGAGTCTTAATGAGTTTGCAAGCCGCTCGGTTATGAAATTCATACTGGAACCAGTGTCTAACAGTGCTCGACAACGCACTGGCTGGATTTTGTTGTTCAGGATATTGACGCGTGCAGTGATTAATAGATCGTTAGATAATGTATTGGATGAAGTTGTGGTCAGTGAATCAGTCTACTTTGTAGCGTTTGCCCGTCGCCGTCATTGTTTGATCTATCGTTGAGGATTGAATGATGGACTAGGACATGATTGTGTTGGTGGTGTATCTGTGGAGGATGGTTGATCGGTAGCCTAAATGACGAGATTACTCGATATTGAAACCGTCAAATATATTTTTAAATAATTATAAATACAGAATCAACCGTAGATTCGCTAAAGACTGTGTGTTGATGGCTAATAAAAACTGCTCGAGACTAAAACTAAAAAACTAGTCACCTTACGATCGTGTTCGTTTATTTATTTCCATTCGCCTTTGTTAGACGGTTACTCATAGCGGCGACATTGTTTTGCTCGGAGTTGGTTCATTATTACATTATGTATATCCTAACGATATTAGTACTCCGAGGCAAAACAACAACGTGGCTCGAATTGTCCTCTAGCTCATGTGCCACCACGTATCATATGGATGTTTTAATGGAGCCTTCCGTATGCGTGGAGATGTCGCCGGAGGTGTCAGGTCGCCAGTGAAGTTCCGATTCTTAATTCGAGAGTCGGATCCATGTGACAGCGCGTGATGGTGTTACTCGCATATGCGACAGGATCCGGCTTACAATGTGGAAGCGTGTGCCCTGTCTTCAAGCAATTGGTACACGCTGATACTTCTTCGGCGGCTACAAGACGTTCTCCGATGGTTTTCATCCTGAAGGTGTTGCAACTCCAAATTTTAATGTGGTCCACGGCAAATCGGACAGAATGACGAAGATTGCGACGTGATAAATGCATGCCCTCGTGTTTGACGTGTCGTTCTTGTAGGTCCTATGACCTGACAGCGATCGTTTAAAAACTTCAGGAGTTCCTTGAACGTAGGGAATGGTTTGGATTGTGTTTCGTCTTTCCATATTAACTCGGTTTCACGATCTGACTTAGATGTGAATAAATACAGCAGCAAGGAATCTGCGGTCGGTTGTCCGAGAGCTTCCAAAGCCTTGTAGTGAGACTCTATCTTTGTTGTAAATCTCGATGTGATGTCCGTGATAAGGGGGCCGTGTTAACCATCTCCTTCGAATGTTTCTCCTCGATTTTAGCCGGTTTATTGTATCGTTATTCCAATATGTTCCAAGCGGCCGAGTAATTGACTGCTGCGTTGCTTAACGATGCTATAGCGAGAGTCGCTTCATGTGTAAAACAAGAACGGAGATACCTCAACCGTTTACAGGCCTCAATACGAAGGTTGTCGTGAACTGTGGAGCGAAATTGATCCGCGAAACCTGGCCAATCTTCGTAAGCTCTCGAAAATGTGGGTAATTGAATTTTTGGCAAAACGACGGAATCCGACAATGATTTGTTCGATGAGTTTGTTGTAATACTTCGAGTTATTTGCTCTGATCGCTTGTTTGCATCATTAATGATGTCTATCACGCGTTCCGTAGTGGTATCGAACATCTGTTGTAGGTCAATACGATCCTGTATTGTTTGACCCTCATCCCTATCGTCTAATTCACTTTGATTTTTCTTAAACGCCGTAGATTCTACCTCTAAATGGTCTAAATTACGTTGGATAGCAGTTGTAGGTGCCCCTTTCTCATAATCATTGAGAGCAGCGCGCAATGCTTCTAATTCTCACCTGAACCCCTCTCGTTTCCGTACCAACTATTTTATGCGTTCTTTCTGATTAGGAGCCTCGACATCTGAACGAGCCTACCTTGCGGTTGCGATATGGACGTTGTTAGTTTTGATAGATTCACGTGGCAGTGTATAGTTACTGGTGAGTGCGCTTTTCACTTGACACGGATCCGGCTCGAAGGATCAAATGTTTCGACTGTTCGCAGCGAGACGAGATTACACAGAAACGCGTCAACGGGAGTCGTAAATTCCCGTTACGATTATTTAATCGACACCACGAAATAATCGATCCCCTATTTCGATTATGAGAATAGAGATGGTTGAATTAAATGTTACACTGATTTAACAGGTTATAATATACAGTTTATTACAACAACAACGTGTTTCACAGAGAGTATAAGTGTTCGTAGATAATCGTTAAATTACGATTTTGCAAGATATATAAATTGCAAATAAGATGCGAAACGAGAGATGGGATCAGCGATTTAGCGACTCATTAAGAGTTTTGGCAACTTTGCGAGTTGGTGACTAAGTTTTCACTGATTTTCTGCTGCCATGTTATTACGAAGCTCGTTATAAGTGTGTCTAGAGTACGAAGAAAGCGGATTCATTGATCACACTTTTCGCTAGGAAAGTGAGCAGTAACTCAGCGATGCCAATTGGTTAAAAAAAAACGTGGACGTCTTAAAACTCGGAAGAAAATACATAGGTACAAAACCAAACCACAGGTAAATACGTGATAATGAGTGAATTTTTAGAAAAGTTACATCTTCTCCGATTTTGATACTTTTTCATTACGTCGTAAAGCTCGACATTTTGAACAACATATATATGTCGGATTATCGTTAGAATCGAGGGCGCGTAACAATTCTTCATTTGAATTAGCCATCGTTTTGTACAACAGAAATTATATTTACAGATGTAAATATAACCTTTTACAAAGTTTGACGAATAACCGTGATGTTTAGACACGCGAGATGCTATTGACAATGTTCTGGGGTTCAATAACGAATCCACGATCAACGGGACAACTCTTTACTAAACGTAGAATACTTTGAAGCACAAAATACGTTTGCTGGGACGCTCGGTATATACTGCTCGATATGTAACTTTCCAAGGCGATCGCACGAATAATAGACTGATGAAAATTTTCCTCTCTTTACGATTGCGTCCGTTTGTCATATACTGGTTGGAAGCATCGAGAAACTTCCAATCGCCGCTGCTAGGCAGTTTCTGCCTGGAGTTTGATTATTAATACAACATGTGTCCCATTATATCGACACGTCCGAGGCAAAATCACACGTTTTTTTTTTTTTTATTTATTTATTGTAAATTACAATCAATTCTTACAGTGAGAATTTTTAGTAATTTTTCTGGCGTGGCGCTGTGGCATGGATAATTATTTATAATAAGTAGATACTTATTATAGATAAATATGATTTATACAAAGTATTGTACATAATAGGTGTTACTTATTTAAATCTTGAGCTTAGGTCTAGCGG